>JANVCC010000010.1:16702053-17033092 GCA_025345505.1 Todiramphus chloris collaris
AAGAGAGGGAGAAAGAGAGAAAGGACAAGCACCCTCCCTAAAATCTTTCCACAATTGTTTCTAAAGTTGCTTCCAATTTTATGCATTTAGAATTCATCTTAATCCATGAGATGACCACATTCTGAAGACTACTTTGTATCAATTTGTCACACATCCCTTTTTTTGTTGCCTAGTCTTGCAAGATGTGAGGTTTTCTCCTGTATCACTACAGTTTTCTTCCATAGCAATACCAGTTCACACAAGAATGACAGCAGGAACACAGCTGTCAGAGTAAAGATATGTGGTTTGTCTAGTTTTGACACTGAGTAACCCAGAGTATTTGCTATTTCATGAGCAGTACACACATCCCAGCTATTTTTAACTTATGTCATCATGATCAAAAATAAAGCTTACATGAAATACAGCATGAGCCAAGCTGCTTTGTATCCATTTCAAAAATTGCACCCCTTGGGGTTTCTGTTCACATCTCAGCCAACTGGGTAGAGCTTGAAGGCACAGGGACAGAACAGCTGCCTACAAAATAACTGATCATATTCACCTCACATGCTCAAAGCTAGAATCAGCTAAAGGTCTTGTCTACAGTAACCAATGGTTATTGGAGTTTCCTGTTTTCTGACAAGTTATTTTAAGCAATGAAGACAACTTAATAGACTTAGTGCTGTGCTACATGAAAGCCCAGAAAACCATTGTCATGCAATTGGATAGTCTAACAACTCATACTTATTTTCATAGTGTCATCCTGTATCATGATCCCATGACACGCGCCTAACAGAATCTCTCTCCATTCCTTCTCCACAGAACTTTTATTATTACATATTTTCAGTTTCCTGAAAGAAATGCAACGTGATGAAAAAACAAACAAACAAACTAACAAACAAACAAACAAACAAAAAAACACAGGAAGAAATTAAAATTCTAGAATGCAAAATACAGCACACATCAGCTAGGAGGAATAGAAAAAACATTTCTTTCTCAAAGTACTATGAAATACTCTAATTGATAGCATATCTCTAGATTATAATGAGTCGGAAAAAAAATAACTAGTTTTAAGTTTAAGGATCTGTGATCTCTTTACCTTTATGTTCTGTGACATCTGCAATAAATCCAGAGTAAGACGCTGGGTTTGGTAGCATTGTGGCCAGACTAACATCATGGTTGGAGAGAGCAGAATCAAGCTGAACAAATTTAAGGCTTTATAGTGTAGCCACTGCACTTCTTTTACTAGATCACTTGAGAGGCTGTCTTGCTTCATTCATTTTTTTTTTGCCAACTATCTCCTTTGTCAGCTGCCATTAATTCAGTTAGTTTTTTGGGTTTGTATTTATATAGGGTCTTATCTAAAACACTTGCCAAATATTAAAACACAATGCTCTTCCTGTGAGTACTGACAGAGTCTTGTAACAAATGCTACAAGCACAATAACGTTGCTGGAAACATTAATGGAGGAAACATGGAACACCCTTTCTACCCTCAGGCTTACATAGATATTGTAAGAAATGTATCATTGTTGATTTACAGCACAACTGCATAGCTTCCAACTTCCTATCAATTCTTCCAAGAAAGTGCCACAGAAACAGCACTTCCAAAGAGTGATTTAGCAATACAGCAATTTATCTAACAAAGAATGTATTTTTAATGACATTTCACCAATTTTTTGAAAATGCCTTTTCTTGTTCACTTATTTTAATTATACTCTGTATATGTTACAGGAGCATTCTGAAATCCAAGAAGAAAAGACTCATCTTTAAAATGAATTGATTACATAAAAAAAAAAAAAAACAAAACCCTGAACACCAATTGTAAATGATGTAACTGAAATTTAAGAATAAGGTGAAATGCTTTGAAGACATTTTAATAACAAGGAAAGGAAAGCCTGTTAACTCTCCCTTTCTCTGTGAAATGCCTGAATGAGGAGCTGTAAGTAAACATATGGAGGAATGCATGTCTAGCAGAATCAGTGTGCAAGGAATTGCTTGTTACTGTGGTGCATCTGTTAATTCAGCCAATGACTACTGAAAGTTAAAATATATTCAAGTGTGTTGAAGTAATTGAATGAAATCACCCCATGTAGTTTCAGTGTGTTTGATTTCACCACATCTCAGCTCAGCTCTGTATCATGGCTGCTGTGCTAGAGCAGCTGAAATTAAGAATTTTAATCTGATTATTATAAACCTAGAATACAAATTCTTCCCTAGCCTCCAGTATAGTCATTATCTTTTACATTTCTATTGTTTAGAGTTACCTTTTTACACCACAAACTTTTTTTCTACTCAGCATATTCAAACCCATTCAAATCATTAAGACTTACTATATAATACATAAGTGTGACTGGTAAGACAGCACATTTTAGCACAAACCTTCCCAAGTTCTTAGAAATTGAATTTTCCAACAGCCTTTCAAAAGCAAAGCCTAACCTCTGGTGTAACAGACACAATGTTTTTCCACATCTATAGAACAGAAAAGGTTTTATCAACACTTAAAAAGTTGAAAGTTTTGTTTACATAGACATAAACATTTGAAATAGTGACTCTGCATACCCACATACATGAATTAATCACAGCAAAACAGAAATAGGGGATACAGGCAATTCCTGATGACTCATGAGCTGCGGAATGGTCCAACAGCTTTGTGTGGTGTTCAGCTTTTTTTGAGCCGCATCAAAACTTCAGGGTCTTTCTGTGCTACTCTAAGAACTTCTTTACAAAAGACCTGGCTAGGACTTTGCCACTCAATTATAGTAGTCTTTAGAATTAGTTTCTTCATCTACTTGAGTCCAATAGACCCATGTAAATGTGCTGCTCAGTTTGTCTGTTACAACTTTGTCTGTAGTGGATCTCTGGGGGGCACAAGTACCTTAGAGGATACAAGCTTGATTGCTTAGATTGATGAACACCAGCAGCTGATTTCTGAGCTTTCAGTAAATTTCCAAGTGGGTTCACAGCCATCTGAGTGATCAGAGAGAAGTGTGGTGAACCTGTTAGATCCTCAGTAAAATAATTTTCATGATGCCTTAGAGTGAAGGCCCTGAAAGAGACAGGTAAAAATGAAGATGATGGATGCATTAAAAAAGCCATGAGATTTTGTAGTAAATTGGTTCTCATATGGTAAATTGACATATTTACTGTAACTGAGATGAAAATTAAAGATTCTAACTAAATTAAAGATTCACTGGAAAAAAATGTTACTAAGTCTTAAAACCAGATATTCTTTAGTGCACACAGGTTGAAGTGTTAGTCACAATATCACCAGAGAAACTACAGAATTATATTATTAGGATGATCCATTCCTTGTTGAATTAAACATCAATTATTTGAAAGATAAACTCAGGGTGTTCTAAATGCATTTTTTGATGCAGTAAGGGTGACTCTGTATTCTGTCTTTAAGGAAAATGCAGTAACATACTAAATTTAAAATAAATAGTGTGTGAAGTGGCCTTAATTTAGGGAATTGAATTACTTATTTTCAGTAGATTTGGTGAAATCAAAGACATGGATTCAATATGGTTTAACCAATGAGGCTTAGAGTCACATCTTTAACTGATTCAGGCTGCATTCCTTGGATGTCATATGTAGAAAAGTAGTAACTGGTGATGACTGAGGCCTGAGAAGAATGAAACAAAAACACTAATTGCCCTTAGTATAATGAATATTCTTTGTGTGGCATGTTCCCGTCATTTTTAAAGCTGGAGGGTAAGTGCTTCCTTTTCTGTCAGACCTTGACACATATTTTTCTGTACTTGAATGGCTCATAGTACAAACCTAGTGCTGTTCCAGGGCTGCTGCATAATCTCCCACTAAGGGACATATTGTCAATTATTTTGCCTAAGGCATTAAAACAATCTTGCTGCTACCTCTGGCTAGAAGAAAAAAAAAAAAAAAGGAAAAGCGAGAAATGATTTTATATTTGCTATAGAACATGCTAAATGCTTTATGTCAATCAAACTCTATTAAGAGTCTAATTGTTGCATTTACAGGTCTGTCAGTTACATCATAACTAAATCCAGATCATAACTGCTCACTTGCACTAATATATTTAAGGACTATTGTTAACACTTAGATTTCTAAAACCTTTGTGGATCAAAAACATTTATTGGAGAAGTATTGCAGTCATGTCATAAAATTGATGTTAAACCACCGAGGAGGCAGTAAAAAAGAGTTAGTTGAGCTTACTTTCTTAAATATCTAAGCGATGATAAAGGAGAATGAGTAAGCATTGTATGGATTACATTTGAAACTACTAAAAGAAGTTGTGAACATGGATGAAGATTGAAATTACTTAAAGGAAAGCACTAAAAATAATATTATGATGGAAAGCAGGAAACAATATCCAAGTTGGAATATTAAGTGGGTCCTTGGGGGTCTCAATTCTCTCCAGATTTCTGTTTGCAGTTTAGCGTAGCCCAGGAAAGAAGTCAATACTTCTTGGTTATGACTTCATTAGTTAATTAGTCTGGACTGAGAACAAACCTTTCTCGTGACTGCTTAGGTGACCTGGAAGAGATGTGTAAGGGTATAGGAATTGGAGAGAGCTATTGATTCAAGTATTCTTCATGGAAAAAATTGCTTAATGCCGGTATACCTGCCCACATTTCTGGCTATAGAGATTACTACCATCCTTACTAGTATAACAAAAAAAACCCAAAACAAAACAAAACAAAACAAAAAAAATATATTTATATATCCTAGAACTAGGCTCTGTGCCTGAGTTTTATAATACACCACAAAACTATGACAGCTCTGGTCTCAAAGCAGACCCTCAAAACTGTCCACTTTGTTGTGCACAGTAAGTTAGACTGAACTGTTAATATTGGCCAGGTGGCTATGCATGCCAGTGACTATCATTTATTTACATAAAGTAGGAGGCCTCCTCAGACATACCAGATCCTGTGAGCTCTAGAGGATGCTCTTCAGCTGTCGTCAGGGTCACAACCCATGTTTAATTTATCTACATGAAGCTATAGTGGCTGTACAAGTAAATGTATTAGCCCCAGTAAGAGACAACCAATAAAGTGTCTCATGTGACCAGGGTTTAGCTCAATCTAGAGCACAATACATGGCATAATGTGCAATTATTATCTTAGATATGTTTTCTCTTCAAAGTATTCAAAATAAAGACACGTGCTATAAGCAATTAGAGTGGATTTTAAGATGTGAGAGTAAGGGGTTTATATACTGTGGGCTGACATTTGAGAATATGGAAGTTCCTGAGGCTGCAAAGCCTTCTTAGACATCTGCTGTATCTTTGCCTACATCGCTAATTAGAGATTTCCTGGAATGATCTATATTCCAGGCAATGTCCAGGCTTTTTGTCCTACAGAGAGCTAGCTCAAGCACTACCAAACAATGAACCAAAAAGCAAAGTAATCATTTTACAATGTGGATAAATGGAGATCCAGCGTTCAAGTTGTTTCCCTGATCATCTGTTGTTTTGCAACATAGACATACTCTCTGTGTGACTCATTAAAAGTATTGTAAGACAGTCCTCTAAGCAGAACTTAAACATATCTACATGCAGTTGGGACCGTGCATGAGTAAGGAGGTAGGAATAACAGGGAGTGTTCTCTAGTCCAGTTTCTGCTGTTGTAATACTTCCTAATCCCTTTATAAATATGACTATCTCCTTCACAAAAAATGGGTAGTGAGGACAAAACTCTTTCAAAGCTTACAGAAAACTATCATTTTGAAATTGAAAATTATTATTATTTGAGATCCTCTCTAAGCTTCAGGTAACACATGAAGAGTTTTATAGCCATTAATTTCTGTGCAACTATTGTTTATTTTGCTTACATAACAATTTACATCCATGGTGAGAAAATGTGTGTGCCCAGTGGCAGTTCAAATGATGTTTAGCTTGCAAGAACTTTCAGTGAACTGTACTGCACAGGGGCGATGTGTTTCCTACTCATGTATTTATTTTGGTGAGTACTTTTAGTGTGTAGTAGTGCAGGCTTGATACTAGCACTGCACTCTTCATAAGGGTCTCAAAAAGATTTTCCTGAGGAATATGAAATTTTGATGGAGATGGACCCCATTTTCTCAAGGTAGCAGACTTCCCTTGCACACTGATTGCCTGGTTGCTCTTGTAACATCAGAACACCACTATATTAAAACTGAGACATTCCATATTCTTTAAAAAAATCCTACAATCTTTTGTAACACAGATACAAATGTATAAACAGAATACATGACTGAAAGAGACAAATTGATTCAGCCTCTTCTTTTCAAATTTAGTTTCTTGGAACCATAGGACACATAGCACATAAATTGAGCAGACTACTTACCAGAGAGGAAAGCAGAAAGTTCATATGTAACTGTGACATTTTGAGGATGAAAAAGATTAGTATGCATAGCAGATCCACATCTACATTGTGCATTCGATGGGAAGAGGATATATGGAAAAAATAGAAATGTCATTGCATTAGTCACTGAATTAATGTTGTGGTTGTCTGTTATTGTTAAGGTTATGACTTATACAGGACAAACTCTTAATTCTTTTTGGTTATCAGCACTAGTTATATAATTACATTTCTTTAACTTTATGACAGCAAAGATACTTCCACTGGAATTTTACATTTATCTACTTCAACAGAGCTACAGAAGCAGTCACGTAAAAAAATAAACAGCAAATAAGCTATAAATTAACTGCGTATAGTTTATTTAGTTTATGTTTTATCTGAAGCGTAAGAGATTTGGGAACTATATCCTTTACTATGAAAGATACTGCATTTTGGGCTTATGGGTACATTAGTAAGGACAGCTAATAGACTAGGCAGTTTAAATTACATTTCAAATTAAGGAAGTATATTGATTTCAGCATGTGTAATTTTGATGAAATTTCCCAAATCTTATGCATTATATCTACACATTTCATGACATCTCATGATTTTCTACCTTTTGTTCATGGAAAATAGACTCCAAATCTTATCTTTTAGTTATATAAACTAAAACTTCCCAGATCACCTCTTTACTCATTTAAAATTCAGTACTGTCACTGTTTTCTAAAGTAATTGTTTTTCAGCTGCTGTTCCATACATCAGTATACATGTGATACAGTAGACATCTCGTATTGATATTTTTATATCCATATTGATTGACAAGCTTAATTATCTTTCTAAAAAATGTTTGGGAGAAAATTGATCATGTCATATATGGTACTTATCTAAATCATTATGTATTTAAATCTAAATAAAGCATATACTTTTTTTTTTTTTTTTCAACTGAGATAACATAATAGAAAATTTAATTCATTCTAATTAGCAGCATTTCAGCAATCAGTTTAAGTGGATTTGTTGTGTAGGCGAGATTCAGGATAGGTAGAAGCTGCAAAATCACTTACCACTGGACTTAACACTTCATTTTTCAAGATTTACCAGAGTTGCAGGAAAAGAATATATACCACTGTCTTTGATAAATACTAAATCACAGTTGGTTTACTTCTTTCTTTTAAAGTATTAAGTAAAACTATGCATCTCTTTCACAAATGTGCGGGAAAAATGAATCCTTCACTAAAAAAAAAGTCAGAACTTAAATTTTCACATGGTCATACTTGCTAGTAATTTCCAGAAGAATCTTCAAAACACTGTACAGTCATACAACTATTATTATTTGGTTTCAGTCTTATGCAACATCTTCATCAATGACCTGAATGAAGGCATGGAGTGTAACAGCAAGTTTGCTGATGATACTAAACTGGGAGGAGTGGCTGATACACCCGAAGTCTGTTGCCATCCAGCGAGATCTGGACAGGGGAATTGGGCAAAGGCAAACCTAATGAAGTTCAACCAGGTTAAGTGTAGAGTCTTACACCTGGGGAGGAACGCCACTATATACCACGTAGAAGTTAGGTGTAGACCCTCTGGAAAGCAGCCCCATGAAGAGGCACCTTGGCGTCCTGGTAGACAGTAAGTTATTCATGGAACAGCAATGTGCCCTTGTGGCCATGAAGGTCAATGGTATCCTGGGGTGCATAAAGAAGAGTGTGTGCAGTAGGTCAAGGGAGGTTTTCCTCCCCCTCTACTCTGCACTATTGAGACCATATTTAGAGTATTGTGTTCAGTTCTGGTGTTCCCAGTTCAGGAGGGACAGGGAAATACTGGAGAAAGTCCAACGGAGAGCTACAAAGATGATGAAGGGACTGGAACATCTCTTTTATGAGGACAGGCAGAGAGCCCTGGGGCTCTTTAGCCTGGAGAAGAGAAAGACTGAGAGGGGAAGTTATTAATGTTTACAAATATCTGAAGGGAGGTTGTCAAGCAGAAGGAGCCAGTCTCTTTCCAGTGGTGCCCTGTGATAGGATGAGAGTTAATGGTAGCAAGGTGAAACACAGGAAGTTCCAGCTCAACATGAGGAAAAACTTCTTCCTTGTGAGAGTGACAGCCCTGGAACAGGCTGCCCAGAGAGGCTGTGGAGTCTCCTTCTCTGGAGACTTTCAAGACCTGCCTGGATCTGTTCCTGTGTGGCACGCTCTGGGTGTTCCTGCGTTGGCCAGGGAGGTTGGACTCTATGATCTCCAGAGGTCCCTTCCAAACCCTACCATTCTATGATTATACCTGCTTCACAACAAATGGAACTTTATACTGAGTTGTGCCAAATCTAGGAGGAACACAAGCAGGCAGTATAGTAACAGGAAGTAGGTTCAAAGTCCTGAGCTCAGATAGCTAACCATCCTGAGAAAACACAGTTTGCAAGAGTCTGCATTCAGCCATCAATTTACCATGGGACTGAAAAAAGAATAGGTCCTGTGGAAGTAGGGACCAGTATCTAAGCTACAAAGCTCATCAACAATAAGCAACCACATGCCCAAACTCTACCTGGATCCAGTTGTAGTGAGTGAAGCCCAATCCACTGGGGCAGCCAGGCTTCACCTGGCAGCAGTAATTGTCTATGGAGTGGTCAGTTCTCAGTGAGAAGACTCGTAACTCTCAGACTGGATAGTAGCCCAGGAGCTAGACCACTTCTGAGAAGCAGTTCAGGCATTGTCAGTCTGAAATCCAGGAACTTTTTTGCTTAGAGAAGGCTCTGTTGTCTCCCCATTCTCCTTCTTCCTTCTCCTGTCTGCTCTTCTCTTAATTCCATTTTCTGTTGATTTTCAGTCATGCTTGTGAGTATGCAGGAGCCTTACAAAGTCAGCAAATAGAAACAAACATTTTATTAAAGCCCCCTCAGACACTGTGGAGGCTGTGGATCTGCTTCTCCACTCACTGAAGGAAGTTGCTCTGAATCATGCTGCCAAACAGACAGCAGCTCTTTAAATATTACCAGATCTAAAGTACCCATAATAGAAAATGTGAATGTAAACACAGTAACTAACAACACGGTCCCATTTTACACCATAAATCTGGAACAGATACTAGAACCAAATTAAGACCAAGACCATTGCAACTTGCCTTCTACAGCTCATCAAAACAGCTTTGTAGGATTTTCTTATCACACATGCCATGCATTTTCTGCGTGCAAGCAGCAAGCTTTTCCATAAGCTCTATTTTGTCTCTGCAGGTTTCTAGCCCCAGCCACAAATGCCTAACCCACTTCTTAATCTATGCTTATTGCAACCTCTAAAAAAGGGAGCAATTCACTGAACAAGTTAGGTCATGGACAAGATTCTGAAAATCTGCATGAATATATTACAACTCTACGTCTAACCAAAGCTTTGTGCAGCAATTGAAAGGAACAAACTAAATAGTGTAATCTAGGACAAGGAAAGTCAGTTTACATTGTTAGGGTTTGGTTGTTTTTTTCCTAAACTAACAGCATGACATGTTTCATAATTACACTTTAGTAATTCTGCTGTGCTTGTGTTTTAACCAGATTACACAATGGCTAAACAATTACATTGTCTTCAGCAACACATTGAAGATGCTGAAGCTTATTGTTAGGGTGAAAAGGGAATGTGACTGGCTGCAGTACTGAGGTAAGAATGCTATTCCATTGATGTACATAGTGGTGTCAGAGACATTTTCAGGTTTTTAAGACAGATGTAGACAAACATGTATAATATAAAAAGATGCTTAAGCTCAGATCCTGTTTCTCTAGCAGAAAGAGCTGCTGTGGCCCCACTTGGACAGTGGTAGAACTGGAACCAGTTGTATTAAGGTAGTAGTATGTGAAGCTGTAGTCTTGGTACCCTTGAAAATCCCTCAAAACTGCTTAAGATGACAAAAGCATCAGCCATTTCTACAGCTGAGGCATGGAAGGTAGAGTTTGAGTCTGTGGAGAGACAGGGCCTCCCCTATGTCTGGTCAGAGTCTGACCACATTACCAGGAAAGGTATGAGAAGTAGAGTTCTTCGGAACCACCTGTGGTGGGGATCAGGACCTGATAGAAACGATTTTTAACAGCTGTTGTGGAAGCTTTACCTATAATTTTGACAGACAGTCTGCCAAACCAGCCCCCAGCATGGTTCTTTCCTGAATTCATAATGAAACAAGTTAGGGGTAATCAGAAGGGCATGTTTGGGAATGAAATATTCAGCCTACCATTTTGAACACCTCAGGGATAACAATACAGATGCTCTGAAGAAAGCACTGGCACTAAAACCAGTGGACTTCTGAATTATCCATGAAATGATAAATGGCTCCCAGAATGTTTTTTCCAGGCAATTACCAAGTATATTTCTATGTGGAAGAGGGATAAAACCTTTGGGCAGTGAAAGCTTTAAATGTCAGAAGCTATAATAGACAAACCTTTATGTGCCAGGAGTTGCGTACAATTTTCTGTGCAACAACAGCTGAACATAAACCGTTATGTTCTGCTTATGCACAGTTGTACATAAATAACACAGGGTTCATACAGAGCTTCATATAATGAAGTTTGTGTGCAAAATCTTTCCACCTCAACAACTTTTTTGTGCATACATTTGTAATAAATTGAACCACTAAAAATAACCTGAAAGACAATTAAAAAAGAAAAGCTAATGAAAAGCCATGGTACGTTACATAATATAATTCATTTCATCATAATGATGAAATTCCTTATACACTAAAAAAAAATAGGAAGCTCAACAGTAATAACTCAGTTTTCCAACTGATCTATACTTCATATAGAAACATAAGTGTCCAAGTTGCTATATCTTTCATTTCCCTTCCTATGTACAAAGCATTACAGCTGTCACAACTTTGTTAATGAAGGAATACTGTGCTTTACAATATAGCAACAGAACAGAATTTCAAAGAGGCCAACTATTTTGATTTATCTTCTGTTCCAATCTCTGGAGTCTTCTTTCAAGCCAGTAAAGGTAAACTACGGCCCTATTTATAATATCAACATATTTTAATGTATTGTTTTACAAGTCCCAGAGGTTTCTTTTCACACTTCATGTTTTCTGTTATGGTCTCTACATATTTCAGTAATATGCTATATGCATGGGTCTTATCTCCTACAGTTAATTTTCTTTAAATTATATGATTCTTGAGAAAATTATGACTTGCTACACCGTGGTTTGTATTTTAATTTAGTAATGTTTCATAACTGAAAATAAGCAAGCATGTATTTTTTCTCTTTATGACTTGGGCCTTTCCTGACTTGTTATGTATTAGATTAGACTTCTTGTGTTTAACAGAAAGAAAAGAGAAAAAATGGAAGGATGATAAATAATCAATTTTAGCACATGGAATATATAATCATCTTAGATTTTGTCTTATAATAGAAATTTTATCTCATCCTCCAGGCCCAAGAGGAATTTCAGCCAGTTTTTTGAAATGTTTCTTTATTCTTATTAATAGAGACAATAATCCAAGGCCTCTGAGAAGTTCTACATTTGCTTGGAGGCCTCCTCACTCCAGAACCATTTTCTAATATCCCTTATTACTAATGCCCCATGTCACAATAGTCTTATTATTATTTAGTTATTGTTATTTAGTTTTTGAAAACTTTAAATGCATTGGATTCCCTAACTAAATTGTCATGAATGGATTAGTTTTCAGAGCTAAAAAAAAAAAAAAAAGGGGGTTAACTTTTCATAGATTCTTTACTAGTTCTTTTTAACAAAAACCAACATTTGTCAATATATTGAACATTACAGGCTCCTGTAGTGACCCTACTCATGGTCTTATTCTGAGAGCTCATGTTTGTTTTCTGCCATCAGTGCAGACATCTTCATGACTTAAGTAGCTTCTGGATGGCTTTGGAGTGTGCTTATGAGACACCAAAGGATCCATACTACTTGCTCTGACAGTAGTCAAAGGACAGGAATAGGTGTCCAGGGCAAATACTTTCTCCTGAGATAAGCAATCTATCTCTCATTGATAAGCATGAAAATGAGCATTCTCTTTAAAGGAGTTGCTGCACTAGATGTCTAGCACTTAGGTGCAAGGTAAAAGTCTATGTTATCCAGACTGTATCTCTCAATGTGTTCACAGCCCAAGAGCAAGAAGAGTAACTCAGTAAGGCATGGAAGGCAGAGAGCCAGAGACCATTCCATTGTCTTCAATGTCCCAAGAAGGCAATCAAATGACAGTGGCCTATGGTACCATTTTCTTTTCATTATAGAATTGTCAGGGTTGAAAGGGACCTTAAAGATCATCTAGTTCCATGAAGGTTCTGTCAGACACAGACACAGCTGACCCTATGCCCTGCTGGCAATAGCATAGGTTCGAGCAGGACACTCCAACTGACTTCTGTGAAATAATTTCAGTCCCATACTACATCTCAGAAGTAATAATAGTTACTGTCCAGCACAGGAAATAACTTATTATGTGCCTACAGACTGCAGTACCTTTAAATCTCAGTACGCCAAAAGAGAAAAAAAAAAAACAAAAAAAGAGAACTAAACCCTTGGCTTTTGCTGATTGCATTTATGTCCTTAATATTATTTTAACAATGCTTTTCTGTGATTTAATAAATGTTATCTTGTGTTGATCAAAGTGTAAAAAATCCTTTATAATAGAACCCTATCTTTTAAAGTTGTAAATGCTGTACAGCCTACACTTTTGATCAGCAAGGAAAAGTAATTCATAGAAGCAGCAGCTTTTGAGAATTACACAGATCTTGTAAGAAAATAAAAGGCCATTGTGTTGACAATGGCATAGAAGTCCAACTCATTATTGATTTGACAAGAATGATTCTCATGGTTTGATTTTCCAGAAGAACGGAATAGGTTTGAACTCTTTTATACTCTTGATAATTAGCTATACTCAGATATAAAGTTAGGTCAGAACAGCAATCAAAAGTATAAAGCAGAGTTTCTGATTGCAGGAATCTTTGCTCATTCATGATTGATCAAACTGATTTCTTAAATAAATACTTATTACTTTCATTTTTTTAGGGTGTTCCTTTTTAAAGGTCTGATGACAAATGAAAACAAAGCTGTTGTTCCTCCAAAGAATAGAGCAGAGTTGGAAATACTGATGGAATTTGTATAGGAGCACATTGACAGGAAATGGAATGTCTTATAATGAGGAGTGTTGTTCCCCACTGTGGAGCAAGGGACTGTGACTGAGCTGACCTTGCCTCTGCTTCTGTCTCATTAGTCACAAATTTCTGTGTCTGGTTGACTCGATTGTTCCTGGTACTCCAGCAGACTTCCTTCAATAAGGCAAATAATCTATATAAAACCTTTTAGTTTCTTTCGATAAACAGTATTGTAAATGCAGAAACTATTAATAAATACAGTTAATTATAATATCTGTAAAAATGCTTCAACAATTTCTAATAAATGTACATCTCAGTTTCAAAACAGTTTCAGTTTTATTGATGTTTTTCCTCATTTATTCAATTCCCAGAAATAATTTAGAAGAGGAATTTACTGGCATGTGTATTCATAGAAGAGAATATTCCCATACAATATCTCAACTCTTTGGGAAATTAAAATCAGAGTAGAAGTAATCTCAAATGGAAACTGATACCAAATTATGTATTTACCCAAAGAGGAAACAGGAATACACATCAAGCCAGACTTACCTAAATGATTTCCAGGATGTTAGTAGTGTCTGTGATTTTGTGTAAGACCACTCACAGCAGCAAAATTCACTATCCTACCCCCAAGAAAGATGCAGATTTCTTGTTTTTTAAAAGTAAGTTTAAAAAGTTTTAGGTCTGTGTCCTGAGTTCAGCTAGGATAGGGTAAATTTTCACCAGAAGTTGGTAGGAGGCCGCAGCCAGGATAGACAACCAAACCAGAACATGGGATATTCAATACTACACTAACATGGCCATTATAGAAGGGTGGGAGCCAAACTGTGCACATATGATCTGAGGTGATGCTGTAGGTAGCCGGAGATAGCCCGGTCTGTGCAGTTTATATCACTTGCTTTATATATTGTTTCATTACTGTTATTGTTATTATTGTTATTTACTTCACCATTCACTTTGTTCTAATAATTCTCCTTATCTCAACCCACAAGGTTTTGCATTTTTCTCCCTATTCTCATCCCCATTTGGGAGAAGGGGGTGCAGTGAGTGAGCAGCTACATGGTACTGAGCTCCTGGCTGGGTCTAAACCATGACAGACTGATTTATCCATTCTCAAAAATAATGAGTGTCTCAAGCAATAAAGCAGCAAAGCAATAAACCAACAAAATCTCAGCTTCTTCCTTAAGATATTTTTAATTTGTGAGTATGGAACATCTAGAAACAGTAGAAAATATTTTAGGCCACAATGAAGAAAAGTAGTTGTTTTCTGAGCGAGATTTCTGCAAGGAATTTTGCCTTTTGCAAATGTAACATGAACTCAGATGAAAAATTTTCTTGCCTTCTATGGCTAAAAAAGCTAAATATTAAAATTATCTTGTTTAAATGATAGAAAAGCATTGGATGAATGTCAGATAGCTAAATAATAATTAGGTTTCAGATAATGCAGAATGTTAATCTAAATAATTAAAATATCAATAATAAGTATGTGATAAATTTTGTACACAGGCTTTCCCATAGTTCCCATCTCACTTCCCTCTGCTGGTGCTTAACTACTATGCTTTTTAGAAATAATAACTACATATTAACTAATTAGTATTTTTAATGATAAACTATTGGAACATACAAAAATTGCTGGAAATACCATCTAAGAATAGATGTAATTTGTGTAGTGAAACACTAATAGAGATGTAAATTTGTTAAATTCATCAAACTGATATGAACATCTGCAAATTAAACAGAGTATTTTGGACCTTCTTAGCTTCCCAGTTTCATTCAACACCTAAGATAGTTAAGTGTCTGAATACTCTTGTGCACGTAGGTCTAAGATTATTGTCAAAGATCAGATGCAGGTTGGAACTGAACAAGAGAAGGGTCAAGGAAGAGAGAATTTACAAGAAATACAGACTATCAGAATACAGACTGTCAAGAAAAAAAAAAAAAAAAAAAAAAGCCTGTTGTTTCCACTAGGCAGGGAAAGGTATTAACTTATTTAAAAATAGATAATCTTCCAATTGTTAAGAGAGCTGTAAGAGTTCTGATTCATGCAATCCAGGTTATTTTATACCAAAAAAAGTATAAACAACCGTTGATGTCATTAAACCAGTAGGATTATATCTAGATGAGGGTTAAAACCAGACATTGTTAGAAAACATCTAAGATGAGACACTATTTAAAGAGTGGAGAAGAATGTGGCAGCCTGCTTGTCATCAGGGTGAGGAGTACTGTATTCACCAAAGATTGTGTTGTGAGGGTACGAGCATCACTGCATCTGCCTCCTTGCTCCTAGACATTTAATGTAACAGTGGTAGCTGTTACACATTTCACTCTTCTTGTCAAATGAAAGAAGCTGTCTTCCTGTTGCTTGAAGAAACTGTAGATACTCTGATTCCCAGTACCTTTTCTCTCCTCTTGCCTTACTTACTATGTTTGTATATCCTTTATTGCTTTCCCCATTCTTCCATCAAGTATTCATAAAAATGCCACCCTTTAAAAAATGAAGTGGGGCCTTCTTTTGCAGAGGAAGGATGCCCATACCAAGACCAAATTTAAACGGAGATCATCAGCTGAGTATTTTCTGAATATGAGCAATTCTTTGGTTTGGAAAATCTTGTATTAAAAAAACAATGCTAACACTTCAAGTTTCTTTGGAGGGGTGGGGGGAAAGAAAAAGGAAAAAGGAAAAAAAGAAAAAGCATAAAAAACTGTCGAAAGGAATCAAACATATATGTGACTTTGAATTTCAATAAAAAACAACATTAAAAAAAAAAAAATCCCACTTCAGGTGTCTGACATTTTCAGTATCTGAAATGAACTCCATTTATAGCAGCTCTCACACCTTCTGAGAGTCCTGATTGAATTACCTGCCTCTTGGTGCCCTTCCTGCTGAAATGCTGACTGAATGTTAGAGGAGAGAAAAGCAGACCATAGAAATATGTCAGACAGATCACCCTCTAGCCTATATCCTTGCAGAATCACTTTGTCCAAACCAGTAAGAATGCACCTTGAAAGATGACTCCCTACTAGCAACAGCTGATACACACTTTACAGATGTAAATTTATTGGTGCAGTTTTAGCATCCAAGTCCCAATTCATGTTCAGCAGGTATAATACTAATTTCAGGAACAGTCAAGACACCTCTAATTAGGATAAAAAGCATAGGATGCATATAGCTCTTTTGTAATGGCTGCTGAAGCAGGTTAATTGGGAATTTCCTAGTGACAGAGTATGTGTCTCATGGTAACACTGAAATGCTTCTGATTTAGCACTCAGGTCTTAACTCATACACTGTCAACACCATTGACATGGTTATGCACACCACAGCTCTGCTCTGCAGTACATAAGCTGTCCTTTCATCAAGAAAGTCTGAGTGAGAAGGAGAGAGGAGTGAGGTCTCAAATTCCAATCCTAGGTGCAGCAAGGACAAGCTACACCCTGCTAAATCTGGCTCCTCCTAACTTGCTTTACTAAGGGGGTTGCTTAATGTTGCTTGATATGCCAGCAGGCTCTGGCAGCCAAGAGGCAGGGATCAGCAGGGTTTAGTACTTTGCAGTGAGGTGAGTGTTTCAGAAGCAGCTCTCCCTTCTCTGCCCCAGTATTGACTCTATCTGGGGAAAAACAGTGGCAGAGGTGTCAACAACAAACATGACACAGTCCAGACTATATTATATGGTACCTGTGAAGTAGAAGATTACCTGTATGCTGCTCCCAAGACTCCTTTGGTGTTAGACACCAATATGGCACATTGGTAAAAGCATCAATGATTCCTACATCTGTGCAACTCCAGGATATGTTCGGTCCATTCTTAGCCTCTTCGATTCATGTCCAGTCACACCAGAACATATGATTCTGTGTTTGTCACAGTCATTCAGATTCAGAGGGACAGTGTATCCTTTGAGATACCAGGATGAAATAGGAAACTTTCTTTCATTATGTAAGGCATGTTCCAGACACAGTGACAGAAACAGGGTTGTCATTACCTTATGTTCTCTTACATTTCCCATGGCTTCAGCACCTGGTGCTTGCACCGAGATGTAGGTAATTCAAACAGAACTCTCAGAAGGTGTGAGAGCTGCTATAAATGTAGTCCATTTCAGATACTGAAAAAATCACAGATCAGAAGTAGAAGTTTTTAGAGGTAGGTCTTATGAAAGATAGATTCTGGGGAATCTGACAGACAGAGGGGTTTTTGTTGTTTTGAGATTTGTTGTTTGTTTGCTTTGTTTTGTTTTCAGTGGGGTTTTGTGTTTGTTTGTTTTGGGGTTTATTTTGTTTTGATTTGTTTATTTGTGTGTTTGTTTTGGGGTTTTTTGTTGGTTTTTTTTTTTTTTTTGTTGTTTTGTTTTGTTTTTTTCTTTTTTTCTTTTTTAGTAAAAGAAATTCCTTGCCACAATAAGTATCTTGCTAGGTATGCCTGACGCTAGACCTTGGGAGCCCACATGCTCTTTGTTGGCTCAGGCTGCTGTGGGGCCTTCAACCTTGTTTAGTGGATGCTGAAGGGATGGAAACAAGATATGGAACAGTGGAAGGAAGCAGTGTTTCTAACTATGGTCAGAAACATGAATATAAAGGCGTTTTGCAGACTGTTTCATCATCCCAACACAGAAGACAGACTCAGTGCCTGTGGTTTTGTTAGGATAAGTGAAAGTTATCCACACTTATGATGGATTCTTGGCAGCCCTGCACAACACCCTGCTGTAGGATACAACATAACACAATGATTCAAAAGGCATTTGGGTTGCTGTCTTTGAGGCTGTACCTGAGGATACAGTATCTCATAGTCAGCTAATTGAAAGCACACTTGCCTGCTACCCAGCAGGAGTTAAGCTTCCATTTCAAACAAAAAAGAAAAAAAAAAGAAAAAAAATAAAAAATAAAAAATCTTTCCACTTTCAGGCATTTCAAAATGCGATTCTCATATATAAAACATTAATTTTTGATTGAACTCCCTGTGTGGCCTGATTGTCTGAGTAGAGAACTATACCACTAAAGGCAGCAAGGGATGCAGATCATTATCCTCGTGAAGGTGTACACCCTGATTTCATTCGTGTCCTGTCTGTTCACAGACAAAAGTGCTAGTCTGTCTGCAGTAAAAGACTGGGAAAGTTTGTAATACTTAGGCAGCGTATGTTTTACACCTATGTCAGGTTGTCACTGTATTCATAACACAACTTGCAGGACTTGTGAGGGTCTACAGAAACAAGGATTCTTTTCCCTGTTTATAGAGCTGTAGAACAATGTGTGGCTATCTATTTGGGGAACTTTTCTTAAAGGCACAGACTCATATCTACTCTTGCACAAAGACGGACAGAGTGCTTCTTCCAAAGAAATTATTACTCTGATCTTGGCATAGACTAATTCTTGGAGGAGTAATCAGGTCTCTCAAATAGGATGGTCAGTTGCATTGGGACGCTCATGGAAGACTCCATTGCAAAGGTTCTTGTAACATCTTCAGCTGTATTGAGTGACACTCTCCAAACCATGTTTCTACTTGGATTTTTATAAAACAGATGTTGTCCTATGCAACTTGCCCAACACATGCATGATCCATCTCTACTGTTTACTTTAGATGCAGGCAAAATATCTCTTAAACTTCTTTACAACCTGCAAAAGGCAATTTCTTTGGGAATGAGTTCTATTTAATAATGTCTTAACTATGTACAATCTGATCACTTCCACTTGGGAACCTCTGGGAACTTCTATCCAGGATGTTAATCAACATAAATTAGATTAGGTGTAGCAGGAGATGTCTTGGGGAATCTCCAGAACTGTCCAAAATGCCATGTGAAGAGTTCCTGTAAAAATAAGTAAAATACTTAATTGTGAAGGTGGCCAGGAGCTGAGTCGATATCCAAGTCATGTGCTTTTGTCTCAAACCAGACAGCATTACATCCATGCAAATAACTTGCTGTGGAGCTCCTGGACAATCTGGAGAGCTCCTGTCTCAAGAGTGCTGGGTGTGCATAAAGGCACAGCCTTGGTCATTATCTAGGCCTGAATTATAATTGAAGAAAAAATTGATTTTCATACAAACAACTTGGAATTTTAGGTGCATCTCTTCATCTCTTTTGCCACATTATTACCATAAATATAAAATAATATCTAATATATTAATCTACTGTGTTTACTACTCAATAAATTCCGCCCCACCTCCCCTAAAAAAAGTGAAATGCTTCTGTTATTTATACTCTATTCAATCTCTTCATTTATGGTAAAAATTAACCAAAGAAAAAGGAACCAATGAGGGAGAGTTACAGAGGCTTGGAAGATCTGAAGAAGGTTCCTAGTTGAAGATGATTTCTCTTTTGTACCTCTTTTTATAGTGGGTAAGGATGATGGTCTGTAATCATCAGTCAGTGCTGGTCTTCCCTGACCAACTAAAAGAAGACTGGCCCAGTCCAAAGATGTGATCTAGTATATCTCCTGAGGGAAAGACAGAAGCAGCTTTGATATCAGATTAATCTGTATTTCTATCACTGTCAATGATATAACAGAAACCAGCATATTGTTTCACTCTTTATTTATTTCCTGTGATAGGTCTGGATAGATGACTTCTGCTTTACAAACCTAATTTATGTCCCTGGTGCAGCAAAAAGCAGCATAGCTGTGCAGAGATTTTAGACCAGAGATGAAAGGGGTTTTTTACACAAACACGCTGGGATAGGTCCTAGATTGTGTGCTAAAGTATGTTGGCCACATGTTTGGTATGGCCAGCAGTATTAAGATAGAGAAGGTGTGATGTACTTATCATTACCCAGTGCATGCTAAAATGCTTCATGGGTATACATTGTGAATATTACAGTAGCATTTATACAAGCAATATATGTCTACTGGCCCACAAAAGTAAAAACATATATTCAGGTACCGCTACCAAAGACAGTATAGGTGTAAGAAGAGCTACAATATTTACCTGCAGAATCCCTTTAAAATGTGCAACACAGAGGATAATCACTGACTTCTCTCTAAATATTAATGGCAGTTGAATTCAATCCATAGGAGTCAGAAACATGGATTCATGGTTCCAAAGTGATCTTGAGTGACATTATGCAAGTACTGGAGATGTGTTTCACTGCCAAGAAATTCATGCAGCTCTACTGGAAAGAAGTTAAGGATTTGCAAGAATGGCATAAATCGAATTTCTTGTGGCTTGTACCAGATGTTGCCCAGAGACCAGGAGGCAACAGCTAGTCATTGAGTTTAGCAACATTTGTAACACCACGTTTCCTTATGGTAGTCATGAAGGAACATCAAAACTCCTCCATAGCCATTCTTATTTCAGTCTAGGAGCTTTCATCAGTGTAAATTGGTTACGCCATATTTACACAGGTGCAGTTCAAAACAGAATGAGTTTCCTAGCAACCTCATTATCATAAAAACTTGAAGGAAAAATAATTATATTTAAAAGAATAAATCTTTTCTAAATGGAAGAATATGACACTTCAGTTTCACTTTCCTAAAGACTGCTCATAGTCTTTCCCTTGTTCTTGTTACCTTCATTTGCTGTCAGTTACATAAGGCATCAACGATGATAAAAGTGCACTTTAATTTTGTTGAAATTCAAGATCTCTATGCCATGATAGATCTTTTGTACCTTTTCTTGAGAGGTGTTCAAAAGACAGAATTAAGAAAAACATGTACATCAGAGCCCAAAATATATTAATTAGATCCAAGTTTAAAAGTTGATGCAGACACATCGTTGTAAGATCTGGATAGATTCTTACTGTATTATTTAGCATGCCTATCTTTATAACACAGAGGCTCAACAACTTTTTTTTTTTTGTCTTTTAATTAATAAGGTTTGATGAAAGAAATATTCTGGATTTACACTTAACTTTGTGTTGATGTGCAGGATGGTGCATCTAAAAAGAATGCTTAAGAAAAAATTCTTACCTAGATTTCTCCCAGAACAAATCTGTTCAGGATTTGTACTCCAGAACCACAAAAGTGGTGATGGGTTGGTAGAAAATGGCATGTAAAAAAACCTGGGGAACATGAATTACTTTAAATAATGACATCTTCCAGAACAGGAGAGTGAGTGTTTATAACCGCAGCCAACTACTTCACAGTTCTCTTCTCTGGCAGAGAGAAGGGGATTATTTATATTATAATCTTTAGCACACTATCCATCTTAGTGAAAATATACTGAAATTGCACTTTTCAGTGTAAATATATACATGCAAACATAACAGCAGTATTAGTGGATAGGAAGACAAGATTTAAATGTTCTTTAAATTAAAATTGAAAATGTTATTGTTAACTTTGGATGGGATAGATCTGAACTTGATCTAGATTTAATTAGCATTTTTTAAAATCTGATCTTGATCCTTTCAGGGCAAAGGGGAGTATTTTATTCCATAGGGCACAGCCCTTGACACCTTGGACTGTTCTGACAGTGAAATGAGTTTATTACAATTACTGTGGAACTAAATAGAGTGTGAACAAACAATTCTGCACACAGTAGGAGCCTCATATTAGAATGAAAAGTGACATTATGAACAGTTCACAGCTTTAATACAATACTAGTTGAAAAATAACTATGTGAACATCATAGTCAGGCCATTATTTAAGATAAAAATTGACAGCACTCACTTTAAGTAGACAGGTTTTCAAGTTACTACCTAATGTATATAATTTAAAAGAATTCAGATAACTTTGACTAGGACTCTGACCTGGCCAAGGATTCCCATGGGGCACTGAGAACCATGTATAAAATGTTTATTGCTAGATCTGAATCTGAAGGACCTACTTAACAAACATTTGCTGCGTATCACTGAAGACATTCCTAGTGGCCTGTTTAAAAAATCCATCTTTAAGAACTTAAGCTGACACTAGCTATACATATATTTGGAAAATACCCCCTCCTGAGAACCTGGAAAAGTTTTTCTGAAACTTGAATGTCATTTAAGTGCTTGAGGCCTAATGGGATTTTAAACATTTTACTGACACAAAAACATTTTCTTGGCACAAATGTTCCATGGAGGGTCTTTTCTAACCACACTCATCTTTTTTTTTTTTTAATAGTTGCTATTACTTTTATCCCCTACTACTAAGTAAAATAGAGATTAGAGGCACATGAATTTTAATTAAAATTTTATACTCAATCAGAAAAATAGTGAATAAATACTTCAAAAATAATTAACAAGTAAAAAGTACTAAAAAATATATATAATCAGCCTCCATTAAAATTTGATTAAATAAGAAGCCCTAGGCAGAAGATTGGATTGATAAAAAGAAAACAGAAAATAGTAGAAAATAGTAGAAATATTAAAGGGTACAGATAACCTCCTAAAATACAAGGATGCATTGTCTCTTTAAGTGTTTTTGAATTGGAAAACAGAATAAATGAAAGAATAAATGATTGTTCAGGTGTTGCTGACTAGTCTTAGATGGCTGGCTCAAAATTGTTTTAGAAAGATTAAAAATTCAACATTAAATTGCATTTGCTATATGATTTATAGCAACATAAAGAGAAATCAGTTTTAGCGTGGTCCATCCCAGCACTAGGTTTTAGAGAAATGATCTGTGATAGGTTCCCTAATTCCCCAAAAGTTAATATTTTAACAGGACAAGAGCCAGTAAAAGAAATGAATTTTACTTAGTCAAAATATTGAGGGATTAAAATTGGTGCAATTAACCATTGAGAAGTAAAAAAATATGCACTCTTAAATATGGGCATTTTTTTTCTTGAAAAACTCCCCATCTTATTAATCAATCAAAGAAAATTATCTGGCTTTAAGCTATCTCTGAGGATCTGTAAACAGAAGATTTTTAACTGGACATGGCACATACTGCATCAAAAGCACCTCAACATTATATCTGGAAAAAGAGTTGAGATCCTCACACCTATGTTTTTTATACTAACACTATGTTCTTCTTATATCTCCTGATTATATCTCCTGACCCCAGTCACAGGCAGTCTCACCCAAGGTATGATCAAGAAATAAATCCTTACATCCTGCCCCTATGCTGAGACAGGAGCTTGGGCAGAATGGGGGAAGGTGGTAGAGTGAGAGACCCAGCTGCCAAGCCAGGCACAGCAGGAGGGTGCCTGGGACACAGCCCCCAGGAAGGGAGTAGGATGTGCTGGAGAAAGGCTGTCTACCACAGGTGTTATGGCAGTGGCTGTTACTTCAAGGGTTGTTTTAATTAAACTGTCTCTAGTGCAACCTTGTATAGAGAGGTCAGTTCATATGTCTTTGAAAATGTCCAAGACATGGTTTATTTTGGGGTTGGAAAGAATGTCTGGAGATCATCTAGTTCAACCCCTGTGCTAAAGCAGGTTCACCTAGGAAAGGTTACACAGGAACACATCCAGGCTGGTTTTGAATATCTTTAGAGAAGGAGATTCCACAACCCTCCTGGGAAGCCTGTTCCAGTGCTCTATCACCCTCACAGTAAAGAAGTTTTAACTCAAGTTTATGTGGAACTTCCTGTGTTCCAATTTGTGCCCATTGCCTATCACTGGGCACCATTAAAAAGGGTCTGGCTCCATCTTCTTGATAAACACCCTTTACATATTTATAAGCATTGATAAGCTGCCCTTTCTGTCTTCTCCAGAGGTTTCTCAGCCTTTCCTTATAAGAGGGATGCTCCAGTCCCCCAGTCATCTCCATAGCCCTCCACTAGACTCTCTTCATGTTTTCCTTGTCTCTCTTGAACCGGGGAGCCCAGAACTGGACACAGTACTCTAGATGTGGCCTCACTAGGGCAGAGTCGAGGGGGAAGAAAACCTTCCTCAACCTGCTGGCCACACACTTCCTAATGCGTCCAGAATAGCATTGGTCCTTTTGGCCACAAGGAGACACTGCTGATCCGTGGTTAAGTCATTGTCCACCAGGACTCCCAGGCTCTTCCTTGCAGAACTGCTTTCCAGAAGGTCAAACCCTTATTTGTACCAGTGCATGGGGTTATTCCTTCCCAGATGGAGGATTCTACACTCACCCTTGATGAACTTCATTAGGTTCCCCTCCACCCCAGCTCTCCATTCTTTCCAGGTCTCCCTGATTGGCAGCACAGCCTCCTGGTGTGTCAACCACTCCTCCCAGTTTTCTATCATGAGCAAACTTGACGAGGGTACACTCTGTCCCTTCATCCAGGTCACTGATGAAGATGTTGAACAAGACTGGACCCAGCACTGAGCCCTGAGGAACACCACTAGCAACATGCCTCCAATTAGACTCTGCACTGCTGATCACAACCCTCTTAGCTCTGTTGTTCAGACATTTCTCAATCCACCTCACTGTCCATTCATCTAACCCACACTTCCTAAGCCTACCTATAAAGGCTGTAATGGGAGACAGTGTCAAAAGCTTTGCTGAAGTTGAGGTAGACAACATCCACTGATCACCCTTCATCTACTCAGCTAGTCATGCCATTATAGAAGGCTATCAGATTGGTCAAGCATGAATTCCCCATGATGAATCCACTTTAAACACTCCCAGTAACCTTCTTTCCCTCCACATGCTTAGAGATGACACTCAATTTTTTATTTTTTTTTTTCCACCCTGTAAAACTAAAATGGATTCCAAAACCAAAACTAAATTCTTTCTCAGTCGTTCACCACTGGCAGTAGCAAAGTTTCTTCAGATTGATTGCTACCTTCATTTACAGATGTACAAGCTCATGGTCATCAAACTATAGTTTTAGTTATGTCATGGAAATACTCTTACTTCCTGTGGGATGTCACCAATGCATATCAACAAAAAATTACATCCCCTGAAATACTAGAATTAGAATATTAACAATTCTGTCATCAGTGTGTGAGTAAAAGTAAGGAAAAAATCAGTCAATTCTTACACTTGTTTCAGTTCTACAGCCCCAGCAGTAGTAATTTTGGAAGATATATTCCAAATATGCAATGTATACTCCAATAAAATAAAGATATGGGTAAGTAGGAGTGTATTTACATGGCTGTTTTTCAGAGCAATACCTAATCTTATAGAATCTATTTTTTCTTATTGCATGCATATTAATTAACTCACTGAGATAGTGGATCCAAATAATATAAATTTTAAAACCACCCCTAGTCATTTTGTGTTTTGTTTTGTTCTACAAATCAGATAAACTGATAAAAGACAAGGGACATATTTATGTATTTTTTCCAATTATATTTTATATACAGTTGTGGTTAAAAAGCTTTTAGCATAAACCTTTATACATTTATAGATAATTAAACAAATAAAAACATAAGAAATAAGTTTCCTAGTATTGGAGTTAATTTTTAAACATAACTGAACATTAAATATTTACAGATTGACACATCCTCATTAATGATCTGGATGCAGGGGAAAGTGCACTCTCAGCAGTTGTGCAGACACTACTAAAATGGGAGGAACAGCTGATACACCAGAGGGTCATGTTGCCATCTAGAGGGACCTTGACATTCTGGGGAAATGGGCCAACAAGGACCTTTATGCAGCTCAACAAGGGGATTTGTAAACTCCTGAACATGGAAAGAATAACCACAGGCACCAGTACATGCTAGTGACCACCCAGCTGGAAAGCAGCTTGGCAGAAATGGACCTGAAGATCCTAGTGGACAAAAAGTTGAACATGAGCCACCAACATGCCTTTTCTACAAAGAAGGCAAATGCTCAGTTGCATTAGACAAAGTACTGGCATCAAGACAAGGAAGGATTTTTTCCTAATTACTTATCATTGGTGAGACCTTACCTGGAATACTGTGTCCTGTTCCGGACTACCAAGTACAAGAGAGGCATGGACATACAGGAGATAGTTCAACAAAGAGCCACAAGGATGATGAAGGGACTGGAGCATCTCTCCTATGAGTGAAGGCTGATGGAGCTGGGACTGTTCAGTCTGGAGAAGAGAAAGCTCAGGGGGATCTCATCAATGTACATAAATACCTGAAGGGAGGGTGCAAAGAGGATGGAACCAGGCCTTTTTCAGTGGTACCCAGTGACAGGACCAGAGGCAGTGAACATGAAATGAAACATGGGAGGTTCCCTTTGAACATCAGAAAATACTTTTTCACTGTGAAGGTGACCAAACACTGGCACAGGTTGCGCAGGGATACTGTGGATTCTCCATCCTTGAAAATGCTAAAAACATGTCTAAACACAATCCTGGGCAACTATCTCTAGGGGGTTTGACAAGGAGCTTAGACAAGATGATTCTTAAAAGTGACTGCCAGGCTCAACCATTTTGTGATTCTGTGACTGTGCAAAACTCTCTCCCCCTATAATTTCCATGACATCGGTTATCTCCCCTCTCTCAGCTTATCTTTTTGCTGCAGTTTATTGCCCAGAAAGTATTTTAAAATAGCAGCATGCAAGTTGAAAGACTACAGATGAAGGCAGGAACTCACATGTTGTTCCTGTGGGCCCAGAGACTGTAAGCACATTCAGAAGCGAATACCTGCCCATAGATACCTGTCATTCAGATCATGGTTTTAGCACAATTTTTATGCATTTATCTGAAGTTATTAGTAAGTTACTTGATTGTAAAATGAATAGAAGTTGGAGTAGTATCTTTCTACTATACACTCCAAGCAGTGGGAAAGGACTATGTGTTGTAACCACTTTACCAAGGGAATATAAATTTTTTAGTGTTTAAAGTTGTTTAATTCTTCCTTTTACCCTTCAGACATTTTCAAAGTCAGCATAAGGACAAGTAAGTAAGCTAAAAATATGAAGACATTTGTCAAAGGAGGGGTAGGAATGTTCAAATCTGCCTACTAACATCTCCAGTAAAGAGTCTGCCAAGCTATTTGCTCTGCTAAATAATTCCCAGTAATAAGCATTCTCTTTACTTTTCTTCCTCCCCCACCACCTCTCCACCTCCCAAATGCCAAGGACATTTGAGATTTGCAGCTTTTATACATGCTTAATAGTCACAAGTTTTTGGAAGTGTCACGATTTCTCATGTCTGACTCAGGACTTTTTATCATTTTGGATCAGCAGAACTAGAGATACATTGGTGCATTAAGCTGCAGAAGGAATGAATGCTCTCAGCCTTATCTTGTCTCACTTTGTAGGACATAAACATTCTCCATCTCCATACAGATAAAGATAGATCTTCACTCAGAATCTAGACTTAATGTCATTAGTCAGGAAAAGAGTTCCAGATTTCTCTATATCCAGACAATAGCCCTTCATGGAAATGTAGCTTAAGACAGGGACATTTACACTGAGCAATTAAGACTAAGTAAAACCAGATAGACCTATTTACACTGAACCAAAAAAAGAAATATTTCTCCACTAGTTTGGAAAAAGAAATCTGCAATACAGTCAAGAATCTGAGAATAATATTCAACTGAAGACTAAGAAAAGGAGTAGACAGTCATAATAGTTGGGCAAACCAGAGAGCAATTACAAAAAGGATGAAAGCAAAAAGATGCAGAGATCAAGACTGAAGAACAAGAGCCTAGTACTCATCTGTAAGTAAGAAGACTATCAGACAGAAATCACTGTGGGTTTTCTGTACTAAGTGGGTGAAGTAAACCATCTCACTGGTCAGTCCTTCATTTCTTTACAGATTAATAACAGACATCTGTAGCTTGATTACCCAGGTGGAAGTGACCCAGACACATAGAGGCTGGGCTTCAAATTCCTTTTAGGAACAAAGGTTTCACAGAACATGTAACCTAGTGCTTTTTTATCTGAGTGTTTTTTGGGTTTTTTTTCCCCTCAGAAACTTCTGAAGGGAAAAAAAAAAGAATTCTGAGGTGGTTTGAAGGATAGCCCCTCTCTTTTTCTTGCCACTCGGAATTAGCAGATGGAAACAGCAGGCTTCAGGAACTGAGCTCTCAGTTGGTGTCTGAGCAATGTTCATGCCAAGAGAATTGAGAAGGCCACAGAGGAACCAGTTTCCAGCCAACATTTGGACAAGAGCCATGCCAAGATGGTTAAGCAGCCTGCAGGGAAATCTGGCTTCTGCCAGTGTGTAGATGAAGTGCAAGGCACAGTGAAATGTGACTCCCAGCTGGCACAAAGGCAAAAAGTTATGCCAAGATAGTTGATCCAGTCACAGAAAGACTGCCTTCATTGGTGCAAGGCCAGATATCAATAGTACTGAGTTGAGAAGAGCTTTCAAAGCTCTCTTGTCTCTCGTTTCAAACATGTGTCCCTTAGAGCAAGTAGAAAGGGTTCATTATCATTTCCTGAATCTCAGGAGAAAGCAGAGTTCCAACATGGTTCTTACAGCAACTAGAAGGAAGAAATTTCTATTCCTAGATAGAACATACTTAAGGCCAGTGATGACATGCATAGCAAGAGGAGAAGAGTCCATCCTGTAGGCGATTTGCATGCATGTCCTCAGCTTTCTTGAAACATTCTTAGATCTTTGTGACACCAATTAGTCATTTGTATCTAATGGATGACATTCAGTTTGTCATTTTGTGACCTTATTTCTACTCCATGAGAGACCCAAACAGAATGAGATAGTATTGTGTGTCTTCTGTATATGGAGTTAGACCGACTTCTTTTTCTCATTGTCCCAGAGGAAATTATGAAATGGCGGTTGTTTTCATCAAAATATACTCACACATGACCAGAAACTGCTTGCAATTTTCTAGGTAAAATACTTCTCCACTGAAAGGGTCCCTTCCTTAGACTCTCAGAAGTTTGGCATGGAAACCAATGAATGTGTCTTTTCAAAGTCAGCTCCTAAAGGGGCAGCAAAAATTCTCATGAGTAAAGATCTCCAGAATTCTGTGAAGAGAAAGAGACACTTTTCAAACTGGGACATTATTGATCTTATAAGATCTGCAGCTACAATTTTCATTCAGAACCACAAATTGAATCTAATTTCATGTGTGTTTTCAGAAAATACCTTTCCCTTCTTCCAACCACAAATAAAATGGAAGGAAAGGGACTGATAACTCTTTTAATCTTCCTCTTCCATGTTCACTGCCTTCTCAGTGCTTGAAGAACCAGGAAAGAACTGAAGCAAGAAACTGAATTGTTATAAATAATTTAAGAATTTTCTTTCAAACAGCAACTAACTTTTCCATTCTTAACCTCTTTTGATGTCAGACTTTCTGTTCTTCCTTTTTTTAAGGTTTCAAGTTTGTTTCTAGATAATTTTCATTAAGCAGTTTTAATGGGAGAGCTATACTGCTCTAAGCAACTCTAAATTCATGTCAAGACTCCATGCTTGAGGAAAAAAAATAATTGCTAGTATTTTCAACATTAGTTCTCAGAAGTTTGACATGAAAGATGGTCCTAAAACAAATTCAGATCACAGATTTGTCTTATCTGTAGTCACCAAGAACATGGGAAATACACACTGTAAAAAATGGCTCATCATTCCAGGAAATAAAAAATAAGAGCTTGTAGAATAAAGGAAATATTTTCTTATCTAGTATTTCCTAGTATGAACTTTAGCAGGATGGATTTATCTCACTTTGTTACTCATATTGCCTATATTATATCACTCATCGTCTCTGAGCACCTTATACTCCTTCAAGAACAGAGAATTTATGTGCTAGGAGAGTAGATAGCATATGGTCTAAGGATACTCAAGAAGGATACAGGATCCAGAACCAGAAGCAGGACAGAGACTGCTCTAGTCCATGTTTTCTTCAGTGCTAGAAGCCTCATGTGCAGTGAGATGTTCTGCTGCTTTTCTTTCTTTCCTGGGTGTCTGTGGCATGGTTTTGGTAGTGGGAAGACTGCAGAGGAGGCCTCTGTGAGAAGAAGCCAGGGGCTGCCCCATGTTGGACACTATGTGTAAGAAAGAGCCTCACGAACCCCAAGGTCAAGAAGGAGATAAAGAGGGAGGAGGTGCTCATGCACCAGAGCAGATAGTCCCCATCAGCCTGTTGCAAGCACTCGTTGCAGCCTGTGGAGATGAACACACTGAAACAGATGTCTGCCCTGAAGGAAGCTGTAGCCTGTGGAGACCCTGTGCTGGAGCAAGTTCTCCTAACAGGAAATGTGGTCTGGAGAGAACACACAATGGAGCATGTTATCCTGAAGGACTGCAGCCCATGGAAAGAACCCTTGCTGGAGCAGGTGAAAAGTGAGAGAGAGAAGGAAAAGCAGAGAGGAACTATTTTGTACTGGCCACAACCCCACATTCCCCACCCACCCTGTGCTGTGCACTGGGGGAACATGGAAGTAGAAGAGTTGCAAATGAAGGCATGAAGTTGAGCCTTGGAAAAAGGGTGGTGGGAAAGGTGTTTTAATTTGTCTGTTTCTCACTATCCAAATGTATTTTAACTATCAATAAAGTAAATTTATTTTCCCCAAGTCAAGTCTATGATGATGATAGGTAAATGGTATTTTATTTTTATCTTGCTTATCTTGACCCATGAGCTTTTCCATCTTGTTTTCTCACCCATCCTGATTGAGAAGTGTAGTGGGTCTGGCTGAGCTGCTTTTCCCCACCCAGCCCTCATGCTGCAATACTGGGAGCTGGAGGGTGTTGATAACACACCAGTGTTATGACTGACAGTGCTCACACGGCACCAGAGGATGGGGGGGCAAGATGGGGGAGAGGATACAGGCAACCTGAGCTGACCAGTGGGATATTCCATACCATATGACGTCAGCTCAACTATAAAGGGAGAGGGCAGGAGGAGGATGGTGGGGCATTCTGCTTTGTCCTCCAAGCGGCTGCTACGTGTTCCTGGAGACCTTCTTCCTGGACTCAGCCCGACATCGCCTGTGGACGGGAAGTAGAAAATAACACCTATCATAACCCACACCCCTTGCTTTGCATATTATTCTCTCCCTGCATGACATGCTGAAGGGGGTTGTGGGGGAGTGATAGAAGGGCTTGGTGGGCACCTGGTGCCGTGCCAGGGTCAACCCACCACAAGAAGGGGTAGTGAGAGATTGTCTGGGTGTGTCTCTGGAAGCTGGCCAAGGTCAAACCACTAGAATTTACCTTTTATTTGTATCCTGATTTTCCAAAGGAAAGGCAGTTGAGCTAGGCCATATGCAGGGACAAATCTGAGGACATGTTTCCTTATGTTCCCATTTGTAGGGATTTTCATCAAGAAACAAGATTTCTTTCCACTTTTGTCAGTCTTAATCATCAAATGTACTGTTAGGCAGACAAACATATCACTTTGACATACCAACATGGAGTAATATTTCTGACTAATAACTTTGGGGTTATGAATTGAGATGCGTAAATGATTCTTTTACATTTATAGAGTTACTGACATGAATCCTTTAGTAACCCCTTAGTCAGAAAATCATTCTGAATTTTCTGATTGTCAACATTTAATACATTACAGTGTGCCAAGAAAAGATAGTTTGGCTGAAGTTACTGGTTTTCAGACTAATTAATGTTTGTTACCACTGATATTCTAACAGTAGATTCATGAATATTGCCTTTTAAACCCTTTTTTCACCCATTCATACTCTCCTGAAATGTTTGTCTTGGAGATTAAAATTTTCCAAGCCTTAGTCTAAACCTGCAATCTGTTTATTTTTCTGCAGTGTTTGGATTAATACTATTTGGTCCTCTGGAGTATAGGAAGACTAAAATTGACTTCTGTTATAAACTGCCTTATGACTACTTGCTGAAGAACTGTTCTGATGAATCAGCTGAACATAGAAAATTAGAAATTGGCAGATACTTATCCCTTATTGAGAAGTAGTGCATTCAAGTGTTACAGGGAAAATTGGGGTTGATTTGGCTGAGCTGTGAAAGTAGAACCTATAAAAGAAGTCTTGTGCTTGGAAACTGAATTCTTCTAGTGTGTCTCACTCATGTTCTTAGCAAATCAGGTTACACTAACACCCAGCAGACTACACATAGTGCAAGAAAAGCTCAGACTGCTTCAAAGAGGCAAGATGGTTCCAAAAATCCTTCCTTTTTCAATCTGTATTGGCACACATGCTGAGAACTATATGCATCATGTGCTCAAAGGTTTCCCAGATACTAATTTCATCCTTTTGTGGAAAAGAAACATATTTTTTTTGGTGATAGTGTCAGGTGGCACCTGCTTTATTGTGCATTTGGAGTTATGTTTATGTTTCCTTGATAAAGAAGCTGAGAGTAGGGAGGGTCTGCTGGAAGGACAAGGGAGACTTTTCGTTCCCTGATGGAGTTACTGAGCATGCTCAAAGCAGAGGAAACCAGAGACAGTAAGGTATGGCTGCAAGAGTCAGTTACAGTCACAAATAAGACTTTGAAATTCATGAAAGAATATTATAAAACTTCAGTGGTGAACAGGTATCAGAAAAGACTTCCAAAGGCGTCTTTTCTGAAAGAAAGATGCCTAGAGTCTATAAGGGTCTGAGATTGATGCTACTTAGGTGATTGAGTAGGGAAAAGGGACAATGGACAAAGGATGTCTACAAGCAAATTTTCCTTACTTTAGTCTTCTCTACTTGAATAACTGAATGTTTGCTTTTTAATTGAAGAAAATCAGTCCTTTGAGGGGTTTTAAATATTTTGGTCTTACAGAGGACTCACTAGATGCATAAAGCACAGGCACATCCACCTTGAAACTTCGGCATTGATGACATCAGATCCCATTACACAGCAGAACAAGAATTACGGGCATTTTGTGGAAGCAGAAACATGTTAGAACTTCATTCACAGAATGGAAGAAATGTTCCGAATAGTGTGGACAAAGCTGTCTGAACAAAAGGAATACTTACATTTATCAGTCTTGTAATTCCATGAAGAGCCAACAATTCCATAAGTGGGGGTGGTCGTAAAACATCAGAAAAATATTATAAAGCTATCTTTCATCAGTGCTACAGGATCACAGTAAGGAAAAGCTCACCAGGTGTGACACAACCTGGATTGTCATGACTGGCTTCATTCCAGCATGCATGGCCTCAGGGTAACTATTCACAGTAACATGAATTTCTGGAGGTTGTGCTGGAATTTCAAACCACTGTTCTTTTTAGATTGATGATGTCCAAAAATATATTTTAAATCCTCAAAGTGAATATTAATATTTTATACATTGTGTTTTAAATTAAATGCATGATGCTTAAAGAGTTTAGGAAATGAAGTGGTGAGTCCTCACTGAAACATTGGCAAGGGAAGGGAAAGATCCATTTTCTTCTTTTCTTACAGTTTGTGAGTTACAAATGAAATAGACATTATAAAGAGCTGATAAAAGGTTTAATATAACAACTTTAATATAGCAGTTAAGAAGATGAGCCTACAATGAACTTTCAGAACTTTAATTTCTGTGCTCATGCAATTCATTTTCCAGCACAAAGACTTCTGCATAGTCTAAACATTACTTCAATCCCACACGAACCTTATTAAAACTTCTTTAATGGAATGTAGTTTATTTATGGATCTTGGAAAAGTGCTTAAAATGAGGATAACATTTATTTGTGATCATACAGGGATGCAGATCTAATCTCACGACAGCCATGCACATATAAAATAAAGGAAAATAAAAAATCTATATTCAAATTTGCTCTTAATCACAAAACTCAAGAAATAAAGCATAATATTTACTCTAGAGAACAATTCAAGAGAACTGGAGTGGGTTTTCTATCTGGTTCTCCCTTGACAGTGGTTTCCTGTTAGATAGGCTTGTTCTTAATCATACAATCTATCAGCAATGCAAGCACCCAAGTTTAGTTTCTCAAGAGTTATGACAATTTTGCCGGGATGTGTACATTTATTTCAATGTCTATTTTTTTCATTCTTGTGTTGTTCTCACAAATGACTTGATTTCTTAATTTTTCTCAACTAACTTCTGATATTATAACTATTAGATATGTGTTGGAAAATCTTCTGAAGGCATTAAGGTTTTTCTTATTTTTAGTCATAATAATTCATTATTGCCTAAAAAGACTGACATTCTCAGGTCACTAAATTCTCTTCCATTTCCATTATCTGTAATTATCTTTTATGAGTTGATATCTGTACGCTTTCCACTTGTACTGAGAATATGCTGAACCTACAGAATACTTTGATCATTTTGGTTTTCTTCTAGTTTCAGATATACCATCTTTTTGAAATCTTCATCAAATCTTTATGAAACATATGCATATATATCCTCCACTGCTTGGAAATTTCCTGTTGTGCTGGCTAGATAAATTCTGTGAATGGTTCTTCAGAACAGGCACATCAGAAAAACGGGAGACTAATGCATGCTGACCTGCCATATGGGCAGGATTTCACTGAAACCCTCCTTTTCTTCTTATGAGACATATATACAAATCCCAGAAGCTATGTACACAGTTTCATGTTTAATAACATATTGCAGCATACTGTTCATAAGAGTATGTAGGCACAGATGAATCATGAACATAAACAGAGGGAGACAGATTGTATACATAGAGCCTCTCTTACTGTGTCTAACTCTCACACTGAGCACAGTGGATGCCAGCCCTTATGCCTGAGGCAGCAACGACCCATAGAACCTCTTCCCTTGTCCTCAGAAGCTTCTTATTAACCCCAAAAGAGCTGCTGATTCTGCATTACTTGCAGTCATCTTGTCTGCTGAGCCTTCAGCATGAAAATGATCTTCACAGTAATACTGAGAAGATTTATTAGGTTCCCTTAAGATACGCACACAGCCTCTGCTCCACACCTTTTCTTGTCACAGAAGAATGAAGGTATCAAAGCTGGTAAATTTCATTGTAGAATCAGCTGCTGTGCTGCAGATGAGCACAACAAAATCTCTGTCGAAGAAATTTGAACAAAGATGAAAAAAAAATCAACTAGAAAAAAAAGGTAAGAAAGAGGACAGGTTTTAAAAGATGGAGTGAAAAGGACACTACAGTCACAAAAGAGGATGAATGTGTAAAAAATTAGTAACCAGAAGATACCAACTACAGAAGTCAGCTGTAGATTGTAAAAGTATGAGACAGGAAAGGTTTACGGAGGATTTATTTTTTATAAAGAGGAAACAAAAAAACATCCCAAAGAACAGGAGCGCAGCCCTCCATCCTGTCTACTGTTTTAAAAACTGAGCAACATTCTCTCCTTCTGCTAACATCTGGTCTCAAAAAAAAATCCAAGAACCAGTCAAAGAAGAGCAGTTCACCCTGGCAAACATATGCCAGTGTTCTTGCAAATAGTACCGTACAGGTCTGGGCTCTGTATCAGGCACAGAGATTTAATATCTACGCAACCTGAAGGATATAAATGCACACAAGAGTGCTCATTTTGCCCCCAAAGTTATGAGGTTTGAGGTGAAAAAATAATTTCAACAGAGGAAGGAGGAAAAAGAGTCAATGCTGAGTAGTTAATTTTAAGATGTTCCTCAACTTGGGGCCTTTGACTGAAATCTCCAAGAAGAGCTGAAGATCCCAGCATGCTGTGCAGTAGTTACCTCACCTCAATACACACATGGCACATTTCAAAAATCCAGCCACAAGATGTCAGCACACTCAATGGGAATTCTTACAAAAAGAAAAATCTGTATGAATAGGGTCTTTCTATGTCACATGTCTCTTTTCTCTGCTACAAATGGAAAAATAAATGTTTCTGAGTATTTACACGGAAGTTAGCACTCAGGTTGTGTCTTTTATGAGGAAAGAGGTGGTCGGCTTTGGTCTGGTCATAGTATCTTAATAAGAATGGAATTGTGGGACAGAATGGACAACATGGTTTTCTCTTCCCTCTCTGAAACCAAAGGATGTTGGAGCAGATCATGAGCACCTAACATGAGTTTCAGTAAAAGGGAAAGCTGTGTCCAGCTGCTTAGTTGTTTAAGACTGCACACACTCAGCCTTGAAATGCTGTTCCAGTACCTCTCCAGGGAGGATTTCATCTTAGCAAAGTGTCCAGATACCTATTTCATGGCCTTTGTAATCACAGTGTATCTAAAACTTTAACTACAGATCCTGTAGGTGTGCTCTGGCTTCTGTATTAAGTACTGTAAGTGAAGAGCATATGGAATGCGGATGTAACACAAAATAATCACGGCCACATTCTTTCAAAAACACTTCAGAATCTAGATGTCATGATATCAATAATCTTTTGCAAAGTACATACCAATCAAACTATTCAGTGAGTTATTCCCGTTATTGCAATTCTGTCCATAAATATTAAAATTTCACCTTGGGCAGGAAAATGTCTGGAATCTTCCTTTTAAAATGTAGTCAGAATTTCCTCCACCCTCTCTGAAATCTTTCAAAATGTCACCATAGCCACAGCAGATGGTATATTAGAGGCTTTCCAGGGAGATTGGGGTAGCTAGATTCTCTAAGCCTGACTTCTGTAGTAGGTAAATTAGTAATCAAAATGTATAACAGAATTAGGGGACACCTGGATAAATATAAGTTATTTAAAAAGATTAATATGCCTTCTGTAAAGGCAAGTTCTGTGATGTAGTTGTTTTGTTACATTTATGACAAAGTCATTAAACATGAAGATAAGCATGACTTAGTTGATATAGTCTATCTTTATTTCCAAAAGACTTTGACATGGACACCTCTCAAGTATTTAAAAGAAAATGAGCAGTTGCATCTCATTTCGGAGCTGAGGAACCTTCCATGGGTAAAAGTATCTGATTAAGAGAAAGGAAGATGAGAAAAAAGAGTGAAATACTAATTCTTGTTGAGCAGGGAATTCACTATGGAATTTTACAGGGGGCTGAGGTAAGACGTGTTTTTCAATGTCTTCATAAACATTCTGGAAAAAGATTTTGTGAGGAGTTGGGAAATTTTGCTGTTAATACTAAATTATTCAGAATAAGAAAAATGCAGACTGATTGTGAAGAATTGCTGCAGAAATTTATGAGGCTGATTGGGCAATAAAATGGCAGATGAACTGCAGTGCAGAAAAATGTAAAGTGGTGTACACAGGAAAAAACCCACAAATTCACATATAAAATTATGATCTCTGAGCTATGTGTTACTACTCAGAAGAAAGATCTTGATATAATGAGAGTTACTTCCATGAAAATGCTCAAAAGAAGACCAAAAAAAAAAGAAGTAAATCAAATGTTAGTAATTGTTAGGAAAAAAAAAATATATAACCAGAGAACAGGATAATGCTCAGTTGAATAAATCATTAATCATCTTTAAAACTGTGCAATGTGATGACCCCTCACAACATTGTCCTCCCATGTTCTAAAAGTTATAGTAATATAAGGAAATTGTTAGCAACATTATTAAAACAACAAAAATTGTTAAAGATATGGGTTTATTTCTAAATAGGACAAAACTGAAGCATATAGCGTGAGCTTTGACTCCTATTTAAAGAAGATAAATTTTTGTCTAAGATGGTTTTTTTTTTTGGTCCAAAAAAAAAGACTAACTTCTATTTAAACAGCAGTGGTAAGTCCTCTAGCCAAGTGCTAGATCGAGGCTGAAAAGTGGTTCCCAGAGCCAGGATTTCCCAGACAAGAGCTGTGAGACCCGGCAGGAGTTGACACGTCTCATGTGAGCAAGGCTGGCTGAAAGGGTGAGGTGGCTGTGGGCACTACCAGAACAACTGTGGGCTTTTTAAACACAGCAAAATGGGAACCTCCACCTGGTTGCCAGACAGCGAAGTGGCCATTTCACTTTCTCACTAAAAAAGACGAGCAAGGCATGCAGCAGGACTCAGACATGGTCTCCACCATGGTCTCCACCTGGAGGAAGTCAGTGATCTCTGCACTCGCCACAATGGGTGTGGGAACCCAGACAGAGCTCCCACGGAAACACGCGGCTGCCCAGGTCACAGGCTGCGGGGATTGCCTGAGCCTTGCATTGACAGCGAGTGACAGCTCTGATATCTGCTGTTGTGAGCAGATGGGCGATTTGCTCAGTATGGTGGCAGAGCTACATGAGGAGGTGGAGAGGTTAAGGACTATCAGGGAGTGTGAGATGGAGGTAGATTGGTGAAGCCACTCGCTGCAACAAAGGCAGAGTGTGGAGGCCTCAGAAGAAGCAGAGGATCCCCTCCTCTCTTGCCACCAGACAGAAGGAGGGGACCAAAGTGATGGGGAAGAATGGAAACAGGTCCCTGCTTGGGGAGGCAGGTGAATCCCCTCACCTTCCCAGATCCTTTTGCAGAACAAGTATGGAGCCCTACAGGAGGAACGGGGTGATGGAGGGATGTATAGTCCACCTAGGCAAAAGGTATCACCAAGACCAAGTCACCCCAGGCAAAGCTTCAAAACTTTTGATGGATGGAGGGCCCAATATGTCACTCAGACCTGCTTAATAGGGAAGTCTGTTGTCTTCCTGGGGCACAAGTTAAGGATGTGATAGACAAACTCCCCACCCTGGTGAAATCTTCAGATTACTATCCACTTTTGGTATTTCAGGTGGGTAGTGATGATGTCACTACTAGAAGCCCAAAATTGATTAAGAGAGATTTTAGGGCCCTGAGGAAGATGCTTAAGGGATCAGGAGCTCAAGTTGTGTTCTCCGCTATACCTCCAGGGGCAGGGGTGAATGAAGGAATTATCAGTAAGAGTAACCAGATTAATTCATGTCTCCAGGTTTGGTGTTATGGGCAGGGCTTTGGGTTTTTTGATCATGGGTTGATATACAAGATACCTGGCTTGCTGGCAATGAATGGGATGCACCTTTCGCAGAGGGGAGAAAGGATTCTGGGACAGGAGTTAGCAGGACTCATTGGTAGAACTTTAAACTAGTTTTGAAGGGAAAGGGGGGTATAACAGGTACTGCTATGAGTAAGCACAAGGGAAGCATGCCAGGGCTTACAGGATTGTGTGATAATGAGGACTCTTGCTCTGTCCTCTCAGTGGAGACAACGGGTAGACATGTAATGAGAAATTAAGAGGTATGGCCAGTTGTTGATGTTTTAGAAGTCAGGGAATTATCTGAGAAGCATCTGATAGGAAATGGGACCCACACTCACAAAAAAGTGCTGGGATGATTAGCTCATCTGAAGTACATCTATACCAATGCGCACAGTACGAGCAACAAACAGGATGAGCTTGAAGCCATGATGAAACAGGAAAGCTATGACATAGTGGCCATCATAGAAACGTGGTGGGATGCCTCACACAACTGGAGTGCAACAGTTGATGTCTACAAGCTCTTTAGAAGGGATAGACAGGGAAGGAGAGGTGGTGGGGTGGCCCTGTGTCTTAGGGAGTGTTATAAATGTTCAGATCTTAAGTATAGTGACAACAAGGTTGAGTGTGTTTGGATCAGGTTAAGGGGCAAGGCCAATATAGCTGATCTTGCTGGGGGTATCTGCTGTAGACCTCCCAACCAGAGCAATGTGGTAGATGAAATATTCTGTAAGCACTTAGGAGAAATTGCAAGGTTACTTGCTGTTGTTCTTATAAGGGACTTCAACTTCCCAGGTATCTGCTGGAAATACAATACAGCAGAGAGGGAACAATCCAGGAGATTCCTAGAATGTGTAGGGGACAACTTCTTCACACAGCTGGTAAGTGAACCGACCAGGGAAGGTGCCCTGATGGACCTCTTGTTTGCAAGCAGAGAAGGACTGGCAGAGGATGTGGCAGTTGGAGGCTGTCTAGGGAATAGTGACCATGAAATTATTAAGTTCTCTCTTCTTAGAGATGTTAGGGGGGGCAGCAATAGTGACACTCTGGACTTTCGAAGGGCAGAATTCGTCTTGTTTCAGAGGTTACTTAGACTCCCTTGGGAGTCAGTTTTGAGGGATGTAGGAGTCCAGGAAGGCTGGACATTTTTTAGGAAGGAGGTTCTGTAGGTGCAGGAAAAGGCCATCCCCATGTGCTGCAAGACACGTCATCGGCGAAGACCAGCCTGTCTGAATAGGGAGGTTTGGCTTAAAATATGTGAAAAAAGGAGGGTTTATGTCTTCTGGAAGAAGGGGCAGATGACTCATAATGAGTATAAGAATGCTGTCAGGTCATGCAGAGAAATAATTAGAAGGTTGAAAGCTGAAGTTAATCTGGCTTTAGAGGTGAAGAGCAATAAGAAAAATTTCTATAAATACATTATTGCCCTCTACAACTATCTGAAGGGAAGTTGTAGAGAGGCAGGAGTTGATCTGTTCTCCCTGGTGACAAGCAATAGAACAAGAGGAAATGGCCTGAAGTTGAACCAGGGGAGGTTCAGGCTGGATATTAGGATGCATTTCTTTGCAGAAAGGGTTGTCAGACATTGGAATGTCCTGCCCAGGGAGGTGGTGGAGTCACCATCCCTGGAGGTGTTTAAGAGGCAGTTAGATGTTGTGCTTAGGGACATGGTTTAGTGGTTTTTGATGTGGCTAGGAATAAGGTTGGACTTGATATTGAAGGTCTCTTCCAGCTGAAACAATTCTATGATTCTGTGAGTATATGAAGACAAAACAAGTCCATAAACTTAGGAGTAGAATCATAGAATTGTCAGGGTTGGAAGGGACCTCAAAGATCATCTAGTTCCAACCCCAGTGCTGTGGGCAGGGACACCTCCCACTAGATCAGGTTGCTCAGAGCTCCATCCAGCTTGGCCTTAAAAACTTCCAGGGATGGGGTTTCCACCACCTCTCTGGGCAACCTGTTCCAGTGTCTCACCAACCTCACGGTAAAGAACTTCTTCCTAATGTCTAATCTGAATCTACACACCTCTAGTTTTGATACATAAAGTAGACCCCTGGCCCCATGACACCAGTAACCCCCCTCCCCACATCAGTATCCCACCCCCCCCAGTAGAGGGAGAACATAAATTTTTTACTCACCAATTCTTTCACTGTATCTCCAGACCAAGCGGGGAGATAATCCTCATCTGGATGGCCCTTTGGCTCTGACCTAATACAGCCATTCCACTGGGCTGACGACATTCTGGCCAATAGGTAGCATGAATTGCTCATATAAGCATTTTGCCTATTAATTTATCTGTTGGCTGGTATCATTTCCAGGGCTTTTACCACCTGTGATGCTGCAATTTATTATGTACATTTTGCTTAGTAAGTTAACTTTGTAAAAAGAAAATAAGTAGAAAGCTTTTGGGAACAAATCTTAGGAATAACATAATGATAGCATTATGCTTATTTAAAAATAGACTAAATATATCTATAATCAGGGAATCAGCCCATATTAATCATTACCCAGGTAAAAGTCTAATTGAAATTAATGAACATTTTCTCAGAGAAAAGATTTCAGGATTATCTTCTATATAGATTATTTGTATCATGCTCATCACCATAGTTCCTGAATATGTTCCAGTAGTACATTAAGCAATGTGACTAACATCTGTCACGTGTTTTTTTCTTCAGTACCATTCTGGTGAGATAAATATATGTGGTAGAACTTCTCATCTCCTAAAGGAATTTTGCCAGGTGAACAGGAGAAGAAAAGATTAAAGAATCAGGGTGGGAAAAATAAGGGGGCATTTTTGTTTGTTTATTTCTATAAATATACAATCTGCTTCATTTTTAGATCAGTGAAATCATGGACAAAAATATGTACTGTTTTTGGATATTGTGATTTCAATTTACAGCCTTGCTTCTGAGTATGAGCTTGATGCTGAATTAAGCTGCATGTACAATTAAGTTTATCCATTACTTTGATCTCCTTTCTTTCCTGAACTAATAGTGATAATCAGAAGACACAAGAAAAATCTAAACATGAATAATATTTTGTTAACAAAGAAGACAATACAGCACTGATCATGAAGTATTAAAGGTTTTTCAAGGTTGATAATTTAGTTATCTAGTAACTAAGAAATTATGTTAACAATTTAAAATCTTTATTTAAATTCTAATTGATTTTCAAAGTAAAATATTTTTCTATAAATGGATTATGAAAAAAAACCCCAAAACAGCCAACAAGAAAACTGTGAAGCTTACCAAGAACAGTACCACTCAGTGTTTTACTTGAAATGTATCTGCATAATTTTTGAGACATACAAATTCCTAACACAGATTGATATGTAATTTTCTTTGCAAACCACTTTAAGAAAACTTTTCCAGAAGCAGTTGCTATGACCGAAACCTGTATTTTACAAATGAGGCTAGTGAAAGAGAAAATGATTCATCTAGTAAACTATCATACCAGTGCTAGGTTCTGGGATGCCTGTGGCCCACATTGCCTCCTCAAAGAAAGGAACAAAACTAAAGCAAGTAATATAGGCCATCATGGTTCAAAAGCCCTCCATTATGTTTTCTGAGCTCACTGTGAGCGGCTTCTCCTTCTTTATTTAAAGCAAAGGGATTGTAATCTTACCAGCAGTTGAGAAGTGGAGTGGAGTGCAAATAACTGTCTCATCTTGGACATGACTTTGGCTGACCCCATCCATTTTAGATATCCAAAAGCAAAGGATGATTTCCAGGAGGTGTATATTGGCTATTAACAGATAATATTCTACAAGCCATGAAAGAATGAATGTCATGCGCATATTGTACTCAAGAGTTCTGGGAAGGATCCTAAGGGAGGACCCCAGCAGCACACATAAAAACACCACTCTAGCCGGTTGTCAGGCTTTTGTTACAGACCTTGACAAAATATCAGGTTGTTTAGCTTCATAATATTAAAGGAAACTTGGCCCTGCTGTTATTAAATAGGTCTTCATTTCTCAGTGACAGAGTTCCCATTCTAGCTAATGACAGCAAACACATCTGAATATTTATTATGTGTTGAAAGCACAAATGTTGGAGAGAGACAGAATATAATAATGCCTTTTATTTTTCTTGACGTGATCTGTCTTGAAATTCTACGTACCACAGGTAAAAGCAGAAATAAAGGATTTTTTTTTTTTTTAAATAAATAAATAAATAAAAATATCTCAATTAAAATAACAAAGCATTACTGAATAACATGCTAAAATCATCTTAATACACCAGGCTGAAAGTCATCCAAAAGTGACCTATGAATGCATCCTGTAAAATTACAAACCTATGCCTTTGCCAGAAAAGAAAGCCTTCCTTAAGCCCCAGGCTGCAAAGGTGATTTTTTTTCAGAGCTTTATTCTAGAAATAGTTCATATCTCCTAAGAGGGTTAAAAGGTATATAGAGTGCCAGAATTTCTGTAAGGGGTGGAAGTTGCGTAATAAAATCACTGACTATGGATCTGAGACTATACCTCATTTTCTTTATGTAATTTAGCATGGCTATGTGCTAAATGAGACCAGAATTATTCATGCTGATGAATACCCAAGTAACTGCCCTATGGCTGTTCTGCATATTGTGTGTGACAGATACACAAGAGTTAGACATGCAGTTTAACTGGATCTAGTGACCTTTAAAATCATGCCTGTTTTTTATTCATGAATCATCACTTTGTTTAGCAGGCAGTTAATGTTCATTCACATTTCTTGCCTTTTCTGACCTCCTTCCAGCCTAAGTCACTTATTGAAGCAAATGAATGTTCTGAGGTAAGCATAAGCCAGGGTAGAAAGCAGTAAGTTGTAGCTATTCAATGGTTCTTTTACTTAAGCACTCACAGTGAGCTTAACTCCTCCTGGAATTGTAAACACAGAGCTGTCTGTACAAAGAACAGTGAAAATCTTTTCCTGCAAGCTTTGTTAATGTCCCTAAAATGTAATTGATTTATTTTAGATAGCAACAGACTGGACAATACTGAATGTCTCCAGTCTGTCTACCTGCTGAAGAGAGGGCTCTGGTCAAGGTCTAATTGCCAGAATTGGATATTTTTTCTAAAGGATAATTCTTGTTAGACAACCCATCTGATGATTTTGGCATTCTGGAGGGTTTTTTTCCCTAATAACGGGAAAAACTACTTTGATCAAAAAGAAGCAAAACATACAAATATTTTCGCCATTCCTTTACATATTTCCCCTTCAGCTTTAAATCTTCCCTCCTTTTCCCATTCTGTATATGCTCATATCATCTCTTCCCACTCTCATTTCCTTTTTCTTCTGTTGTCTTTCTTTCACTTTGCTTGTACAAACAGCATGTATTTTCATTTTCACTTACCTTCTTGTTTGTGTTCAATGCAGTTCCTTTGACAGGAGGCATCCTGCTGTCTGTCCTGCTTCCAATCCACCTCCCTTCCTCTTTTTAGTTTATTTTCCTTTACTTCCACCATGACTATCTCTTTTTATACTCTTCAATATATCCTTTGAGAGTATGTATGTATGTAGAACAGATGATCCCACCTTTTATCACACTCTTTAAGCTACACAGAACTTCCAGACCTTGATCTCCTTATCTCACATATTCTGTGCCATATTCTGATGTTGTGATTAGTAAAAAGTCTGTGTTGAAAGTTTTTAGCTATAGAATAGTAAGTAAACTGACACTTTTTTTTTTTTTTTTTTATGAGACTATTTAAAATTTAGCAAACTATCAACTCCCAAATGGCTGCTATCAGATAACTAAGTGAAAACCTAGAATTCTGGGGGTGTTTTAGTCCTCTGAGTGGTGACCATACTTGTGGTAATTCATCCAGTCTTCTTCCCTAACACATATTCTTGCTGAAAGAGTCACTTCCTTTCCACCTTCCTCCAAGGGCAGTTGCTCTTGGCATAAGTGATACAGTATGATGAGGTTAGGGTTAGTCAGGGGTCTCAGCTGAGCCTCTACATCAATTAGAGGATGAGGTCAGCACTGGAACAGCTTACCTTCAGGCAGTCACTGTGTAGTGAAGGGGGACTTATAACACCTGTACTGGCATTAGAGCAAAACATAATGTGCTTAAAGAAGTACTTTAGCTAAGGTTTTACCCAAAATACCTAGATCTCGGGAAGATGGTAAACTATTGCACTTACCAGTGACTTTCACCTATCTTAGCAACAGGTCATCAGGATTTATTTTTGAAAGGTGAGGTAAACACTGGCATTAGTAAGACACTCAGTTTTAGAAATACTTAAAAAAAAAAAAAAAAAATTCCATCTTATCTGCCTTTGCATATAATCCAGCAATATCCATATTTATTGATGACATACCATTACCTGAATGCAATAATAGCATTAAGAGGGCAAACATAATTCTCAGTGTTCATCTAGTAAAAAAAGTAAAATGCTTTCATCCAAACCTCAAATACATAATTTGGATAAATCCATGAAGGTAATGTTCACTCTCTGCAATAGACCATCTGGCACAGAAGAGGCTGTGCCAGTTAATATAGATGGAATGACTGTTAGCACCACAGATAGTAAATATTTCAGACTAATCTTTTTTGTCATTTATCAGCTAATTTCATCCTTCAAATCTGCAGTCAGAGTCTCCAGAACATTAAAACAGATTGATCACATTCAGACTTTTACTAGCCTGCATACCCTTTGCTTTGTTTTTAACTCTTATACAGTTCAGGTTTACATTTATTTGTATGAGGGTAAGGGATTACTATGAAGTAGCAGCACAGTTATCACTATTACTTGACTTGAGTTGCCTGCCTCTCTCATTAAGGTATAAGTATTGCCTTGTTAATGTTATGCTTAATTCAAAAGACTGTGATTCACCTGTTTTTCTCAAAGGAAAATGGAAAAATATTTTACAAATACATTCCTAATGGCTGTTTCAGAAGAGACAATAGGACTATAAATTGATCCTGAGGAGCCTTGGTCAACTTTTCAACTCTGCTAGAATCATTTACCAAAATCGTATTTCAGCTCTCGTCTAACAAACCTACGCAGTTCTTTTTTTAATACCTAGGAATTATTCTTTTAATTGTCCTTAAAGAATCTTTTTGAATGTTAATTTGTTTTCCAGATTAATTTCACAAAGCTCTAAACAAAGGTATACAGGAGCCTATACAAGTATTTTCCAAACAGTGGTTAGAATGCTTCAAAACATCAAGCTATTGAATCTCCCTCTTTAATCTTGGAAAATTAGTAACAAAGCATTAAAAGTCTTTCTCTTCAAAATACAATACTAGCAGTAAAATAAATTGTGTGATGGTGAAAGCAGCAGAGCAAGAAGATTGCTTTAGTTTTCAGGTTATCACCTAGCAGTCTAAAAAAAGTGAAAAACGGAAGAAACAAAACACAGCTAGTTTTGTTTGTTTATTTTCTAGTTGGCTTGAAAGGCGTAGCAAGACAGGTGGAAATTTTGCATATTATTCATGGGGAAATTTTGAGTACATGTAGAAAACAGTGTAGAGCAAGCCTCTGTGATGTGATCAGAGAAGGATGTACTGGGGTAGAGATGCCTTCAGCACTGCTCACATCTGACCATATTGTTGCATCACAGGGAGCATTCAACACATTATGAAAAAAAATACAGATTTTTATTTTTAAATATGAGGATTGAAACATACCTGCATGAATGTGAGTAGCACAGGATCATATTATAGGAGTCTTATAAAATGTCTGATCTGAAAGCTTTCTGCAAATTTTACTATAACTGAAATTTACATACTGATTTCACCCATCTGACTTTCATTATTACCTCAGGCCAACAGCTTCAGTAATCCAACAGAAGTTCTCAGTAAATGAACAAATAAGTGTGTTTGGCTATTTATAGAGTTTGTGAAGCAGACAACCATGCAAAGTAAATACTTGTTGTTTTACAAGTGCACTGCAATGCTCTGTGAAGAAACAGAAATTTCTTGGGATTCGAGATATACTCATAAATGAAGAGGCTTTATGAAACACGAACTTGTGCCATTCTTGTTTGCATTGCCCATGATGAGCTGTTTACTTCCCAGAAATTAACCCACTTTGTTGTCTTTTAGGGCAATTAATCCTCTATGTATTTGTAGGTATGGAAAGAAAATTAAATATAGGAACAGATGGGAATTTAGGATAAACATATCCCATGTATTTTTTAAAATTCAGTCTCAAATATACGTCACGGCTTTCTTTTAGAGAGCAGGGGTGGATGCAAAACAATAGATACCTTAGAAAGAGACAAATTTGATTTTTATATCTTTATTATAGCATATATCTCTAGAGGCTGCAGTTATTCCTGTTACCATAACTAAATTCCTGTTCCACCACCTAAAAACATAGCTAAGCCCCAGGGAATGATTAAATTATAACTGAAGAATTGTGTATTTCTAGAAGCTAGTACTCTATGCAGACTTTGTAATTCAGACACGTCCCTACTTGTACTGCATGACCTGTGGGCCAACTAAAGTTATTAACTGTGTGCTTATAAATCATAGAATAATAGGATCATAGAATCAATTTGGTTGGAAGAGACCTTTCACATCATCAAGTCCAATCGTTAATCCAGCAGTGCCAGGTCACCACTAAACCGTGTGCCTCAGCACCACATCTACACGTCTAAGTACCTCTAGGGATTGGTTGTCCTGTACTTACCACAAGATGGCACTAGAGGTGATATGCTCCATAACCTTCCCTTGCACCAAGATCAGGCTAACAGGTCTCTAGTTCCCTGGATCCTCCTTTCATCACTTCTCGTCAATGGACATCACATTTGCTGGCCTCCAGTCAATTGGAACCTCCCTGTTTAGCCCACACTGCTGCTAAATGATAGTAAATGGCTTGGTGAGTGCTTCTACCTGCTTTCTCAGTACTCTTGGGTGGATCCCATCCAGCCCCATAGACTTGTGTGTGTCTAAGTGTGTCTTCTTCCCTGCTGTCTCATCTTATGGCCTTTAAGGCTTCCTTCTTGAAGAGTGTCTAGCCTTCCTGGACTCCTTTGTCTTTCAAGACAGCCTCCCAAAGGAATCTGTTCACCAGTTCCCTAAAGAGGCCAAAGCCTGCTCTCCAGAAGTCCAAGGTGGATGTTCTGCTGAGCCCCCTCCTTACTTCTCCAAAAATTGAAAACTCTTCTACTTTTGTGATTGCTATGCCCAATACAGCCTCCAACCATCACATCATTCACAAGCCCTTCTCTGTTCATGAACAACAGGTCCAGTGGGGAGCCTTCTTTAGTTGATTTACTCACCATCTGTGTCAAGAAGTTATCTTCCATACACTGCAGGAACCTCCTAGACTGTTTCCTCTCTGCTGTATTGAATTTCCAGCAGAAATCTCATAAACTGTAGTCCACCGTGAGAACAAGTGGTAGTGACTGTGAGACTTTTCCCAATTGCTTATAAAATATTTTGCCTGCTTCTTCATCCTGATTGTGTGTTCTGTAACAGACTCCCACTACAATATCTGTCTTGTTGCCCTTTCCCCTGATTCTTATCCATAAACACTCAACCCTATCACCACCATCATTAAGCTCTAGACAATCAAAACATTCCCTAGTATATCAAGCCACTTCACCTCCTCTCCTTCATGGCCTATCCCTTCTGAAGAGTTTATAGCATTCCAATACAGCAACTCCACTGGTGTGACTCATCCCAACATGTTTCTGTGATGGCAGCTATGTCGTCGTTTTCATGCTCTATAATGTCTTCCCACTCCTCCTCTTTGTTGCCCATGATGCGTGGATTGGTGTAAATGCTCATACTGGGGATGTAGCCACTCACCATTCTCCTACATCATGCTCACTGAGGTTCTCCTTTGGTAAACAGCAGCTCAAGTCCTTCAGACAATGTTTATGGACTAATAATGACCGTATTTCGTGTAATGGTTTCTAAGATCCTTTGCCTCTAAAACAAGATCCTTAAGTTTGTACTCTCTTCCTCATTTTTTATTTAAATGTGTCTCCCAGAAAAGCTGCTCTATGCACCAGGTATGCAAAGTGTATGCTAAGAACATGAACCTCTGCTTTTGGATCAGAGCCACCCTACAGCCAGGAGCATGAGCCATGTGGCCAGAAAAATGTCACATGAGGGGTAACATATAGTGTATGAGGGATATCAGGGTATTTCTAGTGCTGCACCTTATGATGATTTTAGGTACTTTATTATGAGGTGCTTAATTCTGCTTCTGTACTTTATTTGGAAAACATGAGAAAGTTTACTTGCTTTACAGAGTTTTGAAGAAGTATAAAAGAATTCTCTTCTCCTGATGTTGTCAGTTTAGAAAAGGTTTTATGGAGCAAGATGTCCCAACCAATTACTCTTTACAGTTGTGATCCAACTTTATGAATTTTTCTAGTTCTTTTTTACTCCATCTCTATTTTTTTCTCTCTCTAAACTATGGGGCCATGTCTTTACAGAGTTCAGTTATACTTTATATAAAAGAAGTGCTTCCTTTTTTTTCCTGTCTTTATTCTATCCAAGTTAATTCATTCATGGTTTGTAATGAAATTTGGTACATGACACAGTCACAATTTCAGGCATCATACTTTGTATCCTGAAATGTGGGCGAGTGTGAGGAGGATTTCTTGTGTCATGAATTCCGCCATGTAATCATTACCAGGTTTCTCTATGCAACCGAGATAATGTATTTAATAACGAATGATAAAGAGACTTTGAAATGGATTTGCTTGCTTGCATCAGTTAAAGACATTTTAGGAAGCAAAGATGTGATAGGATGATAAACAGTAAGATAATAAAACTCATTTAATGCTTCCAAAATTATTTCAAGGTGTGATTTCTTTGTCTTCATCATACATATCTTGGACATTTTTTTCCATTCCCCTAGTTTCATTCTTTTTTCTTATGTAGAAAACACTTAGCTTTTCACATAATCATATGTTTTCTAGTACATATTCATTTTTTTCTTCCATGCCAGGGTCTGTTTATTCTCAGTGTTTTTATCGCATGTTTGCAAGTTCCTGTCACTGAGCTATGGAAGCAGCAACATGAATTCAAATATCTGAGACTAACTTCTTTTAAGATTGTTTACTTAATAATCAACTGACGTGGTTTTGTAGAGCGTAAATACGCAAAGGCTATATTCCAGAGCATTAGAACACCACCTAGAAAAGGCCAGGAAACCTCAGTTATAATAAAAGATAATGATACTTGGCAGTCTCAGAACTAAGATATTCTCTGAATGATATAATTCCCATGATTAATGATCAAAATTTTTTTCTTGCTGTTGTTTTTGGAAAATAAAGGCCTTAACCCTGTTATTTTAAGCACACAACTATTTTGCTTATGTATGTGTAAAATGGGTATAAAAGTTACATCACAGGTATTGCAAAAGGCTCCTAATTAAGTAACATTTTCAAAGCACTTTGAGATAAATTGATGAAAAATGATATTGAAGTGTTATTATGATATCATTGAATCATAGAATAGTTTGGGTTGGAAGGGACCTTTAAAGGTCATCTGGTCCAACCCCCCTGCAGTGAGCAGGGGCATCTTTAACTTGAGGTTGCTCAAAGTCCCTTCCAGCTTGACCATGAACGTTTCCAGGGATGGGGCATTTATTTACCACCTCTCTGGGCAACCTGTGCCCAGTGTGTTTCACATTTTATCATGATGAAATGATTAAACTTGGTGTCTCACTATAAAAAGATATTTACTCTTAAACTTTAAAATAAAATTTTCAAGATCGAAGACTGAGCACTTTTTTATCACTACTCTGAAAAATCAATTGCACATCCATTTCATTAACATATGCTACTACTTTCAATTCCTGTACTATATTAATAGATTTTTTTTTATCTGTGAACTGAGGTCTGTTGCTAGTGAATGAATAAAAACTGATGATGCAATTATTATTGCCTGACCAAAGCATGAAGGAATGCACCTGTGGTGATAGCTATACAAATACTGTCCTTAGACAGCTTCTATTTACATTTGTCTTACTAAAATCACTGTTTCCAGGCTGTCTACTATTCTTTACCACATACTAACTCTTGGGTTTGAGAGGATACATTTTTTATAGTGAGATGGAGCAGTATGCTTTAAAGTGACCTTGTAGGCACTATTAAATTTTAAAGAACAAATAACATACGTGAGATATTAAGGAATTAAATTCTGTATGAACTTATGAATTCCACTATGTTTTGTGAAAAATATTTTCATTGCAACCTTCGCTTGCACTGTAAGCTCCATCATAATAAAGATGTTTAAGGCCATGATTCCACATTTTTCTTGGTAGTAGGACAGCTTAAGTAGTTCTTATCTTCTCCCTATCTTAACAGTTTTCTCCTATCCTTCCTCTTCTTTTCAGTTGTTCTGTGGGATAAACCTGTTCAAGCTGAATTCAAGAGAAAGCTATACACTTTCTTGGAAAAATCTGTCAGAGTTTGTTTTTCTGAATATCACTTTCTGGACATTGGCATAGAACTCACAATGACAGAAGCATCAATGATTCTTAGTGCTGAAAACTCACATGCAGAGACTACAAAGACTCCATTTGCTAGGCCACTCATTTTAAAAGGTCATCTTTACAGAAGCTAAGAGACTGGACTGAAGCTACTTCTGGGACCAACCTCCTAATCAAACCTCATAGAAGGGTGTCAGAAAAAGATGTAAAAGGAGACGATTTTTTCCAATCAGAAGTGATTCCACAGCCATGAATAATCAGACCAGGCTGAAAAGGAGAGATGCTATGAGAGATTATACCACTTGTAGTTGGGAATCATAAGTAAGAGTGACATGAAACAAGCAAGAATCTATTCAGAGCTGGATTTCATTTTCCACAGATGTCTCCGCTTTTTTTTTTTCCCCAAAAATCTATTCATGCTTAAGGAATTTATGTATTCCTCGCTATCCCACCATGTTCTGTATTATCTCTAACTAGGAAAGCAGATCTCCCATAGACGAGCACATGTTTACACTAGATATTTGGAAGAACTGTGACAGCAGTCCTGAAAGTATGTTCCTGAAAGTCACAGTGCTGTGAACAGTGACCACCACTACTCACAACACAAGACCTTGGGAGAGTACTGAACTGAGTAATTGGATCCAAGAACGGCAAACTAACAACTGCCCAGAGACCAGGTATGTACCTCAGCAATCTGTATCACTGTACTTAAAGAGTTACCTGTTCATTGCTGAGAAATGTGGGTTTCACAACAGTGCAGTTTTATCATGAAATCATGACTATAATATCAGAGCATGAAATCAGAGGGAGAAGCAAGGAGATAGACATATGTGAAAAACATGAATGTTTGTGTCTCAGGGCATGTTTTCCCAATCATTTTAATCTGCTTATTCTTCAAGAATTATCACTTCTTTGAAGTATTAAATAGAAAAAGAAATGTAAATCTGTTTAAAAGAAAAGCAGTTAAAAAGTTATCTCTCAGTGTGTGTTGTCTTCTCTGTACCCTGACTTTTATAAAAATTTAGCCCATGGTGATTAGGCTGTGAAGGAGGAAGGAGAAGATGAGCTCCTGTGAGTGAGCTAGAGGGAGCTGAAGAATGTGGGTTTGACTGGAGTGAGAAAATGTAAAGTCAAAGGCAGAAGAAAAAGCCACAAAGAGCAGTTAAGACTTTCTCTTAAAAGGAGAAAGGAGGCAAGTGAAGAGCATGAGGGGGTGTAACATCATTGTTAGCATTATGATGAAATATAAGGAGGGGTGGAGCTGTGCTGATAATTGAAATGAAATTAGAACACTGTAATAGCCTTCTGGTAGAAATAAACTGCTATTCTTACCAACAGCAGATTAACATGTAAATATTAAAAAAACCCCAAAACAACAGCAAACAAAAAAACAAAACAAAACTTAAAAAATTAAAACAAACAACTACACCAAAACCCCATAGTCTTTTGGTACAAGTAAAAAGTGACCAGACATTTCCTACTATTAGAGGAAAAACATCTTGCATTAACACCATAATGTTTTCAAGTGAAAGGTAAGATAAACCTTGGGTTAACTTGCTTTCTTCTCCCTTCTTCCAGGAGGGCAGGGCTTGGAGTGGGATGATCCTTGCTGCCTTCCATCGCTAATGTGAGAAAGTTTTGATCTGCTATTGTGTAGCTGCATGCTACAGTGAGGCTTTTATGAAGAGAGGTGCCAGGTGTTTTACAGTTCAGCCAAGTATCAAGATCTTTGTTTAGAGCTAGTAAGCCCAGAGTGTTTTCACTGCTCTGGAAGCCCAGCTAGAATAACCTACGTAGACAAGATGAATACAACCAAAGTCTGGTAGGTTCCTTGAAGAGTGGCTTTAAGCAACTGAAAATGAGAGAAGGAAGAATTCCTGGAACTTCTCCAAGGCAGAATGTGCCTTTCCTGTTTGTCTCTCTGATTCTGTTTTTCAAAGGCCACTGTCACAAGAGTCCTTCTAAGAAGAGACATCATTCAGTGTACTTCCTCTGCCTTAAAGGAGTCTCTGATTGTCCATTAATGTTTCTCCCTCTGACGCATAAATGCATGCTGTAGGGGGTAGATACTGATCAGTATGTTTGGGGTTTTTTTTGGAGTTGATGTATTTTTAAGCATGCGGGCTTAATATTCTGGTAATAATCACACTGACATAAATACATCTTTGTACATGCGCAGAGAGGTTCAATCTTCTCTTTTTCTAGAGGAAGTCCTTCTTAAGGACAGATGCAACATATGGGGGGGAGTTAGACTGCAGTCACGTCACGATCTTGTTTAGGGATCATGTAGGGAAATCATCAGTGAGACAATATTCTCTTGAGGATATTGCTTTTTAAATATAGGGAGAACAAACATTGTTCTGGCCTCTAACTTTCTATCTGACACTTTCACCAATATCACATCATCCAATATTGCAGCTTTCTTCTGTGGATATAAGAACAAATAGTCCAGGACTTACTATTATGAGTGGCCTCCAAGAATCTGAAGAAAGGTGGGATTATGTCCTGATGAAACAGTCTGACACACAGTCTAGGTCTCATGAGATAATAGTGTGCATAGAGTCTAACTGTCCTGGTGAAATGGTAATGGAAGTTATTAACTCTCTGTCACGTGAAGGTCAGGACAGACCAGTATACAAATTGTAGCAATAGTTGAGAAACACAGTGTATGGGAATGGGATAAGTGTTCTGTATGATTACTCTAAGGCAGATAGTTAAAGAAGGCAGCTGGGTACAGTTTTTAGAACGGTTTATCCTCTTTAAATTCAGCAAACAGATTTATTAAAAACACCCAAACATAACTAGACACACAAAAAATAATCTTAATTTTTTTTTTAAGTTATCTTTCTCAGAAATTTGAGTTAATTTTAAAACTAAGTTATACTCCTCAACATCCAACATCTATATATTTCTCCAAGTGAAAATATAAGAGTCACACAGCTCTGATACGGAAGGAGATTGTGAGAGCCTGAAAAAGGGATCAGACTGACAGGGACAGAAGATACTTTTGCAAAGAAAAAGAAGAGAGATTTAATCAGTGAAATGAGTCATTAAAATATTATGACACAACAAAAAAAGTGTACTCTAGGTCAGGCCACAGTTTGCTAGGAAGAGAAGTAAATTTCACTAACTATTCAACTAACAATGGAGTTATGAACTTAATGTGCTTTATCCCTTCTGTCACTTTATTCAAACAGGCTCAGATGTGCTCAGTACCCCTTATAACATTCCAACCTCATTTCCTTCCTTCCTTTCTTCTGTATTACTCCAACAGCTTACCATTACAATTCTCACAGGGAGCCCATGTTGCAGACTTCTATCTGCAATATGTCTGGTTTTATCTACAGACACCCTAGATCATACCAATTTTCCCACTTCTCCCCTATTTTATGTGAATACCATGTAAGCAAGAGGCAGCATGTACCAGGTTTTTTTTTTTCTTGAAGATCTAATTATGTTGCAAGGCCAGTCTTTCCTGGTTAATCAGTCAAGTTTATAGTTGTTGTTGTCATCTTGTAACATTGCTCAGTGGCAGAATGGTGTGGTGTGACTCTTCTCTAAACAGCCACAAGGGCTCATGAAAGTTGCAAGAGCTCCAGAACTTTGAGATTTCTGTGTCTCTGTCAAATATGACTGAAACTAGCCCATGTTCTAAGGCTATGAGAGGCTGGATAGGCAAACAGCAGAGTCACATAATCTTTGCATCCTTATGCAATCAGGATAAAAACGAAGGCAGGAAAGGAAGAGCTGAAGAAAGATCTGAGAAAGTAAAATAGGACAGGAAAAAGCAGGGGGGGAAAAAAGGAAAGGAAACAAAAGATATCAATAAATTGAATTTCAGAAACCTCTATGGAACTCCTATTGAGTTCTACTAGAACTGACCCTGTCTGCTCACTCAGAGCCATTCATGCAGGCCAAAAATTGCCTTACAAGGCAAATGCCCAATGAACAAGACAAGATAAAATTATTTTATCTTTCTAATAATGAATTTGTGTAATACCTTCCAAAACTGTTCTGGGAAGGACTTGCTCCAACTGTAAACGTTGCCTATTAATTCATGAACTTCCTGAATCATATTGCCCACATTGGCATCTGTCAATCTGGCCTCTGTACCCTATCTCATACTATTGCCCTAAACCATTCGCTGTGCTAGAACATAAACCTCTTATGTTAACTGTTATCTTCTTTTCACTCTGATGAGAATATTATCCTTCTAAGGAAAAAAAAAGTACATAAGAAAGAAAAGAAAAAAAAATAGAAATCCTTAGTAATTTTAGTTCATCTCATGGATGGTAATATTGCAAGCAGTTAGGTATACTATATACTAAAATACTATATAATCACATTGTGAAATTATCTTGCTATTAAAATGGTGTTACATAAGATGCTGAAGAATTAATGAATAAGTAGCCCAGTATTTAACCAATATCAAACTGGTAACTGTTTGCAATGAGTTTAAAGTATGAACTGGTGGTATCTCTTTTAGGAAGTCAGAAGGCAGGTACTTTTTTCTATTGAGCTGCACAATGTTTGGATCACAAAGTTATAGATTTGGAATCAAATGTCAATAAAAAAAATAAAAACCTGCGAGTGCCAAGTTATCCATTTTTCTCTGTGTACCCAGACAATTTGAAACAATACAATGGCTTTTCATATTTCCTTTTTCCTTTTCTTCTAACTGCTTTAATTGAAGCAATGATGCAATGAAGCTCTTGCAGGCCAACATGTCAGTGAAGACTGAACAATGCCTTCTTTTCCCTTCTCACAACAGTGATTGGGAGTGAACATGGAAAAATACTTAAGTTATGAATATGTCATGCCTATTTAGATACAGAACTTGCCCCTTCTCTGTGTATTTCCTTTGGTGTTAGTGCAAAGGGATGGGTTCCTACCTACCTAAAGACAGTATAGAAAAGAAGCCTTTTACAGGCTTAAACAGAGTTATAATCCCACGTTGAATGTAAGGTGTTTCGTTCCTATACTCTGTTTTGTTGTTGTTGTCCTACTGCAGATGGTGTGATTGATACCTGTGGGTTCCTTCTGAAGTGGGTTTCCCTCTGAGAGCAGCCTTTGGAGTAACAGGCAGCATAAGATTCTTGTTTAGCCCAGCTCCTTCATTTGACCCAGTGGCCAGATTCAACTCTTGACCTGTCCCCTTATAATGTCAGTGTAAGCAAAGCCTTCAGTCTTTTGGCTTTCCCTTTATCTTTGATCAAAAATAACAGGACTTCCAGGAAGCTAAGTTGGGTGATGTAAAGAACCATGATAGTATCTTGAAAAAACATTGCTGAAGATTTTTGTAGTGCTTTGAAGAGGTTTACAGAACTGATATGTCTCTTCTTTTAGCAAATATGAGAAGTAATCAGTATCTAGTAGTATATACGGGCTGAATATTCTGGTCTTCCTTTTTTCAGTCAAAACCGGTTATAACACTTGTTTCTAAATTAAAAACTTGTTTCTAAATTAAAACAGAGAAGGGTAGAAAGTGAATCCATAACAACTAAGCAACAAGATTCTTCGAACTAGTAATCAAAGCAAATGATATAAATTAGACAAAAACCAAAGGTGATTGAACTGGAAAGGCTGAGATCTTCCAGACATTATGTTCAACTAAATTAGGATTCACTAACTCATAGCTAAGCTAATTGACACTGTTATTGTGACTTACTAAAGGTGTACCACATTACACTTCATTTACATTTCTGAGAGTTGCCCTGTAAACATAAGTCCGAGATATCACTTATAAAAAATGAAAGATGATCTTTTGGAAGCCACTTCTTAGTCAAGTAATCAGTTTTGAATCAAATTCTACCACTATAGAACCACAGAAAACATTACAGAAATTACCTTATTGAAATTATTTCTCATATAATTTTTTTTCATGCTCTATTCATTGATATTTATAGGTGTTGAGGAAAACTATACTACATCTTTGAAAGTTATAGTTCCTATACCTCCACTTCACCCAATGGCATTGTTTACTATGCTGTATGCTCTAAATCATACAATGGTATCATGTAACAGCTCTGCTTCTGCACATATCATCCTTCCATTTTAAAGCATTCAGGTATGGATGTGTATCACTGCAGTAGATTTTCCTGTACTATTAAAGTTAAAGGGAGTTTACACATTTTGGTAGTAAAAACTTCCTAGGCACTAATGGAAATTAGATGTCAGGGGACTGACTCTTGTCATAGAACAGAAGCAATTCAAATGTTAATCCTGAACAGGAGGAACAAAGAAGAAAATGGAGGGACAGGGAACTTAAAGGAATATTGTTGACACAATCTTTTTTATGTCAACAGATGCAAGGCAGAGTCAGTACTCACTGAGAACTTTAGTTGATAAAATGTAATTTGAATATTCTATATTTTAAAGGAAGATTTCTACACCACTGAGACTTCAGCTTCTCCACCAAGATAATGCACGCAGCCATCAAAAAATATTTGATAATCTTTTCTTTCTGCCTTTATATTATTATTATTACTACTTACAGAGATAATACTGCAGCATTTATGCCTTTTGAAACTTTTTTTCTTGTTCTGTAGAACACTGTTTGCTAACACCATGTGATTTCATGAGATGAATATTTTAACTGTACATATGTTCGTAACTTGACCCAAAGCGTGTATGAAGTCTAACAAAGATGCTTATGTCATGAATGAAGGAAACCATGGACTGAAAAATGTATTACTCTATTACAGATAAAAAGATTATTTTATGATGGGAAGGTGTTGGATGTACCTTTTATGGATTTTAGTAAGGGTTTAAATGATGTCCCTCACATCGTTCTGGACAAGTTGTCCAGCTGCAGGATGAAAAGGTTTACGATGTGCTGAGTGTAGAACTGGCTGAACAGCAGGTCTCAAAGGGTTGTAGTTATCTGGGCTACAGTTGGCTCATGACTGGTCACTAGCAATGTTCAGTTCAAGGGCCAGTTCTGTTTGATACATTTATCAACAACTTGGATGCAGAAGTTGAACGTACCTTTAGTAAGTTTGATGATGATGCCGAACTGGGAGGTGCTATTGACTCTTTCGAGAGAAAACAGGACTTGCAGAGGGATCTAGATAGATTGGACCACTGGGCTATGGTTAATGGAATGAAATTTAACAACTACAAATTCCTGATTCTGCACCTAGGACAGAGTAATGCCAGGCAGAAGTATAAATTAGGAGAGCAGATCTGCAGAAAGAGATCTGGGGGATGCTGGTTGATAGCAGGACCAACATGAGTCAGCAGTGTGCCCTAGCAGACAAGAGGGCAAGCCCCATCCTGGGGTTCATCAAACACAGTATAATCAGACAGTCAAAACAGGTGATTACCCCACTGTACTCAGCATTGCTGCAGCCTCACCTGGAATACTGTGTGCAGTTCTGGGCTCCACAGGTTAAGAAGGATGAGAAGGTCCTTGAAGACGTCCAGAGGGGGACAACAAAGCTGGTGAAAGGGCTGGAAGGCATGTCTTATGAGGAACAGCCAAGGACTTTAAGCTTGTCCAGTTTGAAGAAAAAGAGGCTGAGGGGTGACCTCATTGCTCCATTAGGAAGCATTTCTTTACTGAGAGGGTGGTCAAACCTTGGATAGGTTTTCTAGAGAGGTAGTTGATGACGCAAGCCTGTCAGTGTTTAAGGGGCATTTGGCCAATGCCCTTGACAACATGCTTTAACATTTGGTCAGCCCTGAATTGGTCAGGCAGTTGGACTAGATGATCACTGTAGATACCTTCTAACTGAAATAGTTCTATTCCTATTCTATTCTAAACACCTGAATGACTTGCTATAACATGTAGAATTTTGCTTAGGAAAGACTTTGTTTGCAAGGACACTTTTAAGGTAGAAAAAGATACTTTTTCCTGCTTTTTTTCTCCGCTTAAGCCTAAATACTATAATTTCACATCAAATCTTTCTATGATAAGGATGATTTTAAAAACTGGAATAAAAAGAATTTGAATGGATACAAAGAATTGTTGAGACTGGAAGGAACATTTAGCATGTAATGTCATCATGGTGATAGTTACATGAAGAAGTAATCTGGCACCACAGGAGAGCTAAAGCCATTAAAACTACAGTAATCACTGACACTATTTCCTTCCTTTTAGTCTGTGAATCATCCACTAACACACAGAATCACAGAGCTGTTCAGTCTGTCAGGGACCTCTGGAAGTCATGTTGTTCAAGACCCCTTCTCAGCTCAGGGTCAGCTAGTGTGGGTTGCTAAAGGGCATGTCCAGTCAGGTCTTGAAAGACTCTAAGGCTAGAGATTTCACAACATGTCTGGACACCCTCTACAAATTTCTGACCATATTAATCATTAAAAAAAATAAATTGTTATCTTTAGGTAGAATTTCCTATATTTCAGGTTGTGCGCATTGCCTCTTATCTTGTCACTGGCTCCACCTTCTTTAATGCCCCAAAGATATTTTTAGAGACATAAGATCCCCCTGAGGCTTTTCTTCTCCAGGATGAATAGTGCCATGTCTGTCATGACAGATGCTCCAGGTCCTTATTCATCTTTGTAGTACTTAGTTGAACTCCTTACAGTATGTTCATGTCCTTCTTGTATGGGAAGCTCAGGACTGGACACAGCATTTCAGATGTTGAGTAGAGGAGGATCACCTCCTGGCGACCTCGACCTCATGGCAATACTGTACTTAATGCATCCAAGGAAGCCTTCAGCCTGCTTTGTTGCAAGGGTGCATTGATGGCTTATGTTCAACTTGGTTTCCACCCAGGGAATAAATATTGCCAAGACATTTTTATATTTTTAAGTTGCAATGAATGTGCAGTCATCACAAATTGCAGGACATAGAATGAGTTTGAAATCAGTGACAGCACTGAGGTCTTCCTATTAATAGTTTTAGCTCAAGCTCTTTTAACTGTATGATCAATTTTTTGAATTTGGCTTTGGTTTGAGGAGAGCTCAATCATTTCACAATGCTGAGTTTTCAATCATACCACTCATTTCAAAACACAGCTCCAATATACAGGAAAAAAAATGTTTAATTACATACTTCAGTGCACTTCAGAAGAGCAGCAGACCTTTGTTAATCACCACTATAAGCTCTCAAACACCACGGAGATTCATGATCATCGTTTTAAGATGAACTAAATCCATGATATCAGGGAAGTGCCTATAACAGACAAAGGATAGCCCTGAATTCTACTTTGGATACCATGTGACACTAAGAGAGCAGAATAGCTAGTATCAAAAATTTGGTGCTTTCACTCACAGCCTGAATGCAGAATGTTTTAGTACTCATGTTGTGAACTATATGCAATAACTCTTTTGCTGTCCTTTTCAGAAGAAATGCCTAGTCCTAAATGATATCTCCTTAAATGACTTTGTAAGTTTAGAAATTACTATAAATTTTTAATTTCTCAAAAATCATGGCAAGGTCTGTGAAGAGTTAAAATAAAACTCAGAGTACATTTAGAAGATATTTTTAAAAGAATGTGACAGTGAGCCTTTCAAATCATTATGTTAGATTGTTATCATTTACAGGAGGATGCTTGAAAATTAACAGTCTCAAATTTTCTAAACAAAATTGAGCTTTCTGACATCTAAGACCCATACAGAGACTAGCTGTGAGAGAAAATTTGAAGTATAGTTTACACACACCAGGAAAAGATCAACTAAAACAGAGGAGACGTAGAAAGAGGAACAGCAAGCAAGGTTAGCAGCATTAAAATGACTGGTAATAGTTTGTCAGAATCATTGTATGCATCATTGTGCATGAGTAGAAAACAAATAGTATAAGAGGACTGTCAAGTGCTGCATGAACTAGAAAGCTTCCTAGATAACACAGCAAACTGTGCAGAGCAGAGGAAAGCCCAGACCTCTCTGACAGGTATAAGGAAACCCTTGATATATGTTAAAATGGAGGAATCAGGAAACAGTGGCATTTGTTCTTGTTCTTGTAGTGAAAAAAAAAAAAAAATTAAAAATGCATTAATAAGGAATAATCACTTATTTTGCTAGTTCTATGTACAGCATAATTTTTTGCAACTTGCCTGAAAAAGGTTAAAAATAAATATGAGCTTTTATTATACTTTTTTTTTTTTAAATCTTTTTCATGCAAATACTCATAAAAACCCTCAGGTTATATGCTGTTCAAGGCAATGGTTACTCTCCAAGCTCCCAGCTGAGGCTAGGGATGCTATTTCTTGCCTAGCTCTAAGATGCCCCTTGCTCAGTACTCAGTAACACTGAAGTAGTTGTGTACGCTCTAAGGAGTCAGGGGAGAGAAATAGTTTGCTAACCAAAGTACTCATAGACCCTGAGAGGGCCTTACCTCTCTCCACTGTCTACTTATGGAGTCTAGACTGCTGATTTAGGTGGTTTGGATTATCCTGCCGAGGCCCACTAATGATACTTTAAGTGTTGCTTTGGTGAAAGGAAGTTCCTAATGTAGCCTGAATAGTGCAGACAGGTACAGCTCACAAACTTTTCTGGATCTGTCCCCAAAAGCCTCATCAAAAACTGTGGAAGATAGCAAGCTGAATGTAAAAGCCACTTCCACCTAACCATGAGCTGAAATTACTGCCTGCTTTTATATGTCAGCAGAAATCTGAAGTAAAACTGGGGTCTCTGAGTGCTGTACCCACATATAAATAAATCAGCATACATCTGTAGAATGAAGCTGTGATTTATTTAGTTCAGTTTCCTATTCATGTTTAATATTTTGATCATAAATCTTTCAGGTGCCAAAGAAAATTACCCATAAATTCCTCTTGGGACGTTGGTCTATTAACATTGCTTGCAGGACCTCACACTAGAGAGACAAACCAAATGAAACCACAAATAATATGCAATCAAGCAAACATTGTGTGGGAACTGTGAAGCAGCAGGGAAATTCAAATATATATTCCTAAGGAAGAAAGAACAATAATCAGCACATGCACACAGATACACCCCCCCCAAAAAAAAAAAAAAAAAAAAAAAAAAAAAAAAGGAGGGAGAGAAGGCATCATCAAAACTGGCTTTAAAGCTACAAGAACAATTTTGAAGCTGTTCTAACACAGTTAAGGATGCACAAAATGATAAGGACACTCTCTAGTTCAGATGTGAATGTTGAACATTTAGGGTGGAATCCAATCTACTGAATTTATGCAGTTGCACAAATAAGTTTTGAAAAGGAGCCCAGTCTAGGATGTTTAACTGCACGTTCCAATAAGCTGAGAAACTGCTCTCTACGTGGAGAGTAAGCACACCTTAAAACCTGCTAAAGTTAAAATAATTTGCTCTGTTTATATGTCTATGGGTTAGTGAACTGACAGGGATGTTCCTGGGATCTTTAAAAGATGTAAAGGAAGAGGAGAAAGAGAAACATGGGGTTGGATTCAGCTCAGACATCTTCTAGGCCATCATAATGGAAAATTTCTGCAAATGAGTTAGGTGTCTAAGCTCCCAGTACAGGCAGAGACAATGCAGTCAGCACAGCCAAGAAATCATGGAGAGCAATTCAACTCATTGTTAGGAAAGCAGATAGCCATGGTCAGCTCTAGGTTACACTGACACAGTTAAGGATAATTGGAGTTTAAACTCTTTACAGACGTGTGGAGTCACAGATTTAGATACCATAACCTGCAAGCTGATTCCCCCTCAAATCATATCCCAAGTGGAATACTTGCATTCTACATCCTCTTCATCCTGAAAGGTATTGAACTTATATTCACTATATCCAAAATCAGTAGGCTATACAACTGCTTCAAGTGGAATATTCCCTACTACTCCCATTGAAGACACTGAGGACATTTTAATCTAACCAACATGGGTTAAAGCATTCAGGCAAGGGCAAAAAAGATTTTAAAATCCAGATTCTTGACATTAATATGTGTTTTATATATGACCAATAAAAGTAAAACAGGAACATTTCCTTCTCACATGCTTTTCATAGCAGAGATGGTAAGCTATGATTTAGGATATTTCATAGGCTTGTTTAGAGCAGGAATTTAAAGGTTCAGATAGGAGACACTGTCATATTCAAGTTTAAGAATAGGCTGTAATGAAGGTATACCATTTCCTTGATGAGTACCTCAAGCACTAGACCATTTACAAAAGGTAGAAGCAAATACCAGAAAATCAGTTGGTGTCAATTTCCATTTTCATGTCATCTAATTTTTCTAATTTCTTCAAAGGACATATGTAAGATTTAGTGGAGTACACAGAGGCACACAGACTGCATTTCCTCCAATAATCTCATTTGTAGCTTTTCCTGAAAAATACAGTTATTACAATACTCCATCTTCATTCTATTCATTCTTATTAGTATCCCAGTATTCAATCACAGAAATATTCAGCACAGATGTGCTAGGCCTTCAAACATAAGTACAAAAAAATGTATGTAGAAAACTAAAATCTCTCAGGTGCATGAAAATTTCTCAGCAGTGATTAATAGTCGTACAAAGGCAGAAACCAAAATATGCTTTCCTGTACTTCACACTAAGAGAAGCTTGTTCTGGTGTGTCATTCTGTCAGCCTGTAAGCTGGAATGTAAAGGATGCTTTCAACTAAAAATCCAACATCTTGTAGAAGAAACAGTTAAATGCTTTTTCCTAACTTGCTACACCAGCTTGTAGGAGTACTAAATGTCTGGTTTCCATCAGAAAGTCTAACTTTCTGGATTCAAGATCATTTGCAGCAGGTTCTTTTTTTTGTAAATGAATATTGTGTCCAGGTCATGGAAACTGCTCTTATCTCTACTTTTTCTCTACCAGTAGGGAAGAAATCATTCCAAGTAGACCTTTTACTGTGATGAACCAGAGAATGAAGACCAGAAGAGCCCGAGATGAATCTATGCTGTAACCTCAAAATGACACTGCAAAGGGAATGGAAAACAGAGAACTGGAATGAAATAACATACCCATCTTATTACAGTTAACAATGAGAGAGAAACCAGCTTTCTAAAAGCAAAGGTTTTCACAAGCCATGTTTCCAGTATCTGTTGTTCCTAAAAACAAGTCAACTGTGGCACCTATAGCTAACGACAGAGTTAACCCAGCCCTCTGCTAACCACAAAGAATGTCATTATTCTTGAGGGAGAATTAATTCTTCCCCAATAACTTGACAGACAGGAAAAACAAGCAGAGACTGAATAGAATTATGGGGCGAATCAGTCTCATTTTACACTTCAGCAGACTCCAATTGCTTTGTGAAAGTGATAATCACATGGACTAAAGAACTAAAAGAACTAGCCTCAAAGGACTTTGCAATCAATTCCATCCTAAATAAGATGTGCTTATCAACTACATTCATGGGAGAAGTGTCTATGGACACTATCAGCTCTTCAGCCTGCATAATGGAAACACCTGCATCTGTGGCTACAGGCACTGGAGACACAGTTGCTGTGCAAAACCATAGGTGAACTGTTTGATCAACTTCAGCAAGATGGAGGGGGACTGAGATGAGAAGAAAGCAAGTCAAATTTCTTTATTTTAATAGTATTAGGACATGACTGAGAAATAAAGCAGTGCAAATAATTTAATCTGAAATAGCCATGTAGCTGAAAATGCAGCCTGAGCAAAATGGAGTGTTTTCTGAAATAATTTCAGGTCAACTAGGCAGCTAAGTCTTCTTTTTTGCCGTTTGTTTGTGGGTTTTGTGTTGATTTTTTTTTTTGTTTGTTTAGTTGGTTTTGTTTTTTAAATGAAACCATTTTGTATTTTCATGTTGAAATTTCCTTCAACTTTATGTATAAAAAGTCATTCTTTTTCTTGATGTGAATTTTTGTTGAAATTATTTTCTAGTAAAAAAAAGGTAAAAAAATATTTTAATTTACTCAAAGCAATTATTTTTAGAAGTGACATAATATTTTAAAAACAAATCTAATTTTTCTGAATATGAGTGAGTTTCACACCACAAAGCTTCCATTGGCATCAATGGATTCCACTGACTGACTGGATGAAGTTGTACCCGAGTAGCAGTCAAAAATGCTCCTTGTGATCCTATTAAAAAAAATAAATTGCTGAAAAAAAGATTGAATATTTGTAGAAAAATAATGTGAGAAAATAATGTATCTTGTATGAGTCATCAGCTCCATTTTCATAAACATTATTTCAAAATGAGGAGAAAGAAATCACCCTTAAATGCATACACATCTCCACTGTCTCCTACGGAACAGGGAATTACTTTATTAAGATTGCTATAAGTAAATCTGGGACAAGTTTTTTTCATCAGAAAAATAGAGAAGTACCAATATATCACTAATATTTCTAAAGAAAAAACATGAAATTAATCAGCATTGCCTTCTAGTTTTAGATTAGTAATGCACACTTCAGTAAGAAAGAGATATTCCATTTGAACTTTATTATTGGATTTCACTTCAATATTAGAAGTTGATATTTTGTATTATACTATTTTTATCACATGGGAATGCAAACTCATTAAAACAAAGCACAGTAATATTTAAGTGACCATTTTTTCCAAATTTCTCCGCAATAAGAAAGAACTACACTTTCATTTTTCAATCCAATTAATAGAAATAAATTTTACAATGTCAGAATTTCCTGTGGGATGGAAATAAAGTTTTAAGATCAACTATACTGAATGTGAAGAGCTTTTATTTACTCTCTATCTTTCCAAGACATTAAAGAATACATCAATTTATTTGAAAATGTTGAGTGCTTCATTAAAATTAGATCAATAGAAAATCTTCAGTTGAGATTTCTTTTTAATTCTTCCAACATTCAACAGATTAAAGAATCAAGAACAGCTATATATCCAATGAATTTACACAGATAAATTACTGAATTATTTGAGAAGCGATTGAAATTCTCTGCCATTCCCATTGGACAATGTGTTTTTTAAAAGAGTTCTTGTTGACATCATGTGTTACAAACCAAGACTGATACAGCATGAACTATGTTGACTTAGCCACTTCAGAATGCAGAACAATTGTTCTTCTAGTCATTCCTCTGTTTAACTCTAACATTGATTTTAATACTATTTTCCTAATAGGAAATTGGGTAATTTTATTTCACAACCATGTCCATTTTTTAATCTAATGAGAGAATAGTCTTATTTGAACTTCATGTACTTGCTGTTTCTGAGAAAATAAATTTGCATAATCCAGCTATATTGGTTTAGAAAGCTAGTATTACTAGAGTTCCAGGTGCATCATGATGTTGGTGCATTTTCATTTGACACAAAGAGGCACTGACTGTTTTGCAATGAAGTGTCAAGAGGATGTGTTCTGAATTACATTGATCAACTATTTTCATTCAGTTACAATGGAAAAAAAAAATTAAAAAAAAGAAGAACCTGGAATCTGAGATCAATAACCTGTAGCTCCTACCAGAAAACACACCAGTAACTTACGTATTAACTAATTTTCTACTGAATTAAGATGGTTACTGTGAGTCTCCTGTACTCAAATGGCTATAGAAGATGAGATAAAGGAAATGAAACTTCCACAAAACACATACTCTTCTCAGAATGTGGAACCAGATTGAAGATATTCAAGTTTTATGATAAAATTCTCCTTCAGAGTCCTAATCATGGTCATCAATTGGTCAGCGTCAAAAGTTCAGAACTTCTGCCCGTGAAACAAAATTCCACATGAAGAATAAAACCTAACTATCTAAATGATCTTCCCAATAAGAAAAAGAGCTTTGTAGTATAAGCTGAAAGAATCATGTTTATGACATCAAATATATGTGAACAATTCTTAACTACAGAACACTCTACAATGGAAAAGATCCTGTGACAAACATAGTTTTCAAGATTGCTATGTAATTGATACATATTTGATTTTAAAATCAAAGCTAGTAGAAATGTAAAACACACTTTATATAAAATATACAGGAAAGAGCAAGGATATCTTCCTCACATTAAAACTGCATTTCTCAATTCATCTGGCTACAGTTGGAGTTCTTCAGTTGAAGAACTGGTTTCCTGTGTCATTCTAATACTGTAATTTTGATAGATTTAAATTATGAAGCTGTTAGATCTCTTTCATATATTTGATCAGTGGTTTTATTTGTCTGTAACGTGATTAAACCATCTGCTGTTATAAGTTTCTTATTACAATTACACTGATGGGAAGTTCACAGTCCTCAGCTTCTCAACACATATGTCTTTAAAAGAGTGAAATCAAAATATCCGACTGACATTGGGGAAATAGTGTCACTATGATCTGACTAATAAATGAATCACAACATGATGTTGTTACAAACATATAACAAAAAATATCGGAAAAATACATTTACACACACAGAAATTGAACACAAGTTTATAGTGGCACAAAGGTTTTGGAATTACTCTAGGAATTCTACAGCTGATGAAACAAGATAAAGCATATCTGTAAAAAAATACACTACTTTCTGAAGTCATTGTTACACAAGTACTTTAGATGATAAAATGAGATATACTCATTAGTTCACATTAGAAAGCTAATATTTTTTTTAAACATATAATTGATTCAACTGGTTATAATGATTAAGAAATATGTTAATGTCAAAAGGTATCTAAAAATGGCTTACGAAAAGGACCTTTGAAATATGAGCAATGAAACTTGGGTTTAAAGATAATGGATAACTCTGCTAATTTGGAATTGGTAGTAATTTCTTGCAAATTGGTATTCATTCTCAATATACACTTTAAATGTTTTCACAGATCATAACTAAGGACATACTAGCCACATTTGTCAAAATAAAGTTTGGGTATTTTCTCTGTGATAGTCTTTTGGAGTTGCCAGGTGATAATAAACATACTCAGAAGCAAACTGATAAAAAGGTATCTTCAAGCTAATATGACAATCACATTATCATAGCCACTTCAATACAGCAACTTGATACCTTAAGAACCGTCTTGTGTTTCTATCCTAGAAATATATACTGGACCTTTTGCACAAGTTTTAGTGTAGAAATTACTTTCTGGTGGATTCACACATTAAGGAAAATCCTATAGCCATCTCAACCCAAAAATCTGTGTTTTACCACAGTGCTGGCAGGTGAATCTGCAACACAGTTTTCCAGACCTAGGTCTTTTTACGTATAGATATAAAACCTCACTCCATCATGCAAAAGAGCAAGATTTAAGTCCAATAAGTATTAAAAAATTTCGTAAACCACTTACTATACAGTAATCAAAGATTATTTTTGTTGAACATTCACAAAAGAGTTTTATATGAGTTGCTTTTGGTTGTCTTCTATAGCTCAAAGTGCGCTATTATAGAAGATTCTCAAGAAAGGTGTCATTTTCTATCTCTGCTGTATTCATTCAATGGTTAGATTTCTAGTGGACAAAAAGGGAGGAAAAAGTATCCAAATGCCTCAGTGAGCTTGAAAACACAAGGCAGGAACCTGAACCTTCAACAACTATATGAAATATATGACAGATCTGCATCAGTGATGTATTGGATAAGGTGTGTTCACCTCAATATTTCAATATAATTTATTACCTGGGTGATTAGGTATTAGTGGCAGAAAGAACTTATGATCTGTAATATTGCTGCAGATAAAAATATAAGGAATAAGAGTAAATTTACATGTTAAATGTTAAAGTAATAATAAAAATATTTTTACATTAGTAAATATCATTTCAAAGTAGTACATATATTTGTACTTTTAAAACAGAAAATCTGAGACACAGCTACATTGTGCTAAATATGGCAAGAATGTATTTTGTAACAGAAATGTAAAAGAAAAAATTAGTAATACTTTGCCTTAAAGAACTCTGCTGATATGTCTTAATATGCTATTACAGTTTTCAGCTAAACATTGTAAAATTGACTTCTGGCAAGAACACCCAGTAGAAACACTACTGTACTCTTAAATGACATGTTTCTTGTGTACTTATCCTGACTTTCCTCTATTAATTGTGGACTTAATCCTCCAAATAATAATAATAGTTTTGTTAAAGAAATGTTCTTAAGCATTTGAACATGGAGATACATGCAATTTATCTTTTCCTACCCAACTATTGCAGCACTGCAGGGAAGGACACAATGTTGCCATCATGAGGTGTAATATTTACACAAACGTCTGTTTCCCAAGGTGTGTTTCAAAAACTTATGATACTAAAACCATAAGGTGGAAGCAATCAAAAAAGTTAACTTGCACTAATATACATTTTCTGTGGTCAAAAAGTCAAAACAGAAATGTCAAGGGCAGTTTGAGTAAGTATAAGATGATGAAACAATTGTTTCCATCTATACTGTTTTGTTGACATTCAGTAATTGAGATGGCCATTTCTCCTCTACTCTCCTAAATAAGCCTTGTTGAAAATAGTTACACTGACAAAAAGGCATTACAGAAGTGACTCTTCATCTTCATCTGACATCTGAAATAGTGACTTCTCAATAAATAATGTCTATATTCTCCCACATAAAAACTAATGTCAGGGTTGTGATTACAGAGACTAAAGTTATTTCATGTTCCTTTTCTGATTGTTTTTTTTAATTATTATTTTATCTTTTGTTATAACTTGCTATAGTTTAAGGTATGGTGTATGATAAAATACGGTAGCCTCACCTAATAGTCGTATATTTCTCCAGAGTACCTTTTTTTCCTATGAAATCCATTTTAGTGTTCTAAAACAAATTTGGGAATGCTCAGGAAATAGAATGAAGCAGCTATGATGGCTATGATAACCCATGATAACAGAGTGTCTGTGATAATTTCTTGCAAAGCTAGTGGAGGAACAAGCACCAAATACTTGCAATAGTCACTGAAATCTACATAGAGTTCTTCAACCATTTTAATAAAGAGCTAAAGATTATCAGTGAGGACTACGAAACATGTTAGAGCTGTCTCCTCTACATCATGTGATACATTTGGAGGGAGATTTGACAGTTAACTTGAGCTGTCTGAATTAACAATCTATGCTCTCTCAACTGTGCATCTCATGAAACTGCGTGCTGCTGGTGGATGGTTTGCCTTATTCCAAACTAGGATCTGAGAGATGAGACAAGTCACAATGTGCCCCTATTATTCTTTATTCTTGTCTTACAGTGGGAGCTTAGGCAGTTACCTTAAAGTAGCTGCCCTACTTTTGGATGACTAAAGTTATGTAAAATGAATCCCATCCCTGATACCTTCTGTCAAAATGATTGTTCACATCCCTGGGAATGGCCAGAGAGGAACATGACAAACTCAAGGTTTCTTCCTGAAGAAAAGATGTGATAGTAAACATTTTTAACTGTGCCATTTCTAAAAAGGTTTTATAAAATTGCATCTCTAACACTTGGAGGGAGTCAGTCTTGATATTAAGACCAAAGACTATTTTTATCTAAAGAGTTTATGTGTCTTTATATATTGTTGCGTACCTAAAATGACTGCTTCGTAAAAATCTATCCCTCCAAGAACTTGTGTCTGTCAGAATACCTTTCTCAGGCTTAGCAGAAAAAAAAACCAGCCAGAGTTTAAATAGTTGAATACTGTGAATTACACACTCCATGGGAAAGGTCCTTTTTACAGGCCTATTGGGCCACTGTTTGACTGACTGATGATACAAGCAGTGTTCACACTAGAAAATCCTAATAGCTGTGTGCTGGGTTGACCCTGGCTGGATACCAAGTGCCTACCAAAGGCACTTTATCACTCCCCCTCTCCAGCTGGGGAGTGAAGAGAAAATATAATAAAAGGATCATGGGTTGGGATAAGTACAGGAAGACATCATTCACCAACTACTGTCACAGGCAAAATGGATTCAACTTGAGGAAAATTAATTTAATTTATTACGAATTAAATCAGAGTAAGGTAATGAGGAAATGAAACCAATCTTAAAACACATTCCCCTCACACCTGCCTTCTTCCTGAGATCAACTTCACTCCTGATCATCTGTCCATACATCCATTTCCATACTGGTTAAAGACTTCAGTATTTGAAGCTAAATTAATCTAAATCTTTCAGCAACAAAATACTAAAATGTTTGTAACATGTTCTAGATGCTCATTCCTTATGTGCGGGTATTTTAATTAGGACAAGAATCATTGAATTGCAATGTCAGACAAAACCCGAGTGCCACTCTGGTGTAAATAACAAAATATAGCTTTAAAAGCTAATAATTTTTCTCTTTGCTGAATGATGGTGATTCCTTTAACAGATTGTCTAACAATGCAATACCATTCTGAACTTGCTGAACTTTGTAGAAGATGGTAGAATGAGTTTCTTATGTGCTATGAATGCCTAGCATTACATCATGACACAGGCAGGATTAGGTATACAATGTACTAATCACAAATGTGTCAAGCTTAAATTTGTTCTCCTTTTAAAAGAACACCAAGCTTGCTGTTTCTTTCCTGTGATTTCAGAAAATTATTACTCAAAATACTTCCTCAGTTCTTAAAAATAAATTCACAATTTTACCCAGCATGCTTCTCAAAAATGTTGCTTGTTCAGTCACCCTCTTGTGGAATAGTCTTATCCTAACTTTAGAAATTGATTTTATGCTACACTTAACAAGATGCATGCTACTGGATATATTGTCTAGAGAGATACTTGTGTCTAACCTATGTGTTGTTTAGTAGAGAACTGATATTATGATTATTTTCTGTGTTCTGGGCAGTTACCTTTTGGGAGTTCTCGTAAATGAGAGTCTTACTCTCTTGGTACTTATTCACATAAATAACTGAGAATTATCAATCTCCTCTAAAACAATTTAGGTGGTCAATAGGCAGGTTTTTCTGTTCAGTTTGCAAATACTTTGGGCAATTTGTTACTCTTTATCTGTCCTGATGGAAAAATCACATTTTAATAACATATAGTAGTAACAGCATTTGAAAGGCTCTCTTTTATTGAGAACATTCCTTTATGTAACTTCACATAATGCCATGTAATTAAGTACACTTTTAATTATTATGATGGAAATTAAAGGATGGATATATAAAGCTGTAATAATTAATACTGCGCAGACATTGGAAATATGGGGCTGTTCTCTACATTCTGACTTGTGAGCATAAAACTTGTCCTAATGTATATTCAGATCTCTTAATTTTACTCAAAATATGCAAAAATTATTAATTTGGAGTCTCACATTTTATATAAAATATTCACTGATATCTGTCTCCAAGGGGGAAAAGAATTCTTGCATGTGAGCTGGCTGGGCCCATTGAGAGGGCTTTAAACTAGGTCCGAAGGGGGAAGGGGATGAAACTGGACCTGCCAAAGTTCAGCAAAAGGGTGGCAGGTCATTGTTGGTCGAGAAGTCACTAGCCTGGCTCAAGTGCATCTACTAAAATGCATGAAGCATGGCCAACAAACAGGAGGAGCTGGAAGCCATTGTGAAGCTCATCTGCTATGATGTAGTCGCCATTGCAGAAACATGGTGGGATGACTCTCATGAGTGGAGTTCTGCAATGGATGGCTATAAGCTCAATAGGCAATATAGAAAGGGCGGTGGTGTGGCTCTCTATCTTAAAGAGTGTTTTGAATGTATAGAAGTTAATAAGTGTGATGGACCAGTTGAATGTTTATGGGTTAAGTTGAGGAAGGCCAACGAGGTAGATGTCCTTCTGGGGGTCTGTTATAGACCACCCAAACAGGATGAAGAGGTTGATGAATTATTCTATGGACAACTGGCAGAAGCTGCTAAATTGCAAGACCTTGTTCTTGTGGGAAATCTCAACTTGCCAGACATCTGCTGGAAATATAACACAGCAGACAGGAAACAGTCCAGGAGGTTCCTGGACTGTGTGGAAGATAACTTCCTGACTCAGCTGGTAAATGAGTCTACCGAGGGAAGTGCCGTGCTGGACTTGTTGCTCACAAACAGAGAGGGACTGGTGGGTAATGTGGTGGTCGGAGGTCTTCTTGGGCTTAGTGACCATGAAATGATAGAGTTTTCAATTCTTGCCCAAGTAAGGAGGGGGAGCAGCAAGACTATTACCATGGACTTCCAAAGGGCAGACTTCAACCTGTTTAGGACACTAGTTGAGAAAGTCCCTTGGGGTACAGTCCTAGAAGGCAAGTGGTTCCAGGAAGGCTGGACTGTTTTTAAAAAGGAACTCTTAAAGGCCCAGGAGCAGGCTGTCCCCATGTGTTGTAAGACAAACCATCAGGGAAAATGTCTGGCCTGGCTAAATGGGGAGATTCTGGCAGAACTTAGGAGGAAGAGGAGAGTCTACCACCTTTGGAAGAAGGGTCTGGCTATTCAAGAAGAGTACAGGGATTTAGTTAGGTTGTGTAGAAAGAACATTAGGGGGGCAAAAGCTCAGCTAGAACTCAGCCTGACCACCGCTGCAAGAGACAACAAAAAGAGTTTTTACAAATATATTAATAACAAAAAAAGAACTAGGAAGAATCTGCATCCCTTACTGGATGCAAGGGGGAACATTGTTATCAAGGATGAGGAAAAGGCTGAGGTACTTAGTGCCTTCTTTGCCTCAGTCTTTAATAGTCAGTCTGGTTATCCTCATGGCATTCAATCCCCTGAACTGGAAGATAGGGATGGAGACCAGAACAGTCCCCTCATAATCCAGGAAGTGGTAGTTAATGATCTTCTAAGCCAACTGGAAACCCACAAGTCTATGCGGCCAGATGGGATCCACCCAAGAGTGCTGAGGGAATTGGCAGAGGAACTTACCAAGCCTCTCTCCATCATTTATCAGCGATCTTGGTCAAATGGGGAGGTCCCAGATGACTGGAGACCTGCCAATGTGACACCCATCTATAAGAAGGGCAGGAAGGATGATCCAGGGAACTACAGGCCTGTCAGCCTGACCTCGGTCCCGGGAAAGATTATGGAACAGTTCATTTGGAGGGTGATCACACAGCAAGTGCAGGACAGTGGGGGGATCAGGCACAGCCAACATGGGTTCATGAAGGGCAAGTCCTGTTTAACCAACCTGATCTCCTTCTATGATCAGGTGACCTGCCTAGTGGATGAGAGCAAGGCAGTGGATGTCATCTACCTGGACTTCTGGCAGGCATTTGACACCATTTTCCACAGCATTCTGCTGGAGAAGCTGGCAGGTCATGGCATAGACAGGAGGACTCTTCGCTGGGTTAGAAACTGGCTGGATGGCCGAGCCCAGAGGGTGGTGGTGAACGGAGTAAAATCCAGTTGGCAATCAGTCACAAGCGGTGTCCCTCAGGGCTCAGTTTTGGGACCCGTCTTGTTTAATATATTCATCAATGACCTGCACGAGGGAATTGAATGTACCCTCAGTAAATTTGCAGATGACACAAGATTAAGCGCAAGTGTCGATCTGCTTGAGGGTAGGAAGGCTCTGCAGCGGGATCTGGACAGGCTGGAGAGATGGGCTGAGCTCAATTGGATGGAGTTTAACAAAGCCAAGTGCCGGGTCATGCACTTCGGTCACAACAACCCCCAGCAACGCTCCAGGCTTGGGGAGGAGTGGCTGGAGAGCTGCCTGGGGAAAAGGACCTGGGGGTGTTGGTCAATAGCCGGCTGAACATGAGCCAGCAGTGTGCCCAGGTGGCCAAGAAGGCCAGTGGCATCCTGGCCTGTATCAGAAACGGTGTGACCAGTAGGAGCAGGGAGGTGATCGTACCCCTATACTCGGCACTTGTGAGACCACACCTTGAGTACTGTGTCCAGTTTTGGTCACCACAGTACAGGAGGGACATCGAGGTGCTGGGGTGAGTGCAGAGGAGGGCAACAAAGCTGGTGAAAGGGCTGGAAAGCATGCCCTATGCAGAGCGGCTGAGGGAACTGGGTTTGTTTAGTCTAGAGAACAGGAGGCTGAGAGGAGACCTTATTGCCCTCTACAACTACCTAAAAGGAGGTTGTAGAGAGGCTGGTGTTGGTCTCTTCTTGTTGTGATTAACGTGTCCTATCCTCAGTGCCGAAATCCTGGGAGACACCAAGGGTCCATTGTCAGACTCAGACTCTCATAGAGAAGAAGGCAAAATGGCATTTTATTAAAGGCTACAGGCACTTATATACTAGTAACAGAGCCAGTCCTTCGTGGGCGGTATACTACCTAGTTTCTACGTTTCCATTACAGCACGTGATCTTCCGCATCGTCACATCCCTATACTACCACATCTTCTCTCAAATTAGTAATGATAGGACAAGGGGGAATGGACTCAAGTTGCATCAGGGGAGGTTTAGATTAGATTTAGGAGGAAATTCTTTACTGAGAGGGTGGTTAGGCACTGGAACAGGCTGCCCAGGGAGGTGGTGGTGTCACCATCCCTGGAGATGTTTAAAGAACAATTAGATGTGGAGCTTGAGGATATGGTGTAGTGGTTAGAGAAATGATAGGACAAAGGTTGGACTTGATGACCCTGGAGGTCCTTTCCAACCATAATGATTCTATGATTCTATGATTCTATATCCTCTGGGATTTTCAGGTAAAACCTAAGAGAGCACGATTCAGGAGTCTCTTTATAAGTGTCTAGATTTATTTTAGGTGTTCTAAGTTAGCATGCCTGACTTCCAAATACTTCTAAATCACAATTCTTTATTGTTGCCAATCAGAAGGATTCTTTGAGTGCTCATTCTTCACTGATGCTAAGCAGTCTACCTGTCTTCATTCAGATCTTCCTCATAACATGTCTTTGCTCTTTGTCTAGTTCTACCATTTTGTGTTACCTAGGTGTCACAGTTTAGGGTCATGGCAGCCCTTAGATCTATAATAGACACTCTCTGTTAAACCCTCTCCCTCCCCAAAGGGGAAGAGAAAGGGAATAAGGGAGAGAGACTTATCAATTAGTAAAGGAAGCCAGAACAGCTTGAAGGAAAATTAAAATAATAATAATTAAAAAATGGAATATGTACAAATATGTACAAAATCAGTATCAAACCCAACACCCCTGATGGCAATTACATCACCGTCACCACTGATGCTGTGGAGCAGGCACTGGGGAAGTCCCAGACTGACCCAGGAGCAAGTGGGAGCTGTGTTTAGGAGCTGGATTCTGGTACTGGATTCAGGAACACACAGATTAGCATCAAGGGTAGAATGGACAAAGTCCTCCATGGATGTAAGGAAACCAGAAGAGGACCTGAGCCAAGCTGAGCAAAGCTGGCAAAGCATGTCAGGAAGGTCAAGACCCTCCTGATCCTTCAGCTTTGTATGGAATATGATGTATATGGAATGGAATTCTTCATTGATCAGTTTAGGGTCACCTGTCCTGTCTGCTCCTCCCTGCAGGTGTGGCTTTTTACATTCTGCACACCCTACTGTTGTACACATGAGACAGCAGTGGCCTTGGTCTGCACACCAGTCCTTGTTAATAATTCTAAACATTGAGCATTATCACTGCTAACAGCAGACACTGTCTGTGAGAACAGGCTGATAAATTCAGACAGTGCAGTTAGTTAGAAGAACTGAGCTGAAAAGTAAAATCACTGATCAGAATTAGTTCTGTTCTCACTCAAGCCAGGAGACTAGGTTTTTAATCTCTTTTCATTTTGCAGTCTAGGTTACATCATTATACAACACCAAGATAGGTCATGGGCAGTGTTCAATATCTAGAGGAGAGATTGTTGAGCACATCCCAATATAAACACTGGAACCAACTTCCTGGAAGAAGAAAACTACTATTTTACAAAGAGTACATTGTTTGTGGGAGAATTTTCTTCATGTCTACATGGAACTGACTGATTCTCTTCCTCAAAAATCCTCACTGCTATTCTGTTGACCAATTCCATGATTGCCTCCAATCTCAAAAGATCTTTACAACTCTTGAAAGGGAAACTTGTGTTTGTTCCTTTAAGCTCTTCTTCAGTGAACTCTTGGCTTCTCAACAAGGTCTTTCATTGACCTTGATGGGCTCTAATTGTCATGCCTGGGTCTCTATCTAGGGTATGAGAAAACAGTAAAAAATTACAATCCTGTATGTAGTTTACAGGTTTCCTTCTTTTACCTGGATTAATATTTTTTACATTTCTTGGATATTTCTTATAGTTTTGTTCCTTGACTAGTTTGGTTGTTTTTTTTTTTCCTTGGTTTGTTTGGGTTTTTTTTTTTTGACAAAAAAATAAATATGCTCAGAAGGTCAATGAATCACAGAATCATCAAGGTTGGAAAAGACCTTTAGGATCATTGAGTCTGACAATTAATCCTACTCTACCTAAAATCCACCACTAAGCCATAAGCTAAAGCACCACATCTATATGGCTTTTAAACACATCCAGGGATGGTGACTCAACCATCTCCCTGGGCCGCCTGTTCCAACGCCTGACAACCCTTTCAGTGAAAAAATGTTGTCTATGTCCAGTCTAAAGCTCCCCTGGTGCAGCTTGAGGCCATTCCATCTTGTTCTATCATTAGTTACTTGTGAGAAGAGACCAGCGCCTACCTCTCTGCAACAAATGTCCTTTCACGTAGTTGTAGAGAGTGATAAGGTTTCCTCTTTGCCTCCTTTTCTTCAGACTATTTAGTCTAAAGTCTTTAGTTATATGAAGTTCCCTCAGCTGCTCCTTATAGGACTTGTTCTGCAGGCCCTTCACCAGCTTAGCTACTCTCCTCTGGACCCGCTCCAGCACCTCAATGTATTTCTTGTATTGAGGTGCCCAAAACTGAACACGGTACTTGAGATGTGGCCTTACCAATGCAAAGTACAGCAGGACAATCATCTCCCTGGTCCTGCTTGCCACACTTTTTCTAACACAAGCCAGAATGCAATTGGTCTTCTTGGTCACATGGGTACACCACTCACTCATATTCAGAGCTTGAGTCCTTTTCTGACATATAAGTTTCCAGCCACTCTTCCCCAAGCCTGTAGCATTGCATGGGGTTGTTGTGGCCCAAGTGCAGGGCCTGCCACTTGGCCTTGTTGAAGCTCATACAACTGACCTTGACCCATCAATCCAGTCTGTCCAAGTCCCTCTGTAGAGCTCCCCTACCCTCAAGGAAATCAACACTCCCACTCAATTTGGTGTCATCTGCAAACTTACTTAATGGTGCATTCTATCTCCTCATCAAGATCATTGATAAAGATGTTAAACAGAAGTGTCCCAAATACTGAGCCCTGAGGAAAGCCACACGTGAATGGCCACCAGCTGGACTTAATTCCATTCACTACCACTCTTTAGGCCCAGATGTCCAGCCAGTGTTGATCCAGAAGACTGTATACCCATCCAAGCCATACGCAGCCATTTTTTTCATATTAATGCATGAGAAGAGAGCATGGAGATACTATGTAGCCCTCCTTTTGTTTCTAATGTAGTTTTAGAAACATTTTAATTTTCTTATAAGGCAGTGGACAGATTAAGTTCTAGGTAGGCTTTGGCCTTTCTGAATTTCTCCCTGCATAACTACACAGAATCCTTGTAGTCTCAGTGTCTTGCCCCTTCTTCCATAAGCCATAGACTTTCTTTTTCTTCCTACGTTCCAGCCAAAGCTCTCTGTTCAGCCAGGCCAGTCTTTTTCCCTGCTGTCTCATCTTATGGCCTTTAAGGCTTCCTTCTTGAAGAGTGCCTAGCCTTCCTGGACTCCTTTGTCTTTCAAGACAGCCTCCCAAAGGAATCTGTCTACCAGTCTCCTAAACAGGCCAAAGACTGCTCTCTGGAAGTCCAAGGTGGACTCCTTACTTCTCCAAAAATCAAAAATTCTTCTAATTTTGTGATTGCTATGCCCAAGACAACCTCCAACTATCACATCACTCACAAGCCCTTCTCTGTTCATGAACAACAGGTCCAGTGGGGAGCCTTCTCTAGTTGATTTACTTACCAACTGTGTCAAGAAGTTATCTTCCATACACTGCAGGAACCTCCTAGACTGTTTCCTCTCTACTGTATTGCATTTCCAGCAGACATAAACTGTAGTCCACCGTGAGAACAAGTGGTAGTGACTGTGAGACTTTTCCCAACTGCTTATGAAATATTTTGCCTGCTTCTTCATCCTGGTTGTGTGTTCTGTAACAGACTCCCACCACAATATCTGTCTTGTTGCCCTTTCCCCTGATTCTTATTCATAAACACTCAACCCTATCATCACCATCATTAAGGTCTAGTCAATCAAAACACTGTCTAACATAGATGGCTACCCCAGCACATCTCCTTCCTGGTCTATCACTTCTGAAACATTTCTTGCCATCCACTGCAGCATTTGAACTTATTTACACTAAATACACCTCAATAAAATATGATTGTTTGAGGTGTACCTTTCATTGTGCATTAAAGAACTTCTTTAATTAATGAGGCTGTAGAAATGTGAACCTGCAGGCTTGAGGATGCTATGCACTTAGAGAGATTAGAACCTAAAAACAAAATTATTTATAATACCTTTTTTTTTTTCCTTAAGGTAAACCCACAACTTATTTAGTGTCTAAGCTTCCACTGTGTTTCTTTAACCCTGTTACTGATCTTGTAAACTTTTCAGTCTTGCAGTGATTACATGCCAGACACCAAGCATTTAGCTTTCATGTTTAGCTTTCTATTTATTAAGGTATTCATATCTAACTGAAAGATAGTATGTTACAATCTACAGTGAGTTCATTTAAGTTCTTTAATTTCATTCAATTTCTTCATGTGCAGAACTACTCTTTAAAACTATATAAGAATATACATCAGAGGTCAAAGGATTCCTTCTGTTTCTCTGTCTTTACTGCTAGGCATGTGGATGTATTAATTGAAGTAAATTACAAGTTCTGCCTATCCTACTTCATGTCTCATGTATCACTGAGAATTCAAATATCTGTGAAGAAAACAGCTTCAGCTAAACATAAGTGAATTTGTTCTCTACACACTGTATTTCTATCAGTCAGCTGTATTCACAGGTCTGCTGTGGTATACAAGTGAAGAAACATACACTCCTTCAGGGAGTCTTTGACTGATTTATTTCTTGTTTTCTTGTTTGTCTAACTCTATAATAAAAGTCATACAGAATGACAGTGTTGTCTACAGGTGCCCTTGAGGTGTAAAAAACCAGAACAGCTCTGGTTGCAGATATGGGATTGTGAGGAAAAGCAAGGGACTCAAGAAAGTGAAGAGATTTTTATGAAAGACAGTGCTGAGAAATTACTGGGTTTCCATAGTACTGGGTAGAACAATGTAAGAGCTAAACCAAAATCTTCCATATTTCTTTGTAAGAAGTGCTTACAAAGAGTTTTCTATCATACCCAAAAAATTCAAATGGCTACTAAGGAAGTGGGGTTGCTGTAAAACTTGCTCACCTTCTTAAATGATTGTACATTGGAAGGACAGAAAGTCCAGCATACTTCCACTATCCAACTGTGTCTCAGCATGCAGGATGAAGTTAAAGCAGCTTTCATTCTGTCTGAAGTATACCAACATTGACCTGGTACCCAGGCAGTCTTCTGACCTTCGCCAAGCACACACTGGGAAAACAGAAGAATTTGGTTCTAATTCTGTGATTTTCTGCAGTACTTGAAATATTATCCAGGGCTATACCTTGAAGAGATTTGGTGGAGGACCTTGGTACCAGTGAAAGGCCTTCTACATATTTGGCATATTTAACTTTACTACTTACAGTTGCACAAACCACACAAAACAGCAAACTACAATAAGCTTGGTTACTTACTGGATATATAAAGAGTCCTACCCCCAGACACATCTGCCTCAATCACTTTTTTTTTTTTTTCTTTTGACATTAAGTTTTCATATTTATTCTCTTCAGGAAGAAAATTAACAAGCAAGATCTAACTATATTTTTTTCCATAACATTTCAGAAGTGATAGATAAAAGGCAAAATAAATCCTGAAATAAACTTTGGTTAAGTTTACATCCTGACTTCAGACAATATTTTAAGCACTGCTCATTTAAGAAAGAATTATTTTGGAAGGTGTGTTATCAGACAAAAGCTGTGTCTTAAGAGCACAAGGAGCTCTTAAATCCTTTGGAAAAAATTGTCATGATTGGAGTGAATAGTAAAATTTACTGATATTACTGATGTGATTCCCCAAATTGGTGAAGATGTTAAAATATGTGGAGTGTATAACTCCAAAAGACTCTGGAAATGAACCCATATCTATTTTGAGAGCCTCAACAGATGGTTATTATTATAGCATCTATGAAAACTCACCTTTCCAAACCAAAAGCAGAATAATTCTGAGAACTTCCTGACTGCCTTAACTATGGTCTTTCAGAGTTATTGATCTACAGAGAACATCCATCAGTCACTAAAATCTTATCTAATTCCTTGCCTTTTCCATTATTCTACTGTTTTTGTAGCCCTACAGTATGGAAATCAGGATCACAGGGGAATTTTGGGAAGATATGTGAGACTAACAGATTGCTATCCAAAAATTAAATGCTTATGAAGATTAGAATTAAATACCAAAATCACCTATTTCCTCCTTCCTAATTCCAACATTTTATTCTGTTTTATTTGTTCAGTGAGACAAATTTGCTGTTATGTATGTTATTTATGTAATAATTACGTGAAGATGTAATTGGCTTCAGATGTTTTCTTACTAGAACTGTGAACAGAAGTGCATGGGTACAAACATTCACCAGATGATGTGAATGAAGGTATGCCAAGGGTTAAAGAATTGAATATTTTTATTTGGATGGGGTATTGGTAAAAAAGAAACCTAACAGAGAAACATGAAAGAAATCTCTAGCCATACGTACAGACAGACCTGAATCTATTCTGTTCATGCTCTGAGCAAGACAACAGCCAGCTTCATCCTGGCCAGAAGCTGCAGAGCAGCATTAGCTGCACGGTGTTGTGTTTAGCTCCTGAGAGGTCGGGTTTATTAGTCCAGACTCAGTGATGCTCCATCAGATCCACATGGCTTTTGGATGGGAGCTGGAATAAGGCCAGACAGCTTGCAGAGTGGGCAAAATGAACTTGGTCTATCTGCATCTGTCTATGTAGATCTGCCAGATACTTCGAAAAGGGTGGATTTTCATGTTGGAAAAGAGAAAATTATGAGGAATGCATGGCTTGGCCTGTTGTTTCATTTTGTTTGTTGTTTAGGGTTTTTTTTTACCAAATCTAGTTGTTTAGTTGAGGTACAACATAGAGTTAAAAGGGATATGGATACTTCCCTTAAAAACAGAATGCTTATAGAATATGTGACTGTAAACCCTCTCCCCTCATGACCCAGTGCCTAGTACTCGAGATATCTTTCAAAATTCTTCCAATATTAGAGGAAATTGACTCCTTATATTTTTTTTAATATTTACAGATTCTGAATGATTCAAAATATATTTAGCATGAGAAGGAAAATACGCTTTTGGGAAAAAATGAACAGAATAGCTCTAGTGCATGGAAGAGCTCCAAAAGACCTGCTGATAGAGAAGAAAGGAGGTAGCAGGTCAAGTGTCACAGGTGTTACTCCTTTATATCTAAAGTGAGCTGTACTGTTAACTGCAGCAGGGTTTGTTAGGCACAGGTGACCAACTGATTGCCTGTCTAGGTAGCCCATCTAGGCTGGTGGGGTCCGCCTAGATGTCAAGAAAAAAAGAGGCTACAAGTTCTCTCCTGCCAGATAACATGGCAGGTTAGCTGCAGAATGCCTGGCTATGTCCTGAAACTGTACCTCTTTTCCCCACACTCTTCCACACAATACACATGCATCTGGAAACAGAGGTTCCTCACCTCACACCCAGTGATGCACTACTAATTGGAATCTCATTTCACACATATGAAGATGGGAAAGAAAACTCATCTTTTGCTTCTAGAGATCAATCATGTCAAACAGCAAGAGGCAATCAGCTCTATTTTTTGGAGTACTGCCATTCCATTTACATCTGTTAGGAGAAAAATTACTGCAATCATAGATAACCCATACTGCTTCCAGAGATTGGCATGTCTCAATTATTAACAGTGGCCAAGGAGAGGACACAGGCTTTTATAATAGCTACATAACTCCATGTCATCAGGTGCAAGACTGTTCAGAGGAACATAAAAACCCAGTGTGGAATTGTGATTGCCTTCAATAGTTACGTCTGGAAGAAATAAAATCATTGTTCAGAATTTTTTTTTTTTTTTCCAGAGGACCTCTCACCTATCGCCACAGTAAAAGAAAAAGAAAAAGGAAAAGAAAAAGAAAAAGGGAAAAAAAAAAAAAAAAAAAGAATACTTTGTTTATATTGTAAACAGGTCACAGATTTGGTCATTATTAATTCAGGTGAATAAAGTATTTCATAAAGAATGACTGTTTACAAGAGGGTGTCACGGTTTAGGGTCAGGGCGGCCCCTTAGACCTATAACAGATGCTCTCTGTTAACCCCCCTCCCTCCCCAGAGGGGAAAGAGAAAGGGAATAAGGGAGAGAGACTTAGCAATTAGAAAAGGAAACTAGAACATCTTTAATGAAAATGAAATTAATAATTATAAAAATGGAATATATAAAAATATATACAAAACCAGTATGGAACCCAACCCCCCTGATGGTAATTACATCACCGTCACCACTGATGCTGTGGAGCAGGCACTGGGCCAGTCCCAGACTGGGCCCCGCAGTAGACGGGAGCTGTGTTCAGGAGCTGAATTCTGGTACCGGGTTCAGGAACACGCAGACCGGATCAAAGGCAGAACAGACAGAGTCCTCCTTGGGTGCTCTGAGGAAGTAACTGAAAGAGGACCCGAGCCAAGCCAAGCAAAAGCTGGCAAAGCAGTCCAAGAGGGGAGAGAAGAGCCCAGAGACCCTTCAGGTCCCTCAGCTCTAGACCAAATATGGCGTATATGGGATGGAATACCTCGTTGGTCAGTTTAGAGTCACCCGTCCTGTCCGCTCCTCCCTGAAAGTGCAGCCTTCCACCTTCTGCACCCCCCAGTGTGGTACACAGGACCCAGCAGTGGCCTTGGTCTGCATACCAATCCTTGGTAGTAACTCTAAACCTGAGGTATTATCACTGCTAGAAGCAGACACTGCCTGTGAGAACAGGCTGCGAACTTCAGAAAGTGCAGTTAATTAAAAGAACCGAGCTGAAAAGTAAAATTACTGAACAGAATTAGTTCTGTTTTCACTCAAACCAGGACAGAGGGCATATGGACGATGACATATGAAAGGAGTGTTTAAAGATTGTATTTGAATTGCATGAATATCATTAAGAAGCAGTACAACTGAAAAACTAACCATACTGAAATCAGGATAGAGAAGAAGAAAGGTATTCTTAATTCTTGGCAATGGTCATTAAGCCTCAGCAGAGGTTAAATGTTTATTTTAGAAAAGTGCAAAGCTAGAGTTACAATCAGTAAACAACTATAAAACAGAAAGCATTTTCCTTCTTTGAGTATTCACAGGCCAGTGTATTATCTTATTGAAAGTTCTAAACGTCTAATATCATTATTTCAATGCAATTGACAGATATTTTGATTTATAAGATTAGAGTTTCAGATTATAGTAACATGTTTCCTTAATGAATGAAATGTGCTGTTGAGTGTACTGAATGCAGCTACAAACATTTAATATCATAAAATAATAAAAAGCATAAAACATTACCATTTTCACAGCTCAAAGGATCTACATGGATGCTGTCAATCTTTCTAGCTTAGGGAAATTTGGAGGGTTTTTTTCCAATAGCAGTTAAAATATAATATGAAGTATCAGCATGAGTGGTAGGAAAATACTCCATTTCAGCTGATTTTAGATACAGGGCATGGACTTGCCTTAAAGGAGATGGATAGATTTTGTAAACTGGTGTGATTACAATAGGTCAAGCATTTCTAGTATTAAATTACTGCAACACACACATACACACACACACAGACACACAAAAGGTAGAAGTTGAGTCTTTCACATGGAAAAGTGTTGAATTAAAATGCTTTTGATGTTATATGTCAGTGGTAACACTTTCCATGATGAAGTTTTCTCTTTTAAAGCACCTATGGATTGTCATTTGCAGGAAAATTAAATCCTTTTGAGGCTATTTTAACTGGAAAGACAAACCTCTTCATACTTTTTTTTTTGTGTGTGTGTGTGTGTAAAAGCTTAGTTCATCCATTTATCTGTGAACAGTCAGGTGGGAAAGATATGTCAGTGTCAGGCCATCTCTAATAGAAAATTGTTGAATATTCACTTGCCTAGATGATGTAAGTATATTATTTTGATAGAAGAGCAGTTATTTAACGTCATGGGTGATGAATGGCACAAGAACAGTTAGAAGGGAAATAATGGTGATAATTTGTCAAAGACACTAAGAGAGAGTGCTAGGGCAGGTGAGGTAGAATGATACACTGTGTAGTTAGAATAATATGATACAGTGCTGGAGGGTTGGAGGATAACTTAGTAGGAAAAAAAACAAAAAACAAGAGGTATGGGCAAAGACTACCGTGAACTAGAGAACTGAGAAATATTTAGAAAAATATGAGTGCTTGGAATACTTCTGCTACAATAAAAATAAAACCTAAGAATAAATATGGGAATTATAAGAAGAGAAGGAAAAATAAGATACATCAACGAAAAAGATGCATGTAAGTAAAGCAGAGTTAGGGATATTTTTGGTCAATAGAGTGAATAAATATAATAAATGATTTTATGTATTATTCTGCTGGATTAAAATTTTCTAAATTGATTTATATGTCTCACTACAGTCAGTGGGTAGACAAAATAAAAACAGATAAGAACAGAAAGATAAAGTTGTGTTTCTGGAAGGTTTCAGACAATTTATGATTGTTTGTAGGTTTTTTAAGACCTCATTAAGGATATTTGTGACTAATTGGGACATTGGAAGTTTTAAAAACATAATAGGTGTTTGTAAATTAGATTTTTTTATTAGGAAAAAAACAACTCAGGTTATGTGAATTTTTCAATCCAACATGCAGAAATTGATAAGATTGAAAAAGAGGGATGAGTCACACATAGAACAGAGTAAGTTATATGGCAACAAAAGATGAAAAGAAATGACAAGCAAGAATTTTGAGCAGCTGGTAAGGTTGCTAAAAGTCTCATCGTTGTTACAGGAAACATCCCTGTGAAATTTAAAATCTACAAAATATAAAAGGAACGGTGAAGACTTCTGTTTCTGAATGAAAAATGACTTACGTGCAAATGAGAAGAAATATTTTTGAAAGCCAGGGCTATCCTTTGAAAGGACAGTTCAGTTCCTTCAAGTTCATTCAGCTTTTCATAAAAGAAAAAAACTCAGTAATAAATAGAATGCAGAACAACTCAATTCCCCCAGGCAATGCAGCCTTCTTCCCTAGACCAGCTATGTGGACTGTTAGAAGAAGGTACAGTAAAGTCTCTTCAGCCTCACAATTTTCTTATCTTTTAGGTGATTATGTCCTTTATTGCTAAGGAAGCTATCCCTATGTTTTCTCAAATACATAGACTGCTCACAGAGTTGCCCAAGCACAATACCCAATTTAAGTGCCTGGCTTTTCTCTGCCCTCATAGTTCATGCACTGGGATAAAGCAAGGATTATTCCACTGTGGTAAATACAGTCTCACCACTGCAAAATCAATAAGACAGAATAGTCAGGTTTCTCTTTCCTTGCTTCAGCAACCATTTTCCATTATGTTTTGTTTTCTTTTTGTCTGAATTCATGCTGATAAGTAGAATTCTTTCTTTTTTAGGGTGAAGGGCAGGGGGAGAATAAGGAGAATTAATTGAAAGGTTTAATAACAATGACACAAATTATGCCAATATACTTCTCTCCAGACTGGAGAGATGATTCAGGAGCTGATCTGTCTCCAAAAATCTAATTTACTTTTGCCCTACATTGAAAAGCAGACTTTTCTTCTGGGATAAGGAAAAAAAAAAACCATAGCAAGGATTTTCAGTATCTGTGCAATACACGTTCGTAAATCCATTCCTGTGTACTGATGTTTCTTACTTGTACTGTTTAAGTATTCTTCTTTAGATACCTAAGTGTCAACAGGTGTAATCAAGTGTAGGGAGTCATGTTGAGAGGCAGCCTTGCTGTGACAGAGCAGAGGCTTCCTACTGAAGAACCAGCACATGCAAAGCTCTGCAAACAGCGGAATTTACTTGGCACCTATGCCCTGGCGAAGCTGACATACCACCTTGTGTGTCGGCACAGTGCCATCCTGACAGATGGGGATGACTACAAGCAGCCAAGAGACCATGTCTGAGCATCAAATATGTTTGTGGAGGGCAGGATTCCCAGCTAGAAATGTCAAAACAGCTGTTTGTCCTGAGTTTTGTGTGCCTACAAGTTAGGTGGTATATGCCTTTGCTAATTCATCACTGAGCTTGATTAATTTTTTAGGAGTTTCTGCTATAGCAGACAGTCATTCAGGTTCCAGACTAGTGTTGTGTGCAAAGAAGCAGTATCACTTTCTTCTTTTAGACTGCTCATGACAAGACTGAACAGGATGGAAGAGTTTTTCTAAGGAAGAACACCGTTTTGTGCTTTCTGCTGTTTCCTAGGTTATTTTACTGAATGTAATCTTAAAACATTTGGTATTAGGTCATTGCAAACCCGGCATCATTAAGCTCTCTACACTCAAACCCATTTAGAACAGCAACAGTTTTTTAGAACTGTTTGCCACTGTTCACAAAATAACATAGCAAAAAACAAGCAGGGCTGAAAAATGGCAGATCTCTAAAATTAGACTATCTCAACTCTAACCTTAACAATACCTGCTACTTTCATTTTCATAAGAACAAAATATATTCTTTCGCACTTGGTAGAGGAGCTTCAATGAATTATTACTTTTAAAACAAATCTACTCTTTCATCTCTTCTTAACCTTCTCTTTCAGAACTCATTTCAGAAATGACTGTACTATGACTACTACTAACACATTTTTTATAATTCCTTTGTGTAACACCTCAGTTTCTATGACTAGTGAATAACTTCATAATGACAGTGAAGTGATTCTTTTTGTTTAAGGCTGAAAAGATTGCCTTTCCATAGGCAGTATTATAATCACTACTTTTTGTGATTATTATGGGTTCAAGTGCAGTGCAAGCTATTACTTTACAAAGATTTAAAAATGTCTACTATATCTACTGCCTCAGTCTGCAGCCTTTAAGTATTTACCAATATCAGGTTAACAACATATTGCTTTTATTTTTTAAAAGAAAAAATAATAATAATAATAAAAAAAAAAAACCCTATGCTTCAAAGTCTTGTTTCACTTTAAAACCTTGTAGATATATTGACCTCACATAAAAGGTGTAATTTCAGAACACAGAGGACATTCTGCATCGTAATTTATGGAATGAGGTTAAGACTTTCATACCCAAGCTTCTAAAAATGTGTACTCCAGCAAGTGACCTGCCTTCATATTCTCTGTCAGGTGACACTTTTTCCCTCTGTAAAATCTTTCAGAAGGACTATGTTGACCTTGAGCAGCAATAGAGAATTGTATTTCTTAATGGGGATACAAACTGTGCTGACAGCTCAGTCTACTGCTAGCATAAGTGTTATATAGATTACCAAGGGGACAATGTTTAGACCAGGGGATGAATGCATGGGAAACGTTACAGATTCTGATTGAAGAACGTTGAAGATGAGAGACAGTAAGAGATCATGAAATTTAGATTGGTGTGGCTTAATCAGCTGCACATACACAACTATGACAACACACCTCAGGAGACCTAGGCAACAGAGTCTTTGAAATGAAGGCTGAGTAAGCAAACTCACATTCTTATTCAGAAAATGAAAGCTTAGTGGAGAGGAAAAAAATCAAGTTCATCCAAATCGTAAAAGCTATATGGGGATTAGAAACTACTTTGTTTTCTCTGTCTCCTCACTTCAATGGAAAGCTTTGACTTCTCCTGTCAATATATTCTGCCAACAATGTTCACAGCCACTGAGACATATGCATTAATGTATGGTTGATTGTTAACCCTTTTGGTAATCGTGGCACATTATTTAACTAACATCTTAGTAACTGGTTTATATTTTAAAAGGATAACATGCTTCCAGTTTGGCTGTAGCCTCTTTATCTAGCTTGCTTGTCATCTTCCATTCCCCCTCCTGACACTGTAACAGTTCTTCACTGTACACTACAGAGCTCTCCAGCTCACTACTGCAACTATAGATGCCTGTGATAAATGTAGTTACACCAGTATAAAACCACTGAGACTGAAGAACTGTGTGTCTGCATTTCACTCCCAGAAGTAATGATGCCATTCAAGTGACATCTAGTTACCAATTCACCAAGGGCCTCAGGAAAAAGGATATTGCTCTCCTCCCAGCTCTCTCTCTGAAATTAAACACCAAGATAAAGGAGGGTGGACAAAAGTGATTATAGCTATTATTTTTGACTAAACAGCTGGAGATGTAGTTATACTAATAAGGCTAGGTAAAAAGCTTTGAGGTTTTTTGTTTGTTTTAAGCAGATGTTAAAATGACAACAAAAAAAAATCAGTGACTAACAAGAATCTACAGAGTCAGTCTTGAAGGTTTGGTGACATGAGGAAAGGTTTGTAGATAGGAATTTATGGAATAAATGCAACTAAATACTAAGCTATAATTTTCATTTGGGACCAAGAAGTAAGGGACACTATTGAAAAAACAAAGTCTGGCAAACCATGAAACCAGCCAAGTACAAAAGAAGCCACAGACATTTTGTCAAATTACATAGGCCAAAATAATGTGGCAGAAGATATAAAAAACCAGAGTGGGCTACCTCACCTTGCAAGGCTTTATCAGAGTTGATAGATGGCACAGCAGAGAGAAATAAGGTCTACAAGCACTGTTAGAGCAATTATTTATAGGATCAAGGCAGGGAACTGCAACAGAACTGAATGAAATATCAAGAGAAAAATATTTAGGACATCAACTGATTTAAAAAAGAATCCAGCCAGAACTTTTAAAAACATTTCTGTTAGCATTCAGGTAGTTATTGACAATACAACATAAATAGGCAAAGCTAATAGCTCACTCCAGTAACGCTTTTTGCTTTACAAGAGAGTGGTATGTAGATTAACAAGATGTATAAATTAAAAATTGAAGAAAATATCTCCTCATCCTATCACACATTACATTATCCATTTTTGCTGAGCTCTTGATCACTTCAAGAGAATGAAGACATGAAACAACAGAAGAGAAGCATAATAGGGGAAAAATCTAAAATTAGTTCCTGGGGTTGAAGCTCTCAGTGTTGCTGGATAAATAAGGTTTTTATCATTCCTAGTAAAGTACCACCAGCTCTGCACTGAACTGAAAGCACAGGTTGTAGGGCTGTCCTGGGCTGGAACCAGGCTGAGCTGGTTTCAGCTCCTTCCTTGAGGCCTAGTGTGCCTGTTGTCTTCCCTGCCTGAGCTTGAGCTCTGACAGTGCCTTCTTGGGAAGAGTCTGGCAAACCCAGGTAGTCACTGCCTAGCAAACAAGAGCCCTGGGAGAGCTGAGCCTGGGGAGGCTGTGGGGCCATGCTCATCTCTCAGCTGTGAACAGCCGGAAAGCATCATATATGGGAACGTATGAAAATACGTATGAAAATACACATAAGCAGACGCTAAACTGACCAATGAAGGATTCCATCCTATGTACGTCATATGCAATATAAAGCTGAGGGATCAGGAGGGTCTTGACCCTCTTGACCTGCTTTGCCAGCTTGGCTTGGGTCTTCTTCTGGTTTCCTTAAATCCATACATACATTCTGGCTTTGATCCTGATCTGTGTGTTCCTGAATCCAGTACCAGAATGTAGCTGATGAACACAGCTCCCATGTGCTGCTGGCCCAGCCTGGGACTTCCCCATTGTCGGCTCCACAGCATCAGTGGTGATGGTGACGTAATTGCCGTCAGGGGGGTTGCATTCAATACGGGTTTTGTACATATTTGTGCATATTCCATTATTATTATTATTATTTTAACTTTCATTAAAGCTGTTCTAGTTTTCTTTTCTGATTGCTAAGTCTCTCTCCCTTATTCACTTTTTCTTCCCCTCTGGGGAGGGAGGGGGTTTAACAGAGAGCGTCTGTTACAGGTCTAAGGAGCTGCCCTGACCCTAAACCATGACAACTCATAACACAAGTGCAATGGAACAAAATCCAGAGATGAGAGTTTGTAGGCGTCATGAAGATGACAGAAATATGATCTGACACTAGCAGATTTACTGCTTCATATCAAATACACAGTGGTTTATTATTTTATTTACTCCATAAAAAAACATAAATAATTGCACTTCTCTCTTACGTTAATACCATTTGTTGATTGATAATCATGCTGTATTTTGTTAGGAAAAGAAAAAAAAAAAAAAAGTGGGAAATGAGCTTTTGAAGACTCTCTAGAAAGAACTGTCTGGATTGGTCTGCCCAGATCCATGCCATGAGAGGGTATTAGCACACAGAAACACAACTGTGACTGACTTACTGGATCCTGGTTCTTTTAGATTAAACTTGATGCACTTGAACATCCAAATCAGCATTTTATTAACAATACAATTAACTTCTGTAGTAGCTCACAGAGCAGCAATCTCAAGAAACTACGGAGAGCTCAATTCCTTGTTTGCCATTCTCTTATCTCCCACCTCTTGAACAATGTTCAGTGAGGAAAAAACCAAATATTTTCTACCAGGTACAAGTCTCAGACCATCCTTTAGAAACTGAAACAAAAGAAAGAAGTAAAGAAATAAAATCTATTACAATGATCTGGTAACTAATTCACTAAGTTTACCAGCAAAGGGGAAAATAAAGGAGGATAAAGAAGGCCTTGATGGAATTTATACCCAGTATATGGTTTATGACCATGCATCTTTATTCTGTCCTTTGTTTCTTTACACTTTATGCAGGTCAGGAGATAAAGAACATATATGCTCAGGCTTTGTATCCATCTCCTCAGAAGAATTAGGTGAAACAACTTCTCATCTATGACAAGAAATGTTGATGAATTTCACTTGTGAGCTAAATACTAAACTGAATATCTTTGCTCAGCTATAGAATATCCCAAGCATGTATGGATACAAGCCTTTGTGTACAAAGGAACCTGTAACAATGGAACTTGAGGTGCCTGGAGAGTTTAGGCTCCACTACAGTTGAGAGCTACAACAAACTCACAGGCAGGTACAGGCTTCTGCTGATGCAGACAGACAGGTTATTCTTCAGTGATTCCATCTATTGTTTTGCATTAAAAAAAAAAAAAAAGAAAAAAAAAAGATAGTTTTTGAATGATCTGACCATTGATAAAAAAGTTTTTACAAAGCTAAATTTTTTTTTTTTTTTAGTAATTTATATAATTCTGTGTCCTGAGAGGTGCCAAGGCTTTCAGTGAAATGTGGTCCTAGCAGAGTTGTAATGACAACTTCACACTATCCCTTTTTCAAAGCACCTTGCACCCCAAGGGACTGAATGCTTCAAAGGGATTCAAAGGAGTCCAGATAAGAGCTATACGAAAAAGCAGAGCCTCAATCTGACCCTTAAAACAGGTATCAAGGAAACATTCCCTAGACCAAAAAAGGTAGCAAGATCACATAAACATAGAGTTGTTTGGGTTTGAAAGGATGTTCAAAGGTCACCTAGTCCAGTCCCTGCAATGAGCAGGGAGACCTTTAAGTAGATGAGGTTGCTTCATGCTCTGTTCAACCTGACCTGGAATGTTTCCAGTGATGGAGCAGCTACCACCTCTACTGGCAACCTATTCCAGTGTTTCACCACCCTCATTGTAAAGAATTTCTTCCTTATACCTAATCTAACCCTACCTTAATTTAGTTTAAACCCATTACCTATTGTGCTATCTCAACAGGCCCTACTGAAAAGTCTGTTCCCATCTTTCTTATAAGCCCCCTTTAAAAATTGAAGGGCTGCAATAAGGTGTCCTTGGAGCCTTCTCCTCTCCAGGCTGAACCCCAAGACTCTCAACCTTTCTTCATAGGAGAGGTGTTCTATCCCTCTAATAAATTCTGTGGTCTTCCTCTGGACCCACTCCAAGAGATTCATCTTTCCTATGCTGAGGACTCCAGAGCTGGATGCAGTCCAGGTGGGATCTCACCAGAGTGGAGTAGATACATGTGTCAGAGCTATAACATCCAACTGAACACATAACTAGGTTCAAAAATGTGGTTTAATATATATATTTTTTTTTTTAAACTAAGAAAACAAGGCTCCTGTTTAATGTAACCTCCTTGAAGTTAAAAATTGCTCTGTGTGGATCCCATCATATTCCTTCAAACACTGAAAAAAAAAATTGTAAGCAAAATGTGTAAGAAAAAAATCTCAGTAAAATAAATTGGTATTTTGCTTACAGTAGAAGTCTGTATATTTGTTGACCACTGCTTTTATTTTTAATTAGTTTATACCAAGATTTCAATGAGAATGGTCCAAAAAAAAAAAAAAGAACTACGGAATTCTTTTGATTTAGGGCTCTAAAGTATAGTACTTTCATCATAACCAAATTTTATATATATATATACATATATGTAATTTTATTTTTTAATGAAAATAAGGCAAAGTCAAATAGACTCCATGGAAGAGTGAAAGAAAAGTTTCTAATTTGACAGATATATGTATATATACTTTTGGAGTTGAGAAATATCAATTATAATTTGCAACTTCTTCTTAGAACAGGCTTTTCAGCATAGGTCATATTCTTATATAAAGATGAGGAAGGAAACAATGAGCAACGTTTATAAAACAAGCCATGGACTTTAATCTTCCATCGATGGACAGTGGTAAAAGACTGAGAAATGAGAGACGTTCTAATCAACACTAGAGTTGAGGATAGGTAAAAAGACCTACCATCTTTAAAAAAGGTATCAGAGTCCATTCCCTCCACTTTCTGAAGCAGTTGCTGAGTCTTTGGCCAGTTTGCATTGTAAAATGGACCATCCTGATGGTAACAAGCTGTGGCTCAGGAAACCTGAGATTCCGTTAGCAGCCTTGAGAGGGCTCCTGTGTGCTCATGGACAAGGTAACCAATTAATCACACTATTTTCCCTTTGTATTAATTAAGGATAATAACACTTGATTTCTTCCTCCCTCACCTACATAAGGACTTTGAATAGCTGACTCAGATCAGGGAGAAATGTCATTAAGCTGTAAGAGCCTTTTTGTTGTCTCATGAGATACATGAATATCTCCCCAGGATTTTTTATCACGTGTACCAGCATCTCATACAAGAAGCCTTCAGTCTCAGGTGGGGCATGGATGTGCTGTGGAAATACAAAGATTAAATGCTCTATTTGCTGCTTCAGTAGTTTACAGCTTTCGCATACAGCAAACAAAAAGTCATTGCTCATGCTATGCATTCAAGGTTACTCTAAAAGTTTATACAAATAGACAAGGACACTTTTTTTTTTTTACTCAGACATTCATAATAACTCTGCTTCATTATTGCCTAATATTTTACCATCAATTTAAAGAAAACTTCCAGTAAACACCACTCAGATCCATTGGCTGACCAGCAGAAGGTACAAACACCATCCTGAAACTGTGCAAGGAAATTAGTTCACCATTAGTCCCTCTGATATACAGTAATATGAATGTGTCTGAGGGGTAGCAGGAACAGTTCAGTTTACCTCTTTTGCTTGGGATGTTTGTGAGCAGTGAAAACAGTGTCATCCAGGAAGGCCAGGAAATGAAAAAAAGAAATTGTTCTATGTATTTTAAAGTGAAAAAAATCTTTTTTCATAGGTCTTCTATGTTTTATAGACAATAACTTACTTAGAAATAGTTCTATCATTGAATTTTTACAGCCACAGCTTAGGCATTGCTTCTGTGGATAAATGGTTAAAAGCTATTTTTTCATAAATTAACAAGAGAGAAAATCCATAAAATTTGTCATCAGGCTTCAAAAATGTGCTATTTTCAAGCAGTACAAATTGTGACTGGCTCAGCACCATATGGTATTTAATTTTCTGTAATGTATGCATGTGCACAAATTGCATTTAGGTAACTGGAGTGCTGTCAGTGTGAAGATAATTCTACATACACTTAAACAGGTAGAAAGAAAAGGTCTCTGATAATATCTGAATCATTTCAAAATATGGACTATTTTTCCATGCATCATTCAAGTAAACATGAAGAAATGTTGAGACCTAGGTTCTTGTCTAGATCTAAGATTTTATTTTTGAACCATAGCTTGATTCAAAAAAGAAATGCTCAAAATAAATATATGTGGTTCTCAAAACCATCTTCCTGTATTCTTATTGTGTACATCTTTCATGGAAATCTTTGCTCTCACTTAGAACAATGTCTGCATTGTACCCTGCCATAGTAACATTACACAGTGTGGTACAAATGCAGGAGAAATCTGTGAGATCTATTTCTGCTTTAGATACAGCTATGTAAATATTTCTGTAAATATTGCACAGTAGCAAAATATTAAGCAGGAGCTATGTATAAAGCTTCACTGCCTTCTTTACAATGATACATACCCCCATACACCATCTCAGGGGCAGCTTGACACCATTTAGGTGTGAATATATGAACTGACTATATGATTTCTAGATAATTTATTTTAAACTCACATTTTGGTTTACTTTATTCCTCAATAATGGTTTGAGACCAGCTATTTAAAACTGCATTCTCAATCATGTTTTAGAATTAACATAGGTTCCTTTCAGAAATGTTATATTCACCTACATATTCAGAAATCACTACTGTGATAAAATTGAGAGAGAGGATCATGGCTGCTGTGCAGCAATGTCAGTTAACCTGTGATTGCCTCCTTCACCAAATTAATCCAAATCACTCAATCACAAAATAAATGCCAGGAATAGAATCAGAATTTGGTCAGAAAGAAAAAAGTAAGACATGGACACTTGATGTGTAATATAGTGATACAATGGAGAGGACAAAAGTAATGGGGGAAAAAAATCTTACCAGATAGATGGTGAAGAGATACTTTGCTTGGTACTTAGGATAGTGGCCACTGAAACTGTCACACACACACATAAAAAACTTAAGACAGATAAGAATATAATGACACCCATCAGTGGAATGCAAATGATACATGAGACGGCTTGGAAGTAATGGAAATTTGAAATGTAGTGATGGCACTCATATTAGAGGCTTCTAGCCAGTGACAACTGGCCAAAAATCAGAATAATGTTCTCTGCCCTGCCAGATAGCCAAGGGCAGCCCCCTTCCTTTCAAGCTCTGAAAGAGCTATGGTCTAGAAGTACAAGGAAATTCTTTCCAAACTTTGGGTGATCAGCAATGAGTATCAGTTGACCTTAAACATTCCATTTACATGGGGTGTTTTATAAACACAATTTGGAGAAGCTAGACTTTACCTTTCTTTATAGCTATGAATGCTTAGATACCATCACAAGGATTTAGGAAAACTAATTTTATTGAACTATAAAATGCTGCATTATTAACATATACTGAGAATGGAAGTTAGCATTTTGCTGTTGAATACAACTACCCTAGTACTGTGTATAAAATTAAAGGCAACAAAGCCCTAATCCAAGTCAGGGTATTTAAGTAAGTTGATTTCTCTGAGATGATGAGAGGCAGCCCTTAAACAAAAAACAAGCAATAGTAAAAAAATCTTGAATTCTCAGCAGCGTATAACACTGATCTAAGGTCAGTAAGGCTTAAAGGTCTGAAAATGAATGACAGGCTAAGTCTGAGTCACACAGCAACTTCTCAGTAACTTTATTATGCTGCTGATAGATGCCTGTAGAAAAAATATTTGAAAATATTATTATCCCAACTGCTCTTTTGCAGACTGCGAGGAAGAATGTATGCACAGAGCTCCTATTCTCTTTCAAGGCAAAGTCACTCCTGCTAGTTCATGCCATCTGCAATGGAAGTGTCAACTAGCTGGCAGATTTTGCACTAAAGCTAATGAGGTATACACAGTTAATATCTTTCATAAGCCCTGCTGTGGGCAGTCATGTCCAGCAGAAAGCTAATGACAAGTAGCCAAGGAGTAAGAGATGAAAGGTGGGAGACAGCATAATGATTTGTAAAATGGGTGTACATATAAGTCTTTACAGACAAAAATCATAGCTATGTGCTTTTGAGGTTCTGGATATATAATGAATGTGTTATCATTTTGCTTTCTCAGAAAGTCTTAGTAGCTTCTTAAGTTAGGTTGGGATACTTTAGATTTATTAATCTGAAAACAGTATAGTATAACCTAAATAATAGACATTAAAAAGATTTTGAAGTACATTGAAATATAACACTACATGTGTATGCAAGAATGACTTTATCCTTTTTTTTTTTCATGTGAATTTATCATAATTTTCATAATATTTGTCATAGTTAAAATCTCCTGGCATCATCTGATCACTTAGAACCTCAGCATTTGCTAAAAATAAATAGATGTCATGTGATTATGAAGAACAGCCAAGACAAAAAAAAAAAAAAAAAAAGACCAAACAAAAGTACACATTAAGAGGTTGCGGATTATAAACTCTTGTAATTATTTTAATAGGCACATTTAAAAAAGAGAGTTCTGAAGTCAGTTAGCAAAACAAATCAAGCTCCTTTCATACCCTTTTTGCAATCCTTTGGCGACAGAGGATGAAATGGAGATTCTATACTGATGTATACAGCACATTGAGATATAAAGGAGCACTGAGGACAAAATAATTTTGCAGACACTGAATGCATTAACTGATAGTCACCATGAAAGCAACAGAGAAACCTCCTATCTAGAATCTCTCGGCAGATTTGGGATTGGAGGGGGGACTCAGGAGGGGCTATACCTGAAGTTGAACTAATGAGGTTATACACAAAGAGACAAAATTCATGTCAGCAGCTCACCAGAATTAGGTGGTATTTACCTAAGACTTCAATAGAACTCAATGATAAAATACATTAACCACTAAATGTAACATGTAATTTCACTTACAGCTCAATACATGAAGTCTAGCGTGTAGGAGACATGATACTGATCTTCCAATAAAAAAAAAAAAAAAAACAAACAATGCATAAAACCACCACAAAAAAACTTCCATGCCGAGAAAAGCAGTAAAGAGCATAGTAAAGCATAAATTACTGAATGTCTCTGCAATATGTTTGTGAAATATACTAATACTCTCTGACAGAGTCAACAATAACAGAGGTAGCAGTGGTTCAGTTAATATAACATGTCTGTGTTTCCAAAAGTCTTTTCACAATCATCTTCACTGCAAACTGTTAAGGAAAACAAGCAAGCATCACATCTGTGCAGGGGATCCTAACATGGATAAATGTAATAAATAAATAGATAAGAAATCAGAAATGGAAAGCAGGAGTGAAATGTTAATTCTTGTGGTGCAGGGAGATCAGTAGTGGAGCTCTGTGTTACTCAAAACCTTCATAAATAGCCTGGTAAGGACACTGAAGAAATGACTGTGATTCTGATGATGCAAAGTAATTCAGGATACTAAGGATGATGGCAAGTAGTGAAGGATCTGATAAACTAAGCAACTGGATATACAAAAGGCAAATGAAATTCAGTGCAGGTAGGTGTAAATTGATGCACAGTGGGAAAAGCAATTCTAGATTCACATAAAAAAAGAGAAGTTTTCAGATGACCAATAGCACTCAGAAGCAAAACTTTGGGGTTATTATAAATCATTCTGTGAAATCTATCCAGATAAGTGCTGGATAGTATTAAATTAAAAAAAAAAAAAAATCAATTAAATATACAACGTTCTCATATGCCAAATGTTCTGTTAGGAAAGGAGGTAGTTCCTCAAACAGCAGGTAAAACTGTGGTACTACTTGACAAAGTATATTGTGAATGCAAATTATTTCTCTGAGTTGAAGACCAGAGACATTCACTGGAGACCACCAAGAGAAACTGCAAGAGACTCAGGAAATTTCCACATCTGAGAGCAGCTGGAGAGGTTTAGGGACTATTACCCTACATGTTTGTCCTCCTCTTATTCTTCTTCAGGTGTCCACTTCCTGGAAACTTACCTGTCTCCACTAGATTTTTGGTCTGAACTGGCATGCTGTTTTTATATTCATACGTTAACTTCATTTTACAACCCATTAAAAAAAAAAAAAAAAAAAAAAAAAATGGCCACACCGTACAACAAAATCATGTGGTACTCTATATAGCACATTTAGGAAAACAATCCCTCACATATTTTCTCTACTGTCTCTACTGACTCCCTGTGCTCAGAAGACTTGCTTCTGTTTTAGATGGCAACACGCAGAAAAATAATTTTGGAAATCCCTGAAACATTAACTTTTATTAAGAAAATATGCAACAGCAGAACTAAGAACCTTAGGGAAGGATAGATGTTTTAAAAAGGCTTATAGTGATAGAGGACATGATGTCTTTTCTTTAATATACACCTAACTCAAGACTCAAATAAGAAATAAAAACATGCTCAACAGAGACTGCAGCAGGCCAAAAAAGTCTTGAGTTAATGAACCTTTGTTTTAAATTATCATGGATCAGCTTAAAAGAAATTGTGTCTTAAAGAAATCCCCTCCCCAAAATCAGCCCTTCCAGTAAAAATGACATCACATCAACAAGAACAATGATTTACTGAAAATAAACAGAAAGTTTGTCTTCAGTGAGGCTTCTGTGCAGAAGACTAAGTGAAGGCTTAAGTAACTAATACTTTCCTCTGACATGTATAACAAAATGTATAATCAGCATTAAATACTCTAAAATGTATCAGAGACCAAAGGCTAATATCAGAAAGAAATACCAGAAGATGGAGATATAGATCAGTATCAAAGCAACAATAGGGATACCACTTTTGTTAAATCATGTGGGACTTTTGTGACTTAAATTGTGGGGGTGTTTCTCTTGACATTTCTCTTTCTTGTGACTGGTGGAAAAAAAAAAGAGAGAAATAAATGGAACATAACAATATCCTAAATACCATCCTTAAAAGCAGATTCATAGGCTGTTTGATTTTCCATATTTCAGAGACAGTTTCTTGTTTGCATTTGCCTGTTGGTTACCCTTTTAAAGGATTTTAAACCTGTATAAGTATGAGCAAAAATAAATAAACCTATCTATTATATTGATAGTTTCTTGTAGAATATCTGCCTACTGGCAAAATATGTTCTTTAACAACAAGATGTACTGATTAAAGTCACAAAGTCTCACATACTGAGGGGTTTATCACTAAAGACACAGAGATCTTTAGACTATTATCCTGATAGTGAACAAGAGTATCCTAATTATATTCTATATAAAAGGTCACAAACTTCATACTTCACAAAGGCAACTTTAGACATAGGGCTCCTAGGCTTGAATCTAAGCAACAACTCAGTTATTACAGAATTTACATCTCTTTAAATTCTATTTACGATTAATTATATCTAGCTACCAGAGGTATCTTGCACTAGGTGTGTCTGATGAAGCTGTTGTGCTTTGTATCTATTAGAGTGAGGTCTACTTTAAATTTTATATCTGTGGTCATAATCTGGCTTCCTGATATAAAAAAAGGACAGCACATGTTGTCAGAACGACCATAGCCCACGCAAAGCAGTGCTGTTTTATTTGAAACCCTGTCAGTGTATGAAAGTTGAAAGAAAAATGAAGAGTACCTAGAAAACATTCTTATCTTTATCTCAGTGAACTTGCTGAGGATTGGAAATAATAGAAACATGGTTTCCACATCCATGTGAATACCTTGGGGGAAGATAACAGAGGAGAAGACCTATATCTTTTATTGCACTCAGTGGGCAAGGAATTCATGGAAATATTACCTAGTTTTATTAGAAACCAACAGAAAATATTCCACTTAGAATAAAATCCTAATACTTAAGAATTACTGTAATTCAAGAAAAGTATTTTTTGACCAAAATTGGGTCCTTTTCCCATCTCCAACTAGAAGAAGAGCAGCCAAAATATGTAACAAAGCTGAAGAGGAAAATAAGTGCTGAGTTTGGAAATAACAGGTATGTCAGGCTCATGTTTAGTGCTCTTGCAGAAAACAACCTAAGAGGAAAAAAGTGAAGGAACTCCAATTAGAATTTGGGGGGGGGGGGGGGGGGGGGGGGAAGTGTTAAAGAAACATCACTAAGTCAAACACATGGGTTAACAGTTTCATCAAAATTACGAAGAGAAATGTCACATAAGAAATTCTGTATTAACAAGCATTCACAAGAGAATATCAGGTTTATCTTAAGGTAGCATCATCTTATCTGCACACTAGTTGATATACAACACCAACAGGCTGATAAAAACATTTTTACTGAGAACAAAGACAGGACCTGGCAAGCCTGATTACCTAATCAACCAGCTGAACTGAGCAATTTCTAACATTGTGCAGTAGATCATTCATTTACCTCTTTAAATGAACTGATATAAGGAATATTTTAATAAAAGAGCAAATAAATACTTGAAGATATTTTGAACAGCCACATGATGAAGTCATAATGGTGGTGTCATAGAATCATAGAATGCTTTGAGTTGGAAGGGAATTTTAAAAAATCATCTAGTCCAACTCCTCCTGCAGTGAGCAGGTGTGGTGGGTTGTCCCTGGCATGGCACCAGGTGCCCACCAAGCCCTTCTATTACTCCCCCCAACCCCCATCAACATGGCACGCAGGGAGAGAATAAGAGGCAAAGAGCTGTGGGTTATGATAGATAAGATGTTATTATCTACTTCCTGTTCACAGGCGATGTCGGGCCGAGTCCAGGAAGAAGGTCTCCAGGAACACGTAGCAGCCACTTGGAGGACAAAGACAAATGCTCCCCCATCCTCCTCCTGCCCTCTCCCTTTGTAGTTGAGGTGACTTCATATGGTATGGAATATCCCACTGGTCAGCTCAGGTTGGCTGTATCTTCTCCCTCATCTTGCCCCCCCAGCCTCTGGTGCCGTGTGAGCACTGGCAGTGATAACATGGGTGTGTTATCAACACCCTCCAGCTCCCAGTGCTGCAGCATGAGGGCTGGATAGGGAAAAGCAGCTCAGCCAGACCCACTACAGCAGGAATATCTTTACCTAGATCAGGTTGCTTAGAGGCCTGTCCAACCTGACCTGGAATGTTTCCAGGGATGGGGCACCTACCACCTCTCTGGGCAATCTGGGCCAGTGTTTCACCACTCTCACTGTAAGAAAAAAAAAAGTCTTTATGTCTAGTATAAAATTAACCTCTTTTAGTTTAAAAGCATTATCTCATTTCTATCACAACAAGCTCTGCTAAAAAGACTATCCCCATCTTTCTTATAGGCCCCCTTTAAGTACTGAATGGCCACTATAAGGTCTCCCTGGAGCCGTCTCATCTCCAGGCTGAACAACCAAGACTAGCAGCTATTCTTCACAGGAGAGGTGTTCCTCCTAGAAATGCTTAGATCCTTGAGAATTTGCTGTACAGTACTGCACAGGTCAAATAGCTTTAACTGTGCCTCTAAAACAAACTTTACAACAGTCAAGAAAGTATTGCAGAAAATAAATACAACACTCTGACATGTCCAAATACTCACATTTAATGTCACGACTCAAACAAACAAACTCCAATATGATTCATGAGCCTGACTCGATGTGGAAGCTTTGATTCATGTGTCTTTTGTGCTCTGACAGATAGAAACGAAAATGATTATCAAATTGAGAAGAGTCTACTAGCACTTGTGTTTGCCACAATTATATCTCGTAAATATACTTATGTGTTAGATCTCACACAATGGAGATAATAATCTTAAAACACCTTGGAAGAACATTTAACTGCTATTTTAGATATTTAATTTCCATAGATTTGAAATCTCGCAGAATCCAAAATATTTTCTCAATAAAACCTTTCAGAGTAATACAGGACTCAGATAATAAAATTCCTTCAGAGAAAATAATCTATGACAAGTCGATCCCTGTATTTCAGATCTGTACTACACATAAAGGTGCAAGATGGCCATGCTGAGAAACCCCAACATCAATCTTATTTGACTATAAGAACTACTATGATTTTATAATAAAAATTGTTGAAATCTGATAATTTGTTGTTAGTAATGAATACTTTTTAGAGAAATGATATAAAACTACCAGAAAAACAAATATTGAGATAGGCAGATATGCTGGTCTAGCATGATTCAGCATACAGCACAAGTTCTGCATGAGATCTTTATGGTCTCAAAAGGTCTTTATCCGTCCAATTACACAAAAAAGCTGAAGGGTTTTGGGGTTTTTTTGTCTGATTGTCTGGGAAGTTTTTAGGGTTTTTGGGTTTGGGGTTTTTTATGTTTTACTTTGACAGATAAACACCCATTTAAAGATTTTTTTTTTCAACTTTCCAAAACTTTAGCCTCCCCCTGACATGTCAGTCCATACTGCCATTGCTAAATGGAGTGTTCTGTCTTCCACACATGGCATCCCAAATAAGTATCGAGTGATCTCCTTCTGCAAGCAGAGAAATGCTTGACTTTGAATTATTTTAGAACAAGAAAAACAGCCTTGGATACTCCTGGCCTAAAGAAATGACTAAAAGACTGTTCAGAGGGTACAATCTATGATTTGCAATATGGCTGCATCAGACAGCAGAAGTATCCTGGCTCTTTTAACACCGATAAACGAAATAGGTCAGATAGGAAACAAAGTTGAACAATGCTTTCTGTGTATGACCAGCAGGTCAAGGGAGTTGATTTTCTCCCTTACTCCACTCTGACACAACCCCACCTGGATTACTGAGTTCAGTTCTGGTCCCAAAGCATAAGAAGGACACAGACATGTTGTCATGAGTCCAGAGGAGGGCCATGAAGATCATCAGAGGGCTGGAACATGTTGCCTCTGAGGACAGGCTTAGACAATTGGGGTTGTTCACCTAGTAGAAGAGAAGGCTCTCGGAACACTTATAATAGCCTTCTACTACTTAAAGGGGGCCTACAAAAAAACCTGGAGGTAGACTTTTTACAAGGGCATGTAGTGATAAGGCAAGGGGTGAAGGCTTTAAACTGAAAGAGGGTAGATTTAGATTAGATGTAATGAAGAAATTCTGCCCTGTGAGAGTGGCGATAAATTGGAACAAGTTCCAGACAGATGTAGTAGATGACCTATCCATGGAAGTGTTCAAGGCCAGACTGGATGGGACTTTGAGCAAGCTGGTCTAGTGGAAGGTGTCCCTGTTCATGGCAAAGAGGTTGGAACTAGATGTTGTTTAAGGTCCCTTCCAATCCAAACCGTTCTATGGTTCTACGACTCTATGGTTTTGTCCTGTTACTCCTATGACACACTGACTCCAAAGAGCTCACGACAGGTTAAAGGACATACAGTAAAGACTGCAATGATAATGCTACCAGAGAGCAAAGCTACAGGCTCTTTCATCCTGAAGATTAAATTCATGTGGAAACAATATAGATAACTGATGGTTCTGAAGGTCACACCTGAGAGGTGAAAGGTACACATATACAAACACGCAGCTGAGATTGTGACAAAATAGAACAGTAAGAAATACACCAGAAGTGTTTGTGTCTGAGGAAAGAGATGATCAGGTGAGTATCATGATGGAACATAAACAGCAGCTGAGGGAAAACAAGAAATACATGAGCCTGCTAGTCTAATATGAAGAGTTGCTGGACATCTGGGTATGTTTGTCTCTGTTATCTCACTTTGACTGACACAAAGAGTTATTAATCATAATGTTGTCTTAATTAATATGATAATCTCCTCATGCCTCAGGTTAGATGGAAAAGATATTGAGAAGCTGTTTGACAGAAGGATTTTTGAGAACATAGAAAGGAAATCCAGTACATTGTCCTATATTTTCTTTAAAAATAGCTACATAATCACAGAATACTATTGTTGGGAGAAATATCTCACATGATTCAGGCGCTGACTGAGTCTTCTGCACTGTGGTCTACTGTCTACTATCTAATAAGAAGCTCTGCTCTAAACCTAAATAGCCTTGGTGTCATTATGAGTTGGTCACACAGTGAAGGTACGACATTTACCACCAAACACAGGCTCTTTTCCTGTGTAACTGCTGGCAAGTCTAGAAACTGATGTTATAGGGAGATACCATAATTACAAAAAACCCATGTCTTTATTCCTCCCTGGATAGCTTTATTAGCTTATTTAATACTAGTAGTACCATCTAACTGACAAGACACAGGGATGTGATTCCAAACACCTGGGCTATGCCTCTTCAATTTGGACTAAAAGGATGGCTTTCCATTAGTGACAACAGATCAGTACTTACAAAAATGTTCTTTGCTGCCATATTCTCAATGGCGTAATTTTGGATATTTTATGGTCTTTAATTAATGAAAACACAACTATATTTTCAAATACTTCATAAGCATCTGGAAATACAAACTTTCCACAGTGAAGAAAAAGTGGAGATAGATTTAGAGGCATCTATGGAGGTGGAGAAAGACAAGAGGATAGGAGATAACATTAAAAAAAGGAACAAGACTGTGGAGGGCGAGAGGAGAGGAGAGGAGAGGAGAGGAGAGGAGAGGAGAGGAGAGGAGAAGGTCAACTGCAACAGCTACAAGATGTTGTTTCCTAGAGTTGAGTACTGTCTATAGGAAACAGTGGAATTAAATAATCAGAATGACATTTTTTTTAGTGTTAACCTCTGTTGTTTTGTGCAATCTACTGGATTCTGCCAATTATGTCCTCATGTTTTTGTTAAATTTCCTTGGGCTATCTCAGCTTTTCAGTGCATGCATTTATCCATATGATAGAATCATAGAATCATAGAATGGCTTAGGTTGGGAGGGACCTTAGAGATCATCTAATACAATCTCCATACCATGGGCAGGGACACTAGGTTGCTCAGAGCCTTATCCAATGTGGCCTTGAACACCTCCAGGAAGGGGGCATCCACAACACCTCTCGTCAATCTATTCCAGAGTCTCACCACCCTCTTACTGAAGAATTTTTTCCTAAGATCCAATCTAAAACTATTTTCTCTCGGTTTAAAACCATTTCCCCTCATCTTATCCCTCTCCAGACTTTCTGTAAGTTCACTTCAGGTATTGGAAGGCAGTTATGAGTTCCCCCAGAGTCCTCTCGTCTCCAGGCTGAACAATCCCAGCTCCCTCAGCCTATCCTCATACCAGAGGTGCTCCAGCCCCTGGATCATCTTTGTGGCCCTCCTCTGGACTTATTTCAACAGATCTATGTCCCTCTTATGGTGGGAACACCAGAATTGGACTCAGTATTCAAGGTGGGGTCTCACAAGAGAGTAAAGGGGAAGATTCACCTCTCTTGATCTGCTGTCCACACTCCTCTTGATTCATCCTAGGATACAGTTGGCCTTCTGAGCCACATAAGCACACTGCTGGCTCATGTTGAGCTTCTCATCAATAAACACCCCCAAGTCCTTCTCTTCATGGCTACTCTTAATCCACTCTGTATCCAGTCTGTAATTGTGCCTGAGACTGGCCCAGGCCAGATGCAGGACCTTGCACTTTGACTTCTTGAACCTCATGCAGCTTGCATTGGCCCATTTCTCAAGCCTGTCAAGATCCCTCTGGATGGCATTCCTTCCCTCTAGTGAGTCCACCACACAACTTGGTGTTGTCACCAAACTTGCTGAGGGTGCACTCAATGCCATTGTCCATGTCACTGACAAAGATGTTGAACAGCACTGAACCCATAACAGATCCCTGAGAACCTCCACTTGTCACTGGTCTCCAACTGGACATCAAGCTATTGATCACAACTCTTTGAGTGCTACTTTCTAGACAGTTTCTTATCCACCAGATGGTCTATCCATCAAGTCCACGTCTCTCCATCTTAAAGACAAGGATGTCATGTGGGACAGTGTCAGATGCTTTCCACAAGTCCAGGTAGATGACATCAGTTGCTCTTCCCGTATCAACCAGAGTTGTAATTCTGTCATAGAAGGCCACCAAATTAGTCAGGCACTATTTGCTTTTAGTGAAGACATATTGGCTGTCACTGTTCACCTCATTGCTTTTCATGTGCCTTAGTACAGATACCAGGAGGATCTGCTCTGCTATTTTACCTGGCACAGAGGTGAGGCTGACTGGTCTGTAGTTCCCTGGGTTTTCTTTGTTTCCCTTTTCCAATCTGTGGGAACTTTGTCAGACTGCAAAGTATTTCTACATATAAAAATTAGAGAATACATACCAAATATTTTCCAGCTTTTTTTGAGCATCTATCACTGTTCATACAGTAGATTGAATAGTAGCAGTATTTAAAAGATACGAATTAAAGGTATAACAAGACAATAGTATTATATAAAGCAAGCTAGAAGTGAAAAAGAGAGAGGACTGTTTTTAAGGACACAAGTGATTGGGGAAGATCATGTGAGCTAATTTTGGTTTCAAGACCACATCTTTGACCCGCTGACTGGGATTTTCCACAGAAACACTCATTCTGGCTTTATTGTTATTGAGATAAGGGTAATCTACCCTTACCTTCATGGTTTACTTTAGTGTTCACCCTGTGTGCAAAAATAAATGTGCCTGATATGTAATTTCATTTTGCCTGCCTGAATTCTTACATCTCTTGTTCCCATGGTGTTGTTTGTTGCTAAATTAAAGAGTTCTTTAATATCCTGTCCTTTCTCCCTGTAGAAAGCATAATCAAATAATTCTTCAGTTCTCCTTCTTTTGAGATAAATACATCGATCTCTTAAAGGCTCTCAGGCAACATTAAATATTTTTTTGTGTCTCTGAATGTTTCTGACATTCTACAGTTTCCCAACATTTCCTTCCATTGTAAAATATGGTATTGGAATACTAGTATTCTAGTGTTCTTGTAGTATTACCCTATAGGTCTTTTTCTATATTTGTAGAAAGAGATGAAAATGTCTTCCTACTTGCTACTTTTGCTACTTCTTCTACATGTAGCCAAAGATCATTATAACTCTTTTTTTTTTTTTTTTTTTTTCTGCTATTTGTAGTTCTTTCTGACCATGTCTTTAGGAAAGCTTGCCAAATTGGTTGCCCACAGCCTCTCCAAATCAATTGTTCCTGTATGATTTTTTTACTTTTTTCCCAGATATTCCAGAATTATTTTACTTCTTCTATGAATCACAACATCCATCAAAAAGTATCTAATTCTATTTTTAATGAAACATTTTTTTCTATAAATATAATGTCTACATAAACATTTGCAAGAAAAGCAATTTTTTTTCTGCCTTTCATTCTTTTAACACATAGTTTTCTTGGAGAGAGTATTGTTGGATATATAAAGCTCTAATGACCTTAGAGATATTTCTATTTAAATAGTAAAACTGGGGGGACAATGGCCGTTTTTTCTGTGTGTTCCTTAAATTACTGGCGTCAGCACAGTATTTATCTTGTATTACCTTGAATGCCAATATATTATTGTTTTTATGTTCTTAAAACAGCAAGAATGAAGAAGCTCAGATATGGCATTAGAATTTCAATCAGAGTTTCTTCCAATATTATTCAGCATAAGTAGTTGAAACAGAATATTGTATTTTTATATACTCTGTAGCATTTCTTCCAAGGGGCAACTTTCTATTCACTTACTATTGTGTAGGTTATAAATTGCAGTCTGTATTTCTTCTATCAAAATGCACAGCTAGTGATATTTAACTGTAAAGAAATATATCCTTAGGCAATGAATATAGTCAGAAATTACTAGATGAATTTAACCAATAAGAGAATGATCCCATATTGATGTAGTGCCTAAATTTTCGAGTGTGGGACAAGGGCCACCATTTATTATCATTTTATCTCCATATTGAAATGCCTGACCTTGCTTCAGCAGTTTTATTGCTAGCAAGATCTCTGGAAGTTCAATTTTTCCCTCTAGAAAAAGAAAGCAGCTGAGCTGATGGGAATAAATAGAACTCAGATTTTTTTTTTTTTTTTTTCTGGTTTTCTTCAGATGTAGTATAAAGATGAATAACTCTATAACATAACAATGCAGGTAATAAAAAAGACCAACTGTCATAAAAGTAGGGAGAGGAAATGCTTTGAAATAGATAACCTTATTATAAACAAATGAAACATTGAAAGTATTTTTTTAGTTGTGTGGATGCCTGAAGTCACAGATAAAGATTGCCTACTATTCATCTGTATTTCTCAGAACAGCTGGGCAGGTATGCAACAGAACCTTTGGACAACCAGTGGTTCTGTGGGTGAAACTTAGAAATCTAAGTTCAGGAAACAAATTCAGGAGAAATAAGCCTCACATCCTTAAGATCTTGAAATGCTTGATATTTGAGGCAGTTATTTCTCAATGTCAACTCCCAGGGCCTTTAATTTATTTTAAATTGCAAATGTCACTGGATTAAAGACCAAATAACTATGAGAACAAGGTTTAGAACTATCAGAAACCCATTCCCAGGGAGATGCTGGGTTCTTCAGGGCTGGAAGTGGTGCTAAGACTCTGCTGGACTGAATCTTAGTCCTAGAAAAATATCTTGGGAGATACCTAAGCTCTGCTTCAAAAAGAGGCTCAAATGCTCTTTGCCAATTCAGATGAGCTGCATGTCAGAGCTTTTCCGTCCTATCTGTATCTAGAACAGTGACACCTAGCTTAGCATGCTATGAATTGCTCTCCCAGAACTGTCTGACTTCTGAGCATATTATGTCTGTCTACACATTTTGAAAACCACACAAGCACCTTAAAAATAATAAAACAACAATTTAAAAAATCTTAAAAAAAAAAACCAACAAAAGAAAAATATCAAAAAACTACTACTCCCAGAATTATATAGAAAGGAAATGAAATTTTATATTTAGTCTGAAAATTCACTACTCTTTACCAGGGAAGAAAAGTTCTACTTTCATATAGAGTTAATTTCTCACCGCCACCTGACAGATGGACTCCCCAGCAGGGACCGAGTCTTCATTTTCCCTCCTGTTTGACAGACCCACACAGGTTTAAAAGAAGTCTGAGACAATGAGAGGTGAGTATTGGTTTAGGATGAAGCAGAGAGACAGTTTTCAGGCAAGGGAGTATAGAGGAAACTTTGTAAGTCAAGCCATGACAGACTAATCAATGGAATTTGTTCTGAAGTGATGTGTGTTATAAAATAGAGGAAGAGACTGTTTTCATTTCTGCACAGTGAAAATACATCTGAAAGGATGTAGAACTGTGTAATCTGAGCATTACATTGTTCCTTTGGTCTTGCTCTTTCCAGTGATGGCTTTCTTTAAACAGAAGCAAAAGATAAACCTGTTAAAGCCTCTGTTTGATACACAGAGGACTTTTCTTAGTCCTGAGACTGCCACTGGGAGTCCTGCTGATGGTAGACTGTTAGCCTGAATAAACCAGCTTGCATGGTCCTCAAAACTCAGAATTTTAGAGTATAAGAGGCTGCATACAAGGCAGAAGCAGTAGGCCAGGACAAGAACATAGAAATGTCATTGCACAGGGAGAGGGAAGAAAGAACATGATTCACAAGAAGAACTGGTAGTGCCTGAAAATTACACTTCCAAAAGCTACCATCTGGGAATTAGCACTCAACTGACCTGGTAAGATTAATTCAGAGATAGCCTCCACTGAAGGAAAAGCTAGATAGACTAGGATGCTTTAACGTGAAAAATAGATGTGATAGAAGTCTAAACAATCACGAATAGGACTCAGTAAGTGAATGGCATATGAAGTTACAACTTGAAGAAAGTGAACAAATAAAACTAAGTGGCAGTTTCTTTATGATGGCAAGAAATGGACTTGTTTCCCACATGAAGCTTGATTACTGAAAGATTATATGACTTCAGAAAGAAATTATATAAATTTTTAGAAGAAAGATAATTCTGAGTTAGTAAACCTGAAGACATTATCTTAAGTATGTGTAAATTTGAAACACACAATGTTGCAGCTTGAGAAAATATCTATAAATGTTCATGTTCTTATATTCATAGAATCATAGAATGGTTTGGTTTGGAAATGAGTTTTAAAAGTCAGCTAGTCTGGCCTCCTGAAGTAATCAGGGACATCTTCAACTACATGAGGCCACTCAGAGCCCTGTCCAGCTTGACCTTGAACTTTTCCTTGGATGGGGCATCTACAACCTCTCTGGGTAACCTGTGCCAGGGTTTCATCACCTTCACTGTAAAAAAAAAAAAATTTAAAAAAAACTAGTTTAAATCTACCCCCTTTTAATTTAAAACCATTATGCCTGTCCTATCACAACAGGCTCTGTTAAAAAGATGGTCCCCGTCTTTCCTACAAGCCCCATTTAAGTACTGAAAGGCTACTACAAGGTCTCTCTGGAGCCTTTGCTTGTTGAGGATGAACAACCCCAGTTCTCTCAGCCTGTCCTCATAGGAAAGGTGTTTCAGTACTCTGATTATTTTGGTGGGCCTCCTCCGGACCCACTCCAAGACATCCATGTCTTGCTAGATATTCATTATTGGCTGCTGTCAGATGAATTTCTAATCGTTACTTCTGCAATGCTTAATTATTCTGTCTTGGTTTGCTCTATGTACTAATCAGGACATGAAGTGTTAACAAGGATGAAAGATCTGTACTAGATCAAAGCATGAAACACATCTAATCTGAACTATTACAGAATTTAAGACAGCTCTACACTATATAATATATGTCTAGTTCACAACTTAATTAAAATCGAGCATCTGAAGACATCTAATACAGATAAAAGTTTTCAAGTGCTGGATGTTTCTTGAAGAAATGACAGACCCATTCAGCAGATTTTCTTCATGGAACTCAACCCTTTCTTCATAGCTTGTTCTCTGAAGAACATTCTTGAACATTCTGAAGAACATTCTTGAAACACTGCCATGAGAGCAAGGTTTAAAACAGGGCTGACTCTCCATGCTCACAAAAAAATACTTATCTTGCAGATCCCATCTTCATACATATAAACATGGACAGAACTCAGCTTGATTATTTTGATGCCAATGTTCTACTGAAGTTGACCCATTGAATTGCACCAGCAGACGGGCTGCTCAAAATAAGAGTACGTCTTCTGAGCAAAAGCATATTGAGAGTGTTAATAAGATTATTTTGAAAGGAAATGGTAATATGGTAGAATTAAATTGTGACATAAGTTACAGTATTAATCATAAGTATGGTAAGATGCATTTGCATTTGTGTTTCAAATATGGTGTGAGTAAAAATAAATAAAAATCTGAGAAAGAAAAGTTACACTGATGAATAAGAACTTTAACAGCTATATAGAGGACTAAAATGCACTGTAAGGCTTTCAACAATAGAGTTCAGATTGTTGTGTCTTTCATTTTGTCTGTGTCATTTAATTTTGTGTTTTGATTTATGAGTATTTTCCAAACAAGTTATCTGATCATTTCTCCTTTTTTTTTTTTTTTTCTGACAAAAATCAGTTCACGTTTTTTCTTTGCTTATTTGTTTTCAAATTTGTTTTCAGTGTCTTCAATAGCCTTAGGGTTTTTTTACATGGAATGTAACTTTTCTAGAAATCAATCTCTTGCTTATGATGATTGCCCAGGTAAATTGCATGCTGCATTTCCTGTCGCATATTTGAATGAGCAGAATTATTAATGGGGAGTGGAGAAAAGCCCTAAGCACCTGACAGTTCATCTGTCTGAACACCCTTTCTCTAGACACCATCCTAAATGGGAGTTTCAAAGACTATTTAAACAACAAAAAGAAGCTTACATTCAAGGGGGAATACTGTTTATAACCATAAGAATATTACAAGTAGTACAGTCTTAGAACACAGATCAGCCTGGGCCAATACCCAGCTTCTAAGTATGGACTGTAGGAGATCCCTGGGAGAAGGGGACAGGGCAAGCTTGAGTAATACTTATTCTCCCTCAGCTGTTCTAGTCTTCAGCCCTTTGCTATTCTTGAGTCAAAAGGTTTTTTAAGTAATTAGTAACTTCCTTCTCTTACTGCTTCCCTTTGAAACTATGTAAACTTTTAGCATGTTTAAGATATTCTGGCAAAGAGCTAGAATGAAGTATATAATAGAACTTTTTAATAACTTATCTCCTATTCTATTTTCATATATTAGTTCTTCTTGCTCAGTCTGAGGGGAGAAGTTAAGGGGAAATGGTCACAGGATAAATACTGACATATGCAGATATAAAATAAAGCTTACATGACTATTAATTTCTTTGGGTTTCACATTTGTTTGTCGTTAACATTTTCTCCACTGTTAACATTTCTCCAACACTGGTAAACTAATGCAGAAAGCAGATGTGCATGGATATTCAATCCTGAGCTGCTTCCACTGGTGAGCATATAATTCTACTAACTGGAATTAAACATGGCCCTTCCAATATAAAAGAGAAATCTGCAATCTAGCTTTCACTAAGACACCATTCACAGAAAAAAAAAAACCAGTTCGTAACACTTTATGAAGTTGGAAAGCTGGTGGGATTGATTAAATTAACAATTATATATAGAATAATATCACCTTCTTATTCTCTTAAGAAGCATTTTGAAAAACTGGTTTAGGGAAAAAAATGGTAATGGGCTCTGTTTGGATTGCAGGCAAATGAATGGGGAACTTACCTGTCCCTGGCTTGAGGCTGAGCTAGCTGGCTTCATCATGGTGAATTACTGGATATGAACCTGCTAGACATAAAAAATAACCTAGTGACACAATGACATGGTTACACTTAGTGCCACAAGGATTGGCTGGATTTCACAGGTCAAAGGAAGAGACAATCAAATTAAACAGGTACTCGGAGGGAAGGATTGGGGACATTCTGGAGAGTACAACATTGCAAGACTAACAGTGACTAGGTAACTGTACCAGCAATGCCTTGTAAGGATGAGATTACCTAGGTAATCTTTTCAGAAATACTGAATTTGGGTACTCTTGTAGCACAAGTGGGTGAAATAAGGAAAAAGTTGTTAGGGATGGGTGTTTATTTGGGAGGAAACAAGAATTAAGAAAGAGAACAGTGAAAAGAGGGGTCAAGAGATAGAAGGAAAGGACAACTGAGCATATAAACACACAATTGGTGCTGTCCAAGGGTTCCTATGGAGTAAGCCTGATCAACACAGCTGGATCAGAACAATAAAGCAAACCTGTATTTGTGACCTTCTCCTGCTATCCAGAGGATGGCACTGGGAGTAGGACGAGGGATTTCCCTATGCCAGACTCATGAAGTTCAACTAGGCCAAACACAAGGTCCTCCATCTGGGTCAGAGCAATCCCAAGCACCAGTATAGGCTGGGAAGTGACTGGCTTGAGAGCAGACCTGAAGAAAAGGACTTGGGAGTTCTGAGGGATGAGAAGCTCAACATGAGACATCAGTGTGCTCTCACAGCCCAGAGGGCCAATCGTATCCTGGGCTGCATCAAGAGAAGTGTGGCCAGCAGGTCAAGGGAAGCGATCCTCCCTCTCTACTCCGCTCTTGTAAGACCTCACCTGGAGTACTGCGTGCAGTTCTGGAGTCCCTATTACAGGAAGGATATGGATGTGCTGGAACTTGTCCAGAGAAGGGCCACAAGGATGGTCAGAGGTACGGAGCACCTCTCCTATGAGGACAGACTGAGAGAGTTGGGGTTGTTCAGTCTGGAAAAGAGAAGGCTCTGGGGAGACCTTATTGTGGCCTTCCAGTATCTGAAGGGGGCCTACAAGAAAGCTGGGGAGGGACTTTTTAGGCTGTTGGGCAGTGATAGGACTAGAGGGAATGGATTAAATTTAGAGATAGGTCGATTCAGGTTAGACATTAGGAAGAAGTTCTTCGCCATGAGGGTTGTGAGACACTGGAACAGGTTGCCCAGAGTGGTGGTGGAAGCCAATCCTTGAAAGTTTTTAAGACTAGGCTGGATGGGGCTCTGAGCAACCTGCTCTAGTGGGAGTTGTCCTTGCCCATGGCAGGGGGGTTGGAAGTATATGATTTTTAAGGTCCCTTCCAACCCTGACAATTCTATGATTCTATGATTCTATCACAAAGGAAACTCACTGACAGACAGTTGAGTGTCTGGCTACCATAGTGCCAGTGTCCATTCCAGGTCTCATGGCATCAGCAGCTACTCATGTATTTAGCTTTTACCTTGCCTGCATTGGAGAGAACAGTCCTCCATGGACTGGACATTCCAGGTATCCATTTAGCCCAATCTCCCATCTGACAATGACCACTGACATCAAACAGAGAAAGTATTTAAGAACAGGTCAAGATAGTGTGCTTTCTCCATCATTTATAACCCTGCCTGAAGATTACATCTGCATTTCAGGTCTTAGTAAACCCATTTATGTACTTGCTGTCCATCACATTTGGTGACCAGAAATCTGTAAGATTAGCTGTGCATTGCACAAGTTATCTTGACTTGTACAAGTTGATTATCTTGACAACTTCTTTTATAAAACGGAAAGAAAATGTGTTTTTTACTTGATAAGGATCACATTATATGGAAATTTTTACAACTATTCACATTTTGATTGTGTTTGAAAGCTTATTTTTAGAAAAAAATAAAGAGATGCCATAGTATAGTTCAGAAGTATCAAGCATGGAGCAACGCACTGCAGACCACATTTGTCTCCTAAAACACTAGTCTCCTTGTTATTCCCCAAAGTCTGTAAAGAACGAGGAAATTACTCTTTAAAATAACAGTGTGAAATATTTTAACACTGTTTAATGAGTTAAAAGAGGATATTTAATGTATCTATATTTATACATGGAATAAGGATTGATTACTATTTTGAGTGTAAATTAAAGCCCAGAAGGCTAATATGAAAAAAAAAAAAATAATTCATTTCCAAGACTGAGAAAAAAGTATCATGTATTAGACTCTTTTTTAAACATAAACCAGACTGAAAATATAAATACATGGTATTAGTCAATAAACAGATTTCTCATACATGTTCAGCTTCTGGAATGATAGGAGTGGAAAATGTATAAATGTTAATAAAATACCATCCTGTCTCTGCCTGTTTCCACAGTCTCTAAAGCAAACAAATCTTGCTGTAACATTGCAGCAGGTGAAATGAGAAAAGAATTGTTATATTTACAATATATCATTACATAGAATTCAGCCAACTGATTCACCAGTTTATCTGAAAAAATACAAAAATATCAGACTATATGGTGTGCAGTCATTACCATCTAGCAGCTTTAAATCAGAACAGCAATGTATCTTAAATATTAAGAATAAATATATTTATAAAATCCCAACCCCCAAAACCCCCACACCCTGCTATTTACTAAGACTGTTTTGTTTTTTTGTATATATATATATATAGAAATGCAAGTCAAAGAAGGTCTAATTTTGCCCTCTTGGCATAAAAAGAAAACTTTAAACAAGACTTACATGAAGCTCATCTATACACAGGAGTATAGCCTACATCTTAAACCAGAAAAAGACATTTCAAAATATGATTTGAAGTATTTCTCTCATTTTAAGAGAATGATAATATGTCTTCCCATTGCAGAAGAGCCAGTGACTAAAGAGAAGTGTTAGTAATGAAGTAGTGAATGGAGGTTTGTCATCATCAAAAATTAGAACTATTATAAAAATGGGAAAATATTTCAAGGAAATATAATTCATATAAATAAGATCAGCATTATTGAGATTTAATAGCTGGACGTTAAACAAGGTGGTAAGGAGAAAGACTGACATCTTCTGTCAAATCCTAACTAACTAATATTTCATACACCAAAAGACAATGAGACAGAAAGCAGACTTTTATCACAGAAAAAGAAGGGTATGAAATGGTGCACTGTACCAAAATAGCACAGCTTATGGTGAAATAAACTGAATTAGTGCTATTAAGTGAATTTGATGAATGTGCACTAGCATGTACACAAGTCAAATGTCTTTTATAGCAGGGAAACAGATAGGTAAATGAAATTAAAGTGCAGAGAGATGAGTCAAAACTACCAGAGATTTAAGTCAACACCTACATTTGAAACATGCCAAATTTAAATTAACTCAAGATGCACAAGCTTTCCAGAGAGGCTGTGTAGCATGTGGCAAAATTCTGGTAAAGTTCTGTGATCTGTTTCGATATTATGGCTGCAGGATATGACCATAATTGTTCCTAGGAGAATGGGAGATACTCTAAGAAAAAATATTCTGGATCTTAGAAAAGTATTGTAGTTTTGACAGATGAAGGTGCTGGCAGGGGGACAGAATAGAAACTATAGTGGACATTTGACACTTCTACTCATTGTTATATCTAATTGATAATGTGCAAATAATGTAAATATATTAACTGAAGTATTTAGAAATTAAACTCTTGTATGCACATTTTGAAGGTGTTGAGGCATTTATTCTCAGAGGATGCCACCAGTATTTGGAACCTCTGAAAAAAGATTCTCTATGTATATATGCTTACATCTTAAAAATAATCACAAAATAAGTAAATACTTACCAAAACAGCACAGTTAAGATAAACAGAGAATGAACCATGAGAGACACAGAAGATCACACAACGTGTCATCAGGAAGGACACTGATTCACAGTCTTACACCAAACTTACTCTAATGGTTTCTTACAGTCCATTTCTAGACCAACCCCAAATTAACTTTCAGTCTTTCATTATTCAGAACAGCATGTAAGAATTCAACTATCGCCTTAAAAATTAACTCACCTCTTTCATTAGCAGGTGCATTAAAAACCCTCCAAAACAACTCTCCCTGACATCTCTCCACTAAGTCTCTTAAGTCTTCAATTTATCACAGTTTCAATATCCTTAGTTCTCCATTTGGTTTTTCAATGTTTTTTAATTCTCCCTAAGTCATCTTACCTCCTGTGATCTAGTTCCTTTATGTTTCTGACAACTCTTTCTTTGCAAGTAGGCTACTTTTTCCCTGAAGGTTTCATTTTCTAGAGTTGCATCTTGTGAATTGTGGATAGAAATATATGCAACTATAACTGGGTTTCTTTCAAACTATCCCTGACTGAATACATGGTTGGTTTTTCGGTTGTGTTTTGGTTTGTTTTTTTTAATTTGATTTTGGTTTTGTTTTGACTTTCACAATGACTTTCCTTAATTACCTGTTTCCTTATTCCATGGGGTGATGGCTCCTCAGACCTGATATGTGAAAGTGTTACTGTCTTGAATGCTTTGGGACACCAGTACAATGCTACTTTCACCAAAAAGAGATGCTTCTGCAAAAATTTTACAAATGAAACCACTTCAGAATATTGTTTACTACCATTCATTTAAACCTACCATACATCATTTCAAGTCAAAACCACATTATTTGCTCAAAAAAAGCGCAACTCATTGGGAAAAAATCCACTTTACCCACTGGTGTCTCCTGCTTCCTGTTTATTTTGTATTGTTTAGTTTCTTTCTGCAGAAAATTTATTAGAAAACCATTAACATATGGCTAAATCTTTCAATTCAAAAGTTTAGTTCATCTACATAAATTTCTTTGGTATATAAATGTCATAGATTTTGTCTTATGTCTCACATGTGAAAAGTTAATAATTCTTTTAGACGTGTTATTATAAACTGGTTTTTTTTTCATTTTTTTCCATGTGGAAGGCACATAATAAATTCTTCCAGGGGTTAAAAAGCCCTTGAAACTGAAGCACAAGGAGAACACAGAACATTGAGGCAGTGAAGATCTCAATGGGATATAGAACACCACAGTATACAAATTCATATGTCTTGTTTTGAAGATGATATTAGCATATTAGTTTGGTATGATTATATAAATCAAATAAAACTGACCCTTAACTTGATCTGCTATTCTTGAATCATACAGGAACAAAACACATGCCTTCACAATTACCTCTCTAATCCCCACCCACTCTTTACAAAAAGATAGAATGTCATAAATCCGTTAAATTTAAGACCACCATTTCAGAGTCAGCTACCTGGGGCTAAGCTCTGTCAGATTTGGGAATTAAGCTCATTAAGTTGCTTATAAAACCCCTTTTCTCCTCTAGGAGGATGGTGGTGATGAATGATTCTGTCTGAGGAACTGCAGGTGTCTTTGATGGACAGCCTGCTTCAAATGAGTTGAAGTTCTCTCTTTCTTTCCTTCCGCTCCTGCCTGCAAGGGACAGTGGTATTATAAAGAAAGGACCCTCTCCTACTGTTTTATACCCTTGTATAAACTCTTAGAATATGTTGGGGTTTTTTTCCTTTTACTTTTAAATAAGATTCAGGTTAAGAGAGATATCTCAGCATCCTCAGGATGAGAACAACAATGTATAAGAAAACATAAAAAAGATGATGTTAAAAAAAGAACAAGTTTCATGTTAGTCTTTTGAGAGGGAAATTGTGCTTTAACCACAAGTCATAAAAATTCCTGTTCTCCATTTGTGTCCCATTAAGTTAAATATCTATTGGTAATTTTAACAACATCACTAAATGAATATGAATATACATTTTGTCCTTGAATTCTATTGGTTTGTCAAGGTATCTACTATGTTTGTACAATATATTTATTTGTATGGGAAAATATACTTTACTTTCAAAGTCATACCATTGCTTGACTGAGGTGAAACTTTCAATATATTTTCTGCAATTAAAATGCTCTTTACTGAGGAAGTTTCACTTTAAATTTTTTTTCAGCCAAAAATGTACAAACCCAAAATTATTCTGGCTTTTTTCCAGTGTTGCAAATTCACAATACAAAGGCTTGTTGGTGATGTATCATAACAAACCATGAAACAGATTCACACAACATGATGCTAATAATGAAATTAAAAAAAAAAAAAAAAAAAAAAAGGGAAGGGGGATAAAAGCACCTCTTCTGAAATCCAATTTAAAATGATTCCAATGGATGAAGGCAGATGGGACAGTGAAATATTTGCAGATTCCAAGTACCATCTGTCCATAATTTATTATCCATCTGATTGTAGGTTATTATTGTTTTTCTGCTATCATTAAACACTTGTTATTTATCTTGTTATACAACTTCTGCATTTAACATTGAGACCTTCACAGATTTGAGTGCTGTTTTCTCCAGTGACCTATAATTTATGTAAGTCCTTTTGGTGTCCTTACTTCTGTTCACCAGACATCTGAAAGTGCATATTACTCTCAGCTTATATTGCTGATTAATTAATTTCTACCTTCTCTATCCTTGCATTGCAGCCTTGGGTTATGAGTTTAAAGTAATAATTCACTGTTGCATATAGTTCGTCAAGTTAAATTCTGCAAACTTCTGATAGAGTCCAATTTCCATGCTACATTTAATAGTTGGTCCCTTAGAAATTAATCCCTTTCTATCAGTGATTTATTTTTTCTTCTGCTGTTTAGTGACAAAAATGGATTTTCCCCCCCTGATCTGCTGTGATCTGGCTTCCTTTCCTGCAGTATTCAGTGTAAATGATGTGACTCCATCTGCTACTTTTTTCTCCCTTGTGTAGTTTTAGCTCTGAAGATTACAACCCAAGTTGGAATATCACAACTGCAGGTGGCAGAACTACATACAGCTCTAAAGAGAGACTGGTAGCAGTGTCAAAGTTTGAGTACAAATCTGAACATTCCAATACTTGTGTAGATATGAAATTCCTCATCCAGTCCCTAGACACGGAGTTTCTACAAATCACCCAAAAACAAGGTACCTTCCATTACTATTTTCCATTAGTGCAGTAAGGTGTGTTTCCATGTTATTGAACCCATGCAACTAATTAAAAATTGAAAGTAAAAAGTTACCTTCCTTTTACTAGTACATGCTCATGAAAAGTTACCCATCCATCCTCTAGAAATTAGCCTCTTTTACTTGACATCAGCTTTCCTACACTTTCTGTGTCTAATGAGGACTGTAACTAAAGATCTGGATTTAAAGTTACAGAACCTATGGAAGATAATTTTTTTCAAATTCATTTTCATCCTTAATTGAGACAGATAATCAAACTACCTATTCCTCTAAGAGAATGGAGTATTCAAGCAAATTAGTTAGCTTTGAAATATTTCACTTATATTTCTTGAATGAACTCAGAATACCATTACAGGTTTCATTTAATACTGAGTTGCATCCTCCCAGAGTCTCAAAAAAATATCTAATAGAGGTGTTCAAACCTCATTTCCCATGGTTCAACAAAATTATTTCAATAAGAATGACATCACACTCCAGGAAATTCTTTGTAGTTTCCAAGCCTTATTTCCCCACTTTCAACTCTAATAGATTTATTGTTCCATTTTATAAACTTATACTTTTGTCTCTCAGCACAGACAATTTCCCTCAAGCTTTCTACTCTTTCCCTCTAGTTCTCATTTCCATACATCACTGCCAGTCCTGACCTTCCTGTCCTCCTCTCCAACAAGGATAACTATCTCATTATACACCAAATTCAAACACTTAAACAATGAAGATTTCTGACCTCAGTGTACAGCATATCAGTGTAATAACATTTTTGGAACACTGAATTTAGAGTTGTATTTGTAGAGTATTTACCCTCAGATTTGACTTCCTAGCTACATTTTGCAAAAATGCATTATTTCCCACAGAACTTTCTCTCTTTATTTCATGGAAACAGTTCTAGCTTTAGTTAGGACCTAAGTATCAAGCTGCAAAATACGTAGAAGAAATTTTCAAAAGATGTTTATCCAGTAACTACTGAAACACTTTGATTGCAGCAGGCACTAGCTAGCATCCCAAGCTTTTTTTAATATTTTAAGTAAGAAATTGGTTCTAAATAATTCATAAACTCTTGGAGTTGTTACTCATAATGAGGATTCTCTAACCACCGCATAGATTCATTCTTTAGCTAAAAATGTGGTCCATATCAGCTGGTAAAGGTAGGACAGTGAGCAACCAGGAATAAAAAAGCCATTGATCCAGGAAAAGGTAAGAGGAGTAAAAATCTGATCCAAAAGTTACAGCATTTGGTTGTGGATCTCCATGGTCCTAAGTTTTATTCCCAAAAGTAGCATCATTTTAATCCAATATAAAATAAATTCACACACCTAGAAACAACTTACAACAACATAAACTTAAACAGCGTTAAAATTCTGAGGTTTTTTTACAACATACTACTTGTATGTTGTACAAATAGTACAATGCTACATATGTAAATGTAGCATTTCTATCCTCTTACAGAGCAACGTAAGATCAACTGATGTTATTGTAATAATGTATCTCAGTGACAATATGGTAACAGCTAAGTGAGCATCATTTGGATTAAAAACGGATCTGGATTAAAGACGGCAATATCCTGAATTCATCACTGTTGGTCATAGACTCATGGAATCAAAGAACAGTTTGCTTTTGAAGGGACATTTAAAGATCACCTAGTCCAACCCACCTGCCATGGGCAAGGAAATCTTCCACTAGATCAGGTTACTCAAAACCTTGTTCTATCTGGCATTGAACATTTCCAGGGATGGGGCATTTACAACCCGTGTTGGCAACCTGTTCCAGTATCTTACCACCCTAATCATAAAAAATTTTTCCTTACAACTGATCTAAACCTACTTGCTTTCAGTTTAAAACCATAACTCTTCCCTTGTCCACTAATTCAGTCACTGCATCGTAGAAGACCATTAGGTTAGTCAGGCATAATTTCATAGAATCATATAGAATCATAGAATACAAGGTTGGAAGGGACTTCAAGGATCATCTAGTCCAACCTTTTGAAGTAAACTGTATATATATATATATATATATAGTTTAAACAAAATGACTCAGCACTCTGTCAATCTGAGTCTTAAAACTGTCCAATGGAGGGGAATCCACCACTTCCCTTGGGAGATTATTCCAATAATTTTCTAATTGTCTAATTGTTCTCATGGTGAAAAATTTCCTTTTGGAGACCAATCAGAATCTCTCTGGGAGTAAACTTGTACCCATTACCCCTTGTCTTTTCCATGTGACTCCTTCTAAAAAGGGAGTCTCCACCTTTTTGGTATCCACCTTGTATGTACTGGTACATGATTTGGCTTTTGTGAAGGCATACTGGATGTCTCTGATCACTTCCCTCTCTTTCACAGGTTTCAACAGGTCTTCCAGGAGGATCTACTTCATAATCTTCTTGATATTAAGGCAAGGTTGACTAGTGAGTGGTTTCCAGGGTCCTCCTTTTAACGGTTCCTAAAAATGGGTATGATGTTTCTCTTTTTGCAGTCACTTAGGACTTTGCCTGACTGCCATGACTTTTGAAATATGATTAAGAGTCACTTGACAACTACTTGAGTGAATTCCCTCAGCACCGTGGGATGCATTTCATCAGGTCCCATAGACTTAGGTATCTTCAGGTTCTTCAGGTGGTCTCAAACAAGATATTCTCCTAAAATGAGAGGGACTTCATTCCCCCAGACTCTGCCTTGAAGGATCAGGGGCTTGAGAGATGTGGGAAGAGCAATTCCAGTGATATCTGAGGCAAAAGGACAGGTGAATACCTCAGCCTTCTCCATGTTAATTGTCACCAAGTCTCCCATCATTTATCAGGGGCCTGAAATTTTTTTTTGGTATTCCTTTTCTGGACAACATACCTGTAAAAGCTCTTTGTATTATTCTTCAAATCCCTTACCAAACTCAGATCCAACTGTGCCTTAGCTTTCCTGATCCCTACACATCCAGGCAGCATTCCTACATTCTTCTCAGGATACATGGCCCAGGTTCCACTGCTTGTGCATTTCCCTCTTACACCTTAGTATGACCTAAAAGTTCTTACTAAGCTTTGCTGGTCTCCTTGCTTCCTTGCCTGACTTCTTACAAGTGAGAATCAAAAACTGTTGCATTCTAATAAAAATTTCCTTAAAGAGCTGACAACTTTGCCCATGTGTGCAGTTTTCCAGGGCATCCTGACTGCTAATTACTTAAACAACTGAAAGTCTGTTCTTCTAAAATTCAGCATCCTGACTCTACTCTTCATCTGGGCCATATACCTCAAGATTGTCATGGACTTCTGGAAACTGGACACAGTAGCAGCATGGATATATCTGCATTAGTTTTACTCATTTGCATATTCAGATGTCCTCTAAGGATTTTCATCTCTGCTGGGATGAAGTCACAAGTAAAACCAACAGCGGACAGCATTGTGAGGATCTGATAGACAAAGATGAGGAATGAGGTTATAGACAGATTCCGGGTGAGAAGTCACTTAAAATATCATACAAAAAACTAATCAAAGCGAGATCCTTTCTCATGTAGAAATCTTTGATTTTATCTCTTTTTTTTTTTTTTTAATTTATCCTGTATTATTTATTCTCTCTCATCTAACCCAATCTTTATAGTCTGGATTTCTATTAAAATATTGGCTCTTTTTTTATATAAAATCCATCCTTGGGAATGGTTCAAGGCTCAGCTGAGAGATGTCTGAATGGCCCAATCTATGAAGACCTGCTTTGTGCAGTGGGTTATACAAAATGACCTCTGAAAGTCTCTTTGAACCTAGATTACTGTATGATTCTATAAATTAAAATTCTTCTGGCATGCCAGACTTTATGTCAGAGAACTGTCAGAGAGATACTGTAGCTCTCTGTCAGGTAACCATCAACTGTTTTGAAACATACAGATATGTAATTCCATCTTTGCTGCCGTGCACATTTGCCATGCTAAATCATAATTATTTGCAAGACTGCAAGTTAAATATTGTAATTTAAGAAGTCAGTAACTGTGGAAATCCAAATATTACTTGGTCTGATGATATAAATTTGAACTGGGTCATTTTAGCTATGCATTATGCCTATCTAATTTAACTCCTTTTCTATCATGCTATTTTTGGGCTACATTGTACAACCTTCATTCAGATTGATTCAACATTAATTCAGAGGCATAGTCCCATTTTATTCATCCATGAAGCTTCCTTCATTTGAAAGGACCTACTCAGCTAGTAAAGAATTTGACAGCAAAAAGGTTATATGCTCTAGTCCTTAGGCAAAGTTGTTTCAGTTGAGATTTTTCTATATTGAAGAAATATATTATTTTTGTGACACATCGACTGGTGGTGTTTATTAGCATGGTTCACCTTTATGCAGTTGGGGAATACTTTATATTAATAACAATTAGAGTAATATAGAATAGCGTAGTGTGTTTGGGGAACCATATTCTGCATTCTCTGGGAAACAAATTGTGGTCCGGATGGAGTCTCCCCTTAGAAAACACTTGAGCAAATGGTGAAAAATCCTGCATTCTGGAAGTAAATTCAAAGCAGGTGGACGGTGCAGCAGGAGGCCATATTGAGGAGAAATGGGCAGCTTCAATCTCTCTCACTGCATATTCATCAACTCCACCTGTTTATGTAATGACAAACATCCAGACATTAATAACTGAATGGAAATAATGACTTCTCATTGAAACAGAGATGCTTTTCTGAAGTTGTATATGAAATTTCCAGTTGTTAGTGATAACAACCTGTCATATACCTATAAAACATTTATTTTGAAGTAGAATAAGTGTGACTGCAATATCAAGGTAAATATTTAGCTAAGTACTGCTGCAGTCTAGTTAAGGGTCCTGTTCCTTTTTACTCTTGGCCACATCTCTCCCTTCTGTTTGCCAGTGGCAACCTGTGTTGAAAGTTAGTAGGGGTGATGATTTTTGACTTGTTACCACCAGTGAGTTGATTGCTTTTCAAGCCTTGTCTAATCTGCACATTCACTGCAGGAGTTGTGTTCTGCCTGGCACAAACTTTTAGAGAAGCTGAAGCACTGTCTTTCTGTGTGGTGGTATTTCAGATTAGATTTAACTGTGCACTATTTACATTTGGAGTTACACTTTATCATTAGTCAATTAAACCAGCAGACATGGATTAATATTCTGTGTAAGTGTCAATTTATCCACAAAGTACAGTCATCTTGTCTGTCAGCTGGTAGATGGTTTATTCCATTACCCACCTGAGACATCTGCTTTGCCAGTTAATCAGCCAGTCATTTTGTATTAATTTTTAAACAACAGACTGCATTTTCAACTTTAGTTAATCCAGATTGTTTGCTCAGAGATTTTTCTAGTAATAGATCCCAGAGTTCTCTTGGAGACTTATCCTACAGCTAATTAAGAGGATGGCTTTATGATTGTCTTTACCAGGCCTGAGACCAAAAAAAAAAAAAAAAACCAAAGCAAATATCGTGTGCTAAGTGAGGCCAAATTCCACTCTCAGCTGAAAGAATGATTTACTTGCTAGTAACTTAGTCTGGAAGAGAAATAAAATGGGTTTAATTCCCTCCGAGCATGGAATCAAGTGCTTGTATTTGCTTTGAGGCATGTTACTAATTACCCTAAATTAAAAAAAATAAGAATAGTCTATGAGTAATCTCTAAAAATCCACAAACAAAGCAACAATAACACAAAAAAAAAAAAAGAAAAAGCAGACAAAAACAAAATTGCCTTTTCAGGTTGGCCTTCTAGCCAAGGCTAAGAGACTTCAGAGTGTAGTAAGGCATTAAATCACAATCCTGGAGTAACTTCTAATCCCAGCCTTACTCTAATCCATCCCAAATAAATTGTACCACCCAGCCTGTTGACCCACAAATTAATTATGCAACTGAGGACTGTGCAATGAGAAAACTTCTTAGGAGGAGGAATTTAAACATGCACCATCAGAAGTAGGAAAAGTTAATACTAGAAGAGGGAAAAGACATCCTGCCTCCAGAAATAAGCAGATGCATTCAAGGGTGAGGCTCTTGTAGTAATTGGTTATGCTCTAAACAAGGAAAGCATCATTGTTTTCTTAAATTCCATGAAAGTTCCAAGGGAGTCATTGAATAAAGCGTATTTATTTGTAATTTACAGGAAGTATACTAATTACCCAGATAAAAGTAGTTACTGAGTACTGGGGGTGGGATTTCTTTTGACATAAAATTCTCCAATACCTTCTTTCTAGTTAGGGCTAGTTCTGTGACCCTTTCATAGAAACTGTATATAGAGTTAGGAGGAATTTTGTCTGCACTACATGACTAATATCAAGCCTTAAATATTTCCTTCTCTTGAAGAACAGTATCTACAATTACACATTAAATTTTTTCTTTTCCAAGTCAGGAGATTAGTTATTGTATCATCATGAACTGCCATCACCCATTATTTAAATGAAGATTGTATTTTGTGGTTTGTTCTGTTTTGGCTTGGGGTTATTTTTGTTGGGTTTTTGGTTGGGCTTTTTTCATTTGTTTGTTTGTTTTCTTGGGGTCTACTTCTATTACTTAGGACTTTTTAAAATATCACGTTAACATAACACCTTTTCTCAGTGAACATGTGAAAGTGGCATACTCCTTGAATACAGACTATATAATTAAATCAACATAGCCACCTATTGAAAGTTGGGAAAGGTTTAAGAGGCATGCCACATTCTTAATAGCATTTGATATATGAAGTTAAGAACAATATGTTATCCAATGGGAAGTAGAGAAAAATTTACTGGATTCAACTTCATTGTAAGAGAGTAGAATTCTTGTTTTTATGAAAAATCATGAGATTTCTGATTAACTCAAATGATCAGACCTGTTTCATTTTGCTTTTGAAAACAAAATATCTTTTAGAAATATGTTTTATGCTTAGAAAGATAACTTCTAGATATATGTAAAAGTGCCAGACCTGCTAAATCACAAGGTGACTCTTTGTTCCAAGCTTTGCTTGACGCTTTTCAGCCTAAAACAGAATTAATGTCTCTGTTTCCGTTTATATCTAAATGGTATGGTCTCAATATATTAATGTTTCCCTCAATGTTTCTGAAAGGATTTTCCAAAAGTTCATTTTCTGACATGAAATACAGAAATGTAACACCTACTCAGCATCTCTTAGCTATACAACCCATTTTTCTACTCTCATACAGCTGTCATTTCACAACTGGTGAGGAAAAAAAAAAAGGTTAAATGCAGAGCAAGACAAAGAAATCTGTGGAAAGCACATTTTATAAACATATTTAGTGCATGTTACTGACTCTTCCCAGGAGTGTTCCCAATTCCTTCTACTGGACTTACATAGCCACTAGCCCATCATTTGCCAGAACCTCACTCTAGTTCACTCGGGACTACTAACCTTCAGTATCAAGTCTCTGAGTTGTCATCGTGCAAATGAATTCCTTTCCAGTATTGGCAAGTACCAGAGAAGTTTAACCCTTCTGACCTCGCATTAGTGGCAAACAGCTGTAAGAATATCTCTTTGTTAGCCACACAAACCAGACTTATCTATTAAAACCACACATGCCTTTGTAACTTAGTCTGTTTTAAAAAAAGTACTTCTGGGATTCAATGTGTATATCTTTTAAAGATAATCTTTTAAATAGTCTGAGTGAGCATTAGGCCAACTACACTGTGTAATTTGCAAAGTACTAATATTACTTGTAAGAAGCCAGTTTTTCATATGGAAATACTTGTATATATTCGGACTAATCTACTAAGATTTTTGTTTAGAGAATGTTTCATTCCTTTTTTAAGGTGTTTATCTCAGGCCACATTGTATCACATCTCCTTCTTAGATGGCACTGAAGCACTTTAGGTTTATATAATTTTGTTTCCTCCCAGTTACAACAGTGACTGAAATTATTTTTGTTTTGCTTTCCATTGTTCAAAAAAATGTTTTTCAGTACATTTCAAAATCATCTCCTTTCCCTACTTATGGTTTCCTTAGGGATTTTTCTCTGGTGGTGGATCATTTTTTTTTTTTTGCCTGGACTCTTAAAAGAACACGCCTAATTTGATTTGTACTTGCCAGTCTCGCTTTGAACAGATATGTAAAGCATTTACTGTTTCATTTTTTTTCCCATAGCTATAAAAATGATTATTTTGTATCGTTATTGCTGTAATACATGTAAGTTCTGAGTCAGCTTTAAATTTAAATGGTTTAAACATGTAAGGAGATGGAAAAGCAGAAAAAATTATCACTCTTTCCCATTTAATATTTTTTTAGCATATGTAGCAAACTGAATGTAGAGTCCAAGTCCAACACTTTAATAATCAGCATAATGAGACTTTCTGTCCAAATTAAGTCATAATATTTTCTCCTTTTTATTTCTGTCTCAGTAAAACCAATAATAAATAAGTAGTCTGAAAAAGTAAAAAATAGTATGTGCACTGAAAGAGCTTTTTAAAACCTTGCTTCTATCATGACTAACCACACTTTTCAAACATGGCTGTTTTCATAACTTATAACTTGTGAAAACTATTTTATATACTTTAATATTAAAAAGGAGACATTTCTATTTGTTTCACACAAAATACAATTAAAAGGTTTAGAATTTGCAAAACCTCATTTTTCATTGCCTGAACTTGTTTAAGTGACCTGTGCCAAACCCTATTATTTAATGTTCTGCCTGACTGTAAATCACAGAGACTTTTGATGTAGATTGATCGAGCAAAGACATAAAGATCTTCTGAAAATCACTAATATGATATTAGTGATTTCTATACAGAAATTTTTCTATACACAAAATTTCAGACTTGTCATTTTTTTCTTGCTGAACACACACACAGAAGAAGGAAGAGTTCATCATTACCGTTGGTTTTCTTAGACTGGCAATGAGTAAGCTGAAGTAGAGGGATTAAAATATACCTTCTATTGATGGTTCTAGACAGGGAAGGCAGGTGGTTTTGCTTTGCTTGGCTGGCTTTTGGGATCTTCTATATCCCAAGATGCCTACAGTTTATGGCCCAGCATGTGACACTGATATCTGCACTTTGCTGAGTAAATTCAGCCTTCATCTGCTTCTGCCTGTACTTCTTATCTGACCTTGCAGAAGGCTACATCCAAGCCATTTCAGGAAAGTCATCAAGGCATCTTCAAAAGAGAATTAGAGGTTGTTTTGTTGCATCCACAAAACAGACTGAGGTTCATTAAAGTCTTCTTGGGAACAGGAGCTGTTAGCAGCCAAAACTACCCATGAGGATACACCTGCAGATGAGTGATATGGACATTTTTCTATCCTGGCCTTGAGCACATCCTTTGAGCTCTGTGCATAGCATCACAAACAGGGAATGGCTGATGAAAGTGATCTGTTCAGAAGCTGATAACAGGACATTTGTCTTCATACAGCTCAGGATTAGAGAGAAGAAAACACAATTTCACAATGTCAATGACAAAACTGAAATAATTCAGAAATTGTTTCTATAGGTGGCCAGAATATCCATAATTACAGAGAAAACAGAAAGAACTAAGACAGAATTACAAGCAAAGCTTCCATGCTCCTAGACTAGATACCAGGCTGCATGGTCCATATATCTGAGAATCAAAGATTCAATGCTGTACAACCATGATTACAGATACTCCTGGAATGGATTCTAGAAGTTTTTGAATCGTAGCACACCAGACTGTAAGGGGCCTTTCTTAGAAAACCAGAAATTAAAAACCGAACAAACACACAAAAAAACCCAAACCCCCCCACAACTATGATTCTCTTAATGGGTAATCAAAGTGTTCATTTTAGGAAAAAAACCTCCCTAGATTTGTAAATTTCTAGCAATCTTCTGCTTTCAAGGCCTCAAAAACCTCTTTTTTTACATCTATAGTTTGGGTCTTCTGGTAACTTATTTAATGGAAAAGATGAAGTGGGAGGAAAAGTGGACATTGTGCCATGAGTAACAGATTGTATGAGTCTTTTCCAGCTCTTATCTACCACTGACAATGTGTTGGTGTTTTTTGATTGTCATATCAGTGACAGTGATCTTAATAAGAGGAACAGGTATTATTCATTTTTAATTGAGCTTCTCTTGATCTTTTGTCTCTCTATCTATTTTTCTGATGTCCTAAAGTGACTACTTGGAACGTGTGATCAACAGAATGTACTTTCATTTTAGGAAAAGGGAGAAAAAATGTTTCCCTAAATCTACCTGTGTTTACTCTTCTGGAATAGTCTGAGTTGTTACATACAAATCTGGCAACCTGTGGCAATCAAAAAGAAGGTGAGGTTTTACTGGATATTGAATCAAAATGAGGAAGAAAATGTGTTAAAAATTGAAATGCAAAAGCTGCAGAGAGAGCTTACAGTTCTACAGTATATTTAAATAAAATATACAGTATGTGTTTAAGGCATCTGAATAAGGTTTAATAAATATTTAAGGGCTAGTTCTTGTACTAGCACTAGCACTCCTATTCAAAGTGCTGCCAACATACAAGAAGGGTGCAAAACTGATATTTGTTTTGCAAAAGAAGTTTACTACTGGGCCTCTTATACGAGTACAGTTCCCACTCAGATTAAAGATAAGGAGCAAGGTTCAGACAGGATAAAATGTTGCTAATCCCAAGCGATTAAATGATTTTGACACTGCAACTGCCCAGAATTTGGCTAATACAAATACAGTTTACAATTTCTCCTGGGTAAGTATAGAGGCTTTGCAGATACAAGAAAGGAATGAGATACAACTACTGTATTTAGCCTTTCTCTCTAACCTGTTCTGTTAGCCATAAAATGAGGAGTTAAAAGGGGAAGAGTAAAGTTCATTTGCACTCAGCCATTAGGAAGAGTGTATCAGCTGCTCTTCTGCAATGACACGCCTGATTGGAGCTAAAGAGCTAAGGCAAGATTGACTATGACAATGTTTTTCTGGAGCAGAAATATGGAAGAGTATATTAACTCAGTTTCTTCCAAACAATGCAATTCCTGACTATCAGGGACACTCACTGGATTCACCTTGGGTCTACATTTTTGGTGTAGCCTTTTTCTGGAAAATAATCAAAATACATTTATACCAAAGAAGAAGGCTTTGCATTACCCAGTCAAATGCATAATCCTCACTCAGGAGCAGTATGTGAGGAAAGTGAGACAGCAGAAAGCAAGCAAGTCAAGGAAAGGCCTTGCATCTTCTAACTACAAGGAGATGGTAAATGGAATTTTCTTCTAAACAGCTGGGACAGTATTATAGTTGGCTTTTTCAAAGGGAGATAACTGTACACATTTAATGGGGAGCTGAAGTCAAAAAGTACTTGGGAAATCTTATTTATGAATCTGAGGCCTGGCTCTTATCTTTGTCTATTTTACCACTGCTTCTTAGTTACCTTGTTCTCTTCCTTCTGCTATGAAAAATTAGCTAGAGGATAACAATTTACTTTTCACAATGCTTTGACCAACCCCTTATGTCTCGTTATTCACTGCTGGCAGTGGGAGTTCTTACTTGGGAATGGTGGGGTTAGCCCCCACCAGAACTTTATATCCTTTGCCTCTGTGTTTTATTTAACTTCCACAAAACCACTAGAGCTGCCACAGCCTGCAGGCATGTTTAGCTGCATTTTAACCAATGTACCAACTCTTGAATCCCTGTAGTCCTTCCCCTCATTACTCTAGGTTTTTCTTCTACAGCTGGTTTCCAAACTTCTGCATTATGCATAATGATATGAGGTCCTTCCTCCTGGAAAACTAAGTCATTGAGATATAAAATGAGTCTTTCCTACACTTTTGAAAACTACATGATGCAAAAGTTCAGCACAATTACTTTACAGTATCTGGTTACAGAACACAGGGTGTAAGCCTCATTTTTGTTAGTCCTCACCTGCCTGTATGCCAGTCACACTCCCTTTTCTCTAACTTTTATTTTGGTGTAGCAGGGTGTGCATGACAGTAAAGCAGTTTCATGTCAGCAACAGCAACAACATGGGAAATGCATCAGGTAAGGAAATCCTCATCAACCCAAGCACTACTGCGGTGGAGACTTCAAGACAAAAGGCATCTCTGAAGGCCTTACATGACTAAATATTAACAAATCTCAAAATATATATATATGCTGAGGAGTTCTTGGAACTCTGAATTTCTCAGACTTGTTTCAGACTGTCACCATGGTAGGAGGACCCTAAGACTAAAGAAGAATCTCATTCAAACTGAAGATTTCTGTCCTTTTGTGTCTTTATTATCCATATGATAATTCACACTGTCATAGCACTACGTTCTGATTCTCTCTTAATGCTCCAAGATGCCAGCCTGTAACCTACTTAATTGTTAGTAGTTAGGTAGTTAGAAAAAATGGCCTTTTAGATTTCGGTCTGTCTCAGAACTGCAAAAACATTAGCACCACAAGTAGGATCAGAAACACTACTTTCTTCTATTTTATGATAATTTGAGTTTGCAAGCTATGCTTTAAGTTTAATAACAAATTGTGAATGACAAATGAAGAATACTTAACAAACTAATAAACAGTTTAAGACATCTGGAAGACATACAGTTCTTAAAACAAGATTCCCACTGATGTATATTTACAATGGTTTTGTCTCTTTCTTCCACTTTTTAGAATAGGTCAATATCAAGAATTTCCAATGACAGAATTATTTCTGCTTTAAATGCCATCTGATTATTGCATGGGTCAGAACTTCTTCTTTATACATAAATACTAGCACATAATTCACTCGTGTGCATGTTAAGGGGCCTTTTTCCTGTAAAGCTTATTAAATCATATAACTTGAGAAGCAAAATAACTGCTTTGACAGTTCTGCTCTCTAATAAGAGATAGAAAATCCTACCTTTCTTTCACATTCTTCAGGTTCCAAGGAAAAGCTATTAGTAATATTGTTAGTTACAGTTAGTATATATGACATATTATTGTATGGTCAATTGTTTCTGTCAGTGGCTTGTTTTAAATACAGCAGAAGAAATTTCAAGGAACTCTGTAATACTGATATCTGAAATAACCTAAAAAAAGAAAACTTTCCTGCTAACTTTATAAATCTGTCATTCATTTATGGCTTGCAAAATGAAAAACAACATATTTAGGAATTTCAAAATAATTATTTGCAATAGGATGTTCACAAAAAAGAACAACCTTGTACTTTCTTTTAGTTTGCCAAAGTGTAAAGTAGCTTTTAACAGCTACACTGATAGGTCTAGCTCATTAATTTGTTTCTACCATTATTCCTTTTGTTTTGTTTATTTATGTATTTTGTTGGGGCTTTTTTTTTGTAATTTGCTTAATTTTTTCCTTTAGACCATTAATAAGTTATTAATTTGCCTCTTTCCCCATTGGCAGCAGACTCCTACACAACCCAAACTCTTCTGTGATCTTACCAGCAGTTTCTTCTGCTCCATTTAGGGATTGCCTTGCCTTAAACATCAGACTAAATACAAAAGAAGTTATTCCTTAAAGAAAGGTTTTAAGAAAGTGTGTATTCTTGCTCCATAACCTCTGATCTTTGGATCCTTTAAGTCTAATAAAGGAAAATAGAGAAAAATGTCTGATAAAGATAAATTTAAGCTCTATTTACAGCTCAGTATGCAGTCATCTGAGCTCACAATGCTTTTGACTCATCTACTCCCACTCTGCAAGACATTAACAGTAATGTTGCTCCATTAATTGTGAGGGGATCCATTTGTGAGGCTTGATCTGCTTCAATGAGAATCTCAAATTTCTACTGCAAGTCAGAACAACTGGAATGATGCTCTAATTGATGCCTATTACTCTGAAGAAATTGTCACATATCAGGAGCCACTAACTGAAGGGCTGCACTGGTTTTGTTCCTGTACCAGATCTAATTAAAATGGTTCTACAGGAAGAACAAAAGAAGTTAACATTATTTATAAAGTTTTAGTGATATTTCATGGGTTTGAGCTAATTTTCAAGTGAATATTAAGTATATCTCTATCCAGCTAAAACACTATGAGAGAACTGTTTAGGCAGTTCTGGTTAAGAAGTCATCTAAACATGTAGTGAGATCAGTGTATAATGGTTCTAGTTTCAGTGATTTTTCACTTTTGCTGGGAAGTCTGACTTCGATGAAACAACACAAGATACTTAAGAGCTCTGCAGCTTCATGGGAAATGTTTTGCTGTGCAACATGGGAGATCTTGACTTACATTACCACTCTTGTCAGCATAAATTGACATGTGGAAAATTGCCTCTGAATCAGCACTCCAATGTAATGACTAAATGTCTGAAGCCTGTGCTCCAACCATAAGAATATATATATATGCTTTTACTGAGTGGAAAAATCTCACAGTGAAATATATAAATTGAGATTTAATTTTCATTTAAATACTTCTTAAATATTCTTTTTATTCTAATCTGTAATTAAACAAATGTCAAAGTTTCAAATGTTACTACAAAATAGAACTGGAAGCTTCTGCAAACCTCTGATCTGGCATGCTCTGTTAACATTATTTGCAGAGAATGGATGGTTAGGCAGATAATGGTTCCATCTTCATGTGCAGACTTTCCCAAGATGGTTCTCCCAATAAGAAGTCACATAAATTTAGACCCTGAACCATATACCAGTCACTTGAGAAGAGACAGTTGAGGATTTAAAAAACAGGTTATATTCATAATATAAAACTATACATATACCTATTATAGAGAATGCTATTTAACTACAAAAATAAACTTTATCCTTTCCAACTAATCATACTGATAAAAGTATAAACACAGTTTAATTTTGTATTTGGCAGCATCCTTTATCATTCTGTTGACTGACAGCTACCATGACATGTTGGAACATGCTGCAGCTGCTAACCGGATTCAGTTGAATGTGAAGAGGCTTAGTCAGGTATTATAGTTGTAATCCATTCAACTGTAGTATTTAATTTGTCCATTTTAATCTCATAATTTAATCTTATAAATAAGATAAATAGGATATAATGTACAAATAGGATATGTATTTTTATATATATAATAGGATAATTATTATTAAAAATTTAAAAAATATTAATAAGATAAATAGGATTAATGCTTAACGTTAAACACACCCTCAGTAACCTCAGTAACTAGACCTCTGCACAGAGGATGCACATTCTGTCAAGGTAAGAGAGGAATCTCCTACAGTGGAGAGGAGTCACATTCCCAATGTCCTGATAAGAAACACACTTCTGGAAGTACTTGAAAGGACTGTGGAGCTTTTCATCAGCTGAGTACAACCCTGGAAAAAAGTTGTTCTGTAAGCATATGTGGGAGATATAGATGTCCTGATTTATAAACCTGTTTTATTTCTATTTCATTTCTCTGAGTTTCTCGTTATTTTACAAAGTTAAATGTATTTATTGGTTTATGTTCGGATGAAATCTAATTTAAAGACTCCACCTGAAGTTCTGTCCCATCGTAAGTACTTCTGTCTTTTGCTTTTATATGTCACACAGATACCAAATATGCTGGTGCCCAGCTTCATAATGCATAGCTTTCCCATTTTGCAGATGAGACTCTCCATTGTGGATTACTACCAATGTAGCTAATGAACAAGAAAAAAGAAAACATTGTTATCCTTCCATCTAATCACTTAATATGTACACTTATTGAACAGCTACTAAAACCACTATATAATAAGTGTCATAATTTATATTACTGACATTAATTTTAAAATGTTTTAATTATAGCAATGGAGCAGAACAGAGCAACAAATACTGTGGAAGAACAATACCACAGGAATTCTGGAAAGGACCTTAGAGAATCTTATGACCATTTTGGTTGAAAGAGAGCTTTAAGATGATCAAATCAAACGATGAACCCAGCACTAACAAGTCCACCACTGAACCATGACCCCAAGCACCACATCTACAGGTCAATGGCTTCTTTTAGGTCTAACAAAAAGGAATTAAAAAATACCTGATATATTTCTCTCAAGAGAGAAGACATCCTAGCAGGAATTCCCAGTCCTTGATCAGACTAAGTCCAAAGCTGAGCTAATGTCCCTAGAAAGTAATCCAGCATGAATTACACTCTCTTAAATTATGATGAAAGCAAGTTCACTTACTTCTTCTATCAGTATTCTCTTCTATCAACATTTCTCATGTGCATCACTGGAGAAAGGTCGAGGATCACAGAAAATTAATAATTTTCTTTAGCTCAGATAATGTTTATGTAAACCTTGGAGCATGTCAGAATTAAAGATTAAGAAGCTGGTCTAGGCCTAGACCTGCCTGGTCAAAACTTCTATGATCACTGACGAGATCATTCAACCAGAAAAAGGAAATTAAACTATTAGTAAATACTACCAATGTACAATAGAGACAGATTGAAGAAGCTGGAGTGACAAAAAGTTGAAAAGGTTGTGCTTTAATGCATGCACTCCTCTTTCAGCTGACTCAAAGCAGACATTTATATGCATTCATCAACAACTTGGATGACTACCCTTATTACTGTGTTGCTGAATAGAACACCTAGATTTTATGATTTGTTCTGTCTTCCTTCACTTTTGTCACATATGCCTGAAAAATACAATTTAAACAAATATGCACTTTCCTTTTCTCTTCCTCTTCTAATGGAGCTTACTTTGTTTAGCAGTCAAGCTGAACTAGTGCCACTTGCAGCATACATGCTGTTGGTCCTCCTGTTAGAAAAGTTCACATTTTTTGACCCATCTGAGGGAGGTAAGGTGAGCACATTAAGACAAGATGCTTGTTGCAGCAATGAAGCTGTTCCACTTGCACTAGAATGCTGCATCCAGCTGTTCGTTTATTGCAGCCCCGTGTCGGAGCAATGAAGCTGACAAGAAATGGAATCAGCAGGCACTGTTAAGAATTGTATTTTTAAAAGACAGTGGTGGTTATTGAGTTGGAAGAGAGAAGAAATTAGTCATTAGTTTTCCCACCTGTTCCTGTGCTAAATATTGGCATTAATTAGCTAGTTCAGAAATGCCAAGCAGCTGATCACAGGAGGTTTAATTTAAGTGGTTTAAAGTGCTGCCTAGAGGTTCATGATGTTCTTCCTTCAGTCGGACAGGATCCTTTAATGGGAACACTCTAAAGCATGTTTAATGTTAGGTGTGTCTCTTCAGTACCTTCTCTTTACTGAGAGGACTTTCTTGCTGTATAATATTTTGGGTTGGTTTGTTTGGTTTTTCATTGAAGTGGTTGTCAAATTAATGATACTTAAGGACCAGGCTTCTTTTTTTATGAATTTTTATATGAAGAATATGAAAAAATAAACTTCTATTTTTGAACACAGGAGAAATGAAGAAAACAGTACCTTCCTTTTCCCTTATAAGTCCAAATACTTTTAGTTAATCTTACCACAAGTATTTTTTTCCCTCTGTAATAATTTTTAAGCTGCTTTTTTTTTTTTTTTTTTTTTTCCTAATAATAATCATGAGCTAAATATCTGGAATAACAGCTCTCCGATCTGAATTTCATTAGCTTACAGCAGAACTCCCTCTGGCTGTTACTCTTCCAGATTTGTGTTTGTTTTCAACAAAGAGTGTAACTGAGCAACAGTCATAACTAGAGAGACCATTTACTTTCCTATTACTGTCCTGCATTTTTAAATGAAGTTTCGTGACAAGACAGATGTCAGTCCACAACCCAAACTACTCAGGTGAAATGCAAACAAAAGTTTAGCCAGCTATATACTGTTCCTAACTTTACGGCTTTTTTTTTTTCTTTTCTAATAAACAAATTCCAGGCCTAGGGTTTTTATTTCCACTGATGTAAACTGTCATAGTTTTGCATCAGCTATGAACTATCTCTTTAAGTTATACAGGTAGACAGACCCTCAATATTAGTACGTTCAGAGACTGATGGACTCTATTGCCTTTATCAAACTGTGCAAAGCAGTCGTTTGGTTGAGATGACTTGTTGATCTACTGCTGCTCTTGAGAGAACCACAGGGGAGTTGCTTTGTTTTGCCATCTCTCTGTTGTTGTCACCTTCAAGCATGCTGCTAATAAATGCCTCAGACTGAGCCACAACTACAAAGCAGCTAGATATTAATGAACAAGGAGAGAAGAAAGGGAGCAAGCCACCATGAACCATTTTTTTTCCATTCTGTAACATAAGTGGTAAACTTGGATTTTTCCTTCTGAGAGATGTAGGAAGTTATTTGTTTGTTCTATCTGGGTTTCCTGTTTGTTTTTTTTTGGTTTGGTTCTTTGGAGACACTGGCCAGTGAGGAAAAAATTTGCTTCTGCCCCCTTTGATTTATCTTTGGGTGTGGTTGTACTGCCCTACAAATAGGGTGGTTGAAACTGGGCTTTGGGCATCAGGTGCATTGTTATTTAAGGAAGAACCAGAAGCTTGTCATTTTCTACAAAAATATCCTGTCCCCACTGGTTACATTTCTCCTGGCAGTAAATGATACCAGGAAATAAGCCATTAGGGTAGTCATTATCAGGATTCATGCTGCTGCTTTCAATTTCTCTTTAGTTTTTTTCCCCCAGTACACCACGTAGTTTGCCTAACAATTATTTTATATTTGTTGCAGTGTGGGGCATGTTCATCAATGCTTCAATTAGAAGTGCAAACCTATAATTACTGTCTTCACAGACAGAAAAAATGTGAAGTTTCACTTGTGATGATGAATATGCAGTTCTTTTAAAAAGTTCCTCAGTGTATTATTAGAAAGCGAAGGAGAAAAAGAAACAGAGGGGGATTTGTCTGACATTTCCACAAGGGAAATGGCAGTTATATTGAGACACTTTTGTCCCTTTTAGTAGCAAAACATCAAAGATTTATACCTTTTCTTAAATGTATAGGACATGAGCATAGAGACTACATATAATCTGTTTAAGATTACTTTTAAGAACATGACATTTATATAGATGAAAAGAATATTAACAGCATTGAGAAGTGCATTTGTATGCTTTTGTAAAGAAAATAAGAGTAAGCCTCTGTGTAAGAGCATGTTCTGGCCATTGGCTAGGATTCGGAAGGAGTTTTTGAGTATGCCCAGTCTTGGGGCACACCTTAGAGTTTCATAATACTCAAGTGAGTGGTGTAAAGGATGAAATAGACTTCAGAAAACTCTGGTCCCCCACTCCCACTTTGAGCTTAGAGCTTTCCTCCAAGAAGGCCACACTGTGTTTCTGACATTCACTACTCCATCCTTGATTTAGACAGAAAGGAGACATTGCAAAAGCTTTGTCTTTCTTTATCCAATCTGACTGTATTGAAATTATTCCTGTGGTGCATCAACATAAAAGATCCTTTTAGACCTCACTCACTGTGTACTGCTCTTGCTCTGATCTTACACAACCAGGGAATGACGCCACTTAGATCATCAGTTGTCCCTGTCCCTCGCAGGCCCAAACTACTGAAGAGAATCAGGACCATCTTGGCCTGCCTGGCTTCTTTTTGTAAACCTGTGTTAACTCCGATGACTACTGTTTCCTGTAGCCACTGGTATCCAGCAGAGTACATCTTGCTGACTTCTTCTTCGACACCTCCATTTTTGAAATCCTGCATAAATTGTTTCAAGGACAATGCTGTCTACTGTATTTTTTAAGTCTTATTCTGCTAAAGAAAAGTAAGTAGTGAAGAGGCACTTCTAAGCTGTAGTCAAAATCAGATAGTGGAGAAAAGCTGCAGCAGAACATGTCTGCATTGAAAACATTAGTGATTCTCCAAAGATGTTCACAATTCACAACAGCTATTTTCAGCTGGCCTCTGCTAAATACGATTTGTAAGTTCCTGCTGTTTGAGATGTAATGGAGAGCATGTGGCATTGAGAGGATAATAAACAAGAAGCAATGGAAGATTAAGGTTACTGAGTAAAAAGAGTCATTGTCAACTACATTTGTAACAGAAAAGGTACTGTTGATAAATAAATGGCAGAGCTATATCTCAGTGGATGGATAGGACTATTCATAGGGTGGACCTCACTTAATTCTTATTCATAAATTCAGAATTGTTGAAAGTCAAACAGAGATAGACCTTGCAAAGGAAATTACAACAAGTGAAAAAGGTACTCTAGAAAATAGGAAAAAAAGTGGAGTTGCAATGTGTTAAAAGTGGGTATTGTCTAAAAGATAATATGGGTCTGGCTCAAAAATTAAATGAATACTTCATCTCAGTTTTCAATAAAGAGGACTCTATAACGCAGGGACAAAGGCAGGATGGCTAATGGGAATGACTATATATAAATGCAAATTACAATAACTAAAGTGAAATAAAATTTGACTGTGTTGGAGTCTGGAAGATGGGATAATCTTTTTTCAGAGATAATGAATAATTGGCAGATGAAAATTAAGTTCAGTAGCATGGATTATTATTAAAGATCAACACTTTTCATACTTAACGGATGAAGAAAAGCAAAATTAGTACTTGTAATTAGGAGAGAGAGAAAATTTAGGAAATTAACTATAAACACATTAGGTTTGATCAAATGCAAGAATTTAGGAGAAAGAATGAAGGAAATCACCTATTTGACTCTAGTTATTAAAAGAAAACTGGTTTACCAAAAGTGGACTTTATCCAAACAGTTTGGCATTTCCCTTCAAGTTTTAATCTTTGTCTTAATGAGGTTCTCAGTATTAGAGTTGGGTATAAAACCTAAAAATATTTTCATAAATAATCATCTCATTATAATTGATTTTGCTTTAGTCATGGCCAACATTAATAATCATCCTTATTTTATTGGCATAAACACATAACACTGTTCAACTGTACTTTTCAGCTGACATTTTCCTCTTTGTAAACACTACCGCCTTTACTGCTTTAACATCAATGGTTTTTAGTCTCACAGCAAAATTATGAGGATGGGAAATTCCATCTTAATTTTGGAGATAACAGTTGAACCACCACAGGGTGAATAAAAAGAACTAGAAAGGGAATTTTTAGATGAGGCAGGGTTTGAAACAAAAATTCTGCCTTCTGTTTTACAGTTTTTGTAAAGCAGCACAAAGGAAACAGTCAAATTCAAGATATTAATATTTGTTTGAACTTAGTTTTAGGTATGGCAGCACTACAGTCCTTTCCTGACAGAAGTCCCTGTTGTTACATAACCTAGCCTCAAAATATCTCAAGTACCAGTCACAGAGCAGTTGGGGCAATACAGAACTGATTGAAACCTCACTTGACAAGTTGGTGTATACTGAATACACTAGTATTCCAGTTATTTCAAAACTATTTGTGTAGAGAAAGATTGAGTTCACCTAAAATGAAGTTTCCACAGATAAGATAAAGGCTCAGTTCACTATGCTCTGGGATATCTCACCTGGATTCCAGTTGTTGTCAAAGAAGGAAATAGACACCTCAGAAGTCCTGTGTCATGTAATAAATTCTAAAAATGCTTTTTAAATTATTTACTAAATTGTTGATTCTTATTTACCAAATCAGGAATTTGTTTTGTCAGACCTGGTCCTCAAACTCACAAATAGGCTGCAATTAAGAACATGCACATACCAGACTTTTCTTTTACGGAAGACAGATAGGAGTACAGGATTCTGGGGACTAAATATTGTTCAAAAATGTTTAAACTTTTTGGAAATGGTAATTATCTTCCTCAGAAAATACTTTTTTTTCTCAGAATTCTGAACATACAGGAAAAATACTGGATCCTAAATGCTGACATTTTCTAGGTTTCAAGTGAAATACCACTTAAACTGAGACTTGTTATGGTTTTTCCCAGTTAATTTTGGTATTTTCCAGTGTGAGTGTTCATTGTGAGACTTGAGAACAGGAACATAATGGTTGGTAAACTTGAAAACACCAAAATAGATTACTTAAAAGTGCTACTTTGAAAATTCCTTTAAAATTACTTTTTAATCTTCTCTTGTCTGAGGGAGTCTCATATGTATTCATTTCTAGGGGTGTGATTGCAGCCAGACCATGGATTGGAGGGTCTGTGTGTCTGCAGTGCCAGCAGCTGCAGAGGCCCCAGTGACTGGATATCAATGCCAGCAACCGGAGTGGGACCTTGGGTCACATTGACCCATGTGTCCATGGTGCCAGACACTGGAGTAAGTGTAGGTGTGCAAACAAGCATGTGAACACCAGTGAAGATCAAGCCAGGTGATACAGTGAGTAGCTGAGGTGATCTGGGACCAGAGGGTGAGTGGGTCTCTGAGAGTGAAACCACAGGGGTGGAGTAGGGTGTAGCTACTGGGGACCAGGGAAGTCTAAGATGGCTCTGCGTGTGCGTGTTTGAGGGTATTTTCATGAGTAGCTGAAGCAGGGCTGTGGCCTCAGAGGCTCAAATGTCCAGGTGTCAGCAGCTGGGCAGACCAGATATCCAAGATCATCTGTGGGGCCAGCCACATTGTACATATTCACATACACTTATTCCTAATAGCAGACCTTCATCCTGCTCAGCCAGAGAAGCTGTGCTCTCGTGATTTCTCTGTGAGCTTGTTGTGTTGAGCTGTCAGGACTATGTGTGTACTGGGAATGTGTGCTCAGCCTTGCTGCTAGTTGGACCTGGGTCTATGGAGCTGTGTCAGCCTTGCCTCTGTCACCCTCTCAGATTTGGTATGGTTTTCTCCTAACAAAACTAAAAGAACCCAAATCCCTCTTCTTGGACAAACAAAGGTTTTCTTTTGTATAAAACTGAGATTTTTCCTTTCCACAGTTGAATCTGTTCTACCAGAAGTCAACATCTCCGCTGCAGTTGCTGTTAGACAGAAGTCAGAGCAGGTAAGTGGTAGTTGCCCTATTGTAGTGTGCAGGGACACAGCCAATATGGTTGTAATCAGTACATCACTTTATTAAGTGCAACAAGCTATATTTATACACGAGAAAATACTGATCACGCACCCAGGTCACTTCTAATTGGCCCCACACTCAAACCCAGAGTCTGTCCACACGCATTTCAAACACTTTTAATTGGGTGGCGATTCTCTTGGTTTTGTTCCTTCAGCACCCTGTTTTTCTCCTCTTATACTCCTGTTTTGCCAGGTGCTTCTGTTTTTCTCATCCTTAGTCTTATCTCCTCAAGGTCAGGGCAGTGGTGGCTGTTTTTTGGCCTTGCAGGCCTTAGCATAACTACTTCTAGCTAACAACTATTTCTGTCCTACTCTTATCAATCCCTACACCCTATGTCCCTTTCAAAAGAATGTTGCAGTTGGGAGGGGAAGAAGTTAGCCATTAGCAAACTTCTTTTACATCTTCCCCTTCTAAAAGGTCAAATAGGTGTTGTATTTGCTAGCACATGGTGCTGGTGTTACTAGTGGAAGACTGAAAACCTAAAATGACTTATGTGGGTGTACTGGCTGGAATGGAATTGTGGAATAGCTTTTAAAATAGTCTATTGATAGTCAAGAAGATTCAAAATATATATTTAAAAAGTCATTCTGATACACTATTGGCTGATTACTAAAGTAAATGACATCTTGTGATTGCTTTTCAGAGACTAGAATTTACAGTTGGCCTCAGCTTGTTGGCATATGCCACACCATGTTTAGAATGGATTGTAATTTTACTTTTAGTGAATTTCTTCACTGAGAAAGAGACATTCAGTATATATGGTTCAGTCACTTTGAAGCTGCAATGACCTTTGAGTCTGAAATGGCTTTATATCAAATGACTTGCAAATGGACTCGTTTAAAATTTACACACCCAACATTTTGGATTTATGCCAGGACAGAGCCAAGGTTCCTGACATTATAAATCTTGGTCTTAAAATGCCAAATAGAATGTGTAGTCAAAACTCTGATTCTCAGAGACCAATAGAATGTTTGCCATTGAGTTTAATCATCCCCCAACATAATACTCTATAATATCAGCTTTCTGGTTTATGACTATGTATCAAAGGTTAACCACAAATTAATGCAGCAATGTTGTGTTCTATGAATATTGTCCTGTGCTGTAAATTTTTCCATTTTTAAATTCTTTCCCTGCTATTTAACATGTAGAAAGCAAGTGGAGGAAGGAGAGAGGGAGAAAGTATCACTCTATCATAAGATGTATTCTCAAAGAATTCAGACTATCTCTTCTTCTGCTATAATTAGATTTACAGGACTAACAGGTAGCTGTACAGCACACATTTATCATATTCTCAAAGTCAACTTTTGTGGTTCTTTCACTCACTCATACTCTAAAGTTCACATTTAACTTTTAATTAAATCTAGAGAATATAAGACTGAGTAAAAGTTACATTTATCGGTTTAGTTTTCAAATTCTTACTGAATATACATTATTGCTCTGTGGTTCAATCGACCTTCATTTGATAAAATCCTTTTTTTTCCTTAAAACTACTTAGACTCCTATGGCATCCTGATTTCTTCCAAAAGAGATTTGATTTTGTTAGCAGTAAATGGTGCCATTCAGGCTGTAAAATATATGCTAAGATGTTTTTGTCAGATTATCCATTTTTGCTGTATATCTCTTCCCTTGTGGACCTCTATTGGCAATAAGTTTCTCCTACTCCTACTGCAATGAACAATGTATTTAACATTTTTCAAATAACTGTCTCAGTGATCAATAACAAATTCCAAATTTCCCATAACATGGACTGATGATAGCAATAATATTAGTTACTATTTATCAATGTTAGTAGATAATTAGGCATGTAAATGCCAAATTATTATTAAAATGTTTGTAAATAAATTTATATTTACTATGTGAATGTATGGCAGCTTACATGCATATTATCTAGATGAATTGGGAATGAAGAGCTAATGATGTGCAATGTAGGAGTCATGGCAATCTCTGTGTGCTGTGCAAAGGGATCCCTGATTTAGTTCTGGGTGGCAGTCCTCATCAATAAAGGGAGAGGAGCTGTTCTAGGATGTTGCTTTCTCTGAGTTCCCAGTTTTTCAGGCTTCTCAGAGTATATAATTAGCTCAATATATGTTGTATTAACTGCACCCACTCTCCATCTTCTGAGATCAGTTCTAGCTTTGTATAAGACTTCTGCTAGCTTTGTCTGTCATTTCCTTTACCAGTAGACACACTAAACAGAAAGCTGACTGCAACAAACAATAACTCTTATTTTGCTCTTCCATGGAAACAAATAGAATTGTTCAAAATTGCCAATAGTTTGACATCATTTTCATCTTTAATGGAGTTCTGAATCTCAGTATGAAGGTTTCTTCTGCCATCCACTAACAGATACACGGATACAGATAACTAATACAGAATCAGCACAATGCTTCTGGCAAAAAGCTTAGTGAAAAGAAAAGATAACAATACTTGCACCTACATGGTTAAGATCTCTTTTAATAGGCTTATTCACTTTTACCTTCCTTTTTTATCATGGAATCATAGAATCATAGAATTACAGGATGGTAGGGGTCGGAAGGGACCTCTGGGATATCATCTACTCCAACTGCCTGCTAAAGCAGGATCACATAGAGCACATTAGATATTGATGAGCATTGATAAGATCCTCTCCCAGTCTTCTCTTCTCCAGGCTAAACAGCCCCAGGTCTCTCAACCTTTCCTCAAAATAGAGAAGCTCCAGCTCCCTGATCATCTTCATAGCCCTCTGCTGGACTCTATCCATTTCTTCCCTGTCTACCTTGAACTGGGATCCCAGAACTGGACACAGTACTCAGATGCGGCCCCACCAAGGCAGAGTAGAGAGGGAGAACTTCCCTTGACCTGCTGGACAGACTCTTCTTAATACACTCTAGGATACCTTTGGCCTTCTTAGCTGCAGGAGCACATTGCTGGCCCATGGTTAACTTGTTATCCACCAGGACTTCCAGTTCCTTCTCCGAGAAGCTGCTTTCCAGCAAGTCAACCCCTAACCTATACTGCTGTATGGGGTTATTCCTCCCCAGGTTCAAGACTCTACACTTGCCCTTGTTGAAATTCATTAGGTTCCTCTTCAACCAACACTCCAGCTTGTCCAGGTCTCACAGGCAGCAAAGAATTCTGGTGTGTCAGCCTCTCAGTTTTCTATCATCAGCAATCTTGCTGAGGGTACACTCTGTAGCTTCATCCAGGTCATTGATGAATATATTGAACAAGACTGGGCTCCTGAGGAACACCACTGGTTGTAGGCTTCCAACTGAACTCTGCATCACTGATCACAACCACAACCTTCTAAGCTCTGTCATTCAGTCAGTTCTCAATCCATCTCACTGTCCGCTCCTCTAACCCACACTTCCTAAGCTTACCTATGAGGATGTTATGGGAGACTGTGTTAAAAGCCTTGCTGAAGTCAAGACAAACAACATCCACTGATCTTCTTTCATCTACCCATCTAGTCACAACATCATAGAAGGCTATCTGATTAATCAAGCATTATTTCCCCTTGGTGAATCCATGCTGACTACTCCTGATAACACTTTTTCCCTCCACATACTTCGACATAAATGAGATATTCTGTCACCTTTCCAGGGATTAAAGTGAGGGTGAATGGCCTGTAATTTCCTGGGTCTTCCTTCTCACCCTTTTTAAAGACTGGATTGATATTGGTTATCCTCCCGTCCTCAAGAAACTCTCCTGTTCTCCATGATCTTTCCAAGATGATGGAGAGTGGCTTAGCAATAACATCAGTCAGCTCCCTCAGAATTCTTGGGTGCATCCCATTGAGGCCCATGGATTTGTGGATGTCTGGTTTGCCTAAATGATCTCTAACCCAATCGTCCTCAACCAAGGGAGAGTCTTCCTTCTTCCAGACTTTATCTCTTACCTCCAGGGACTAGGAGAGCTAGTCTTATCATAAAGACTGAAGCAAAGAAGGCATTTGGTAACTCCACCTTCTCTGTATTCTTTGTTACCAGGGCACCCACTTGCCAAATTTCATGAGAAATTAACTGACTACAGATAAGTTTGGTATCAAGGATAAGAAAACAAATACGTGTTTTCAAGCCCCTTTCTCTTTTTCTGAAGGTGAATGCAGATTCACCTTAAAGTGGTACCTGAATGGGGGCCCCAACACACTTGCTACTTAAAAATAGTTACTTTTCTCTGAACTTCTTTTAACTTTATTCCAAGACTATTAGTAACGAACAGCCTGACCTAGAGATATCTTCCATTTCTGTCTAATGAACTATTAAATACTATTGGTCCTGTAATTAAGACTCCATCATCATAATATTCTCTAAATATTGAAAGTAGTTTGCTACTGCTCTTCTTTTCACCTGCTGAGAAGTACATCTTTCACTTGTTTATCCCACTGATTGTTACCATATTTATTTATAGAAAGCGATCCATATTCTCTCAAATGCTACTCAACGTTAACACATGGAGGAGAACTAGAGGAATGCATTTGATCTTTTCATACCAATGCTTAAAAAGAGAGATTTCAAGATCACATGATCTATCTTTTCACGCTTTTATGCATGTTTCTAGTATTTGGAACAGAATCTATATAAAATATCACTAAGTAGTGATCTATTGGTTAACACCCACCTACCTACTGTCTCAGTGTTGCTATGAGCTTGTCTCTACCAGCTGCTGAACTGTGTTTATGGCTATTCTTGGCCCTAACCCTTTTTAGAAAAGGAATACAAAAAAGCACGAAAGTTACATTTACAAATATTTCAGTTAGATGGATTTGATCATAAACCTCAAAGGTCTACTAACAGTTGCATCAAATGAGAAAGGTAATGCACAGTATATGTTCTGCAGATATACACAGTCTTTTACAGTAGGGGAATAAGGAATATTTCTTTAAGACTGAAATAAAGGACATGTTATGGTGGATTGTGAAAGTAGTCCATCTGAGGTGGTAATGCAATGTGAATTATGTATTCTTACAAATTCAGTCTGGCATTTAAGGTATCTGAGTATACAGTATTATTATGGTAGGTAAAATATTTAAATACAGTAAAAGGTTTTTAATTTTTCTTCAGCAATTTTCATATTTGTATATACTTACAGATTTGTATGTACATTTGTATACACATATGTATATAGAAATATGGACTCATAAAATCATTTAGGTTGGAAAAGGCCTTTAAGATCATTGATTCCAACCATTAACCCTACTCTGACAAGTCCACCACTAAGCCATAACCTCAAGCACCACATCTATGCAGTTTTTAAACACATCAGGATGATGACTCAACCACCTCCCTGGGCAGCCTGTTCCAATGCCTGACAACCCTTTAATGAAAACATTTTTCCTAATGTCCAGTCTAAAGCTCCCCTGGTGCAGCTTGAGGCCATTCCCTCTTATTCTATCATTAGTTACTTGTGAGAAGAGACCATCACCTGCCTCTCTACAACAAATGTTCTTTCAGGGAGTTGTAGAGGGTGAGAAGGTCTCCCCTCAGACTCATTTTCTTCAAATTTCAAATAGGTTCAGTTCCCACAGCCTCTCCTCATAAGACTTGTTCTGCAGGCCCTTCACCAGCTTAGTTGCTCTTCTCTGGACCCGCTCCAGCACCTCGATGTCTTATACTGAGGTGCCCAAAACTGAACACAATAATTGAGTTGTGGCCTCACCAATGTTGAGTACAGAGGGACAACCACCTTCCTGGTACTGCTTGCCACAATCTTACTAATATTATATATATATACATGATATCTTTCTGTAGTTTTAATTTTCAATTAATTCCTTGTTTACTTGGAGACATTAGCCATTTATGAAAGAAAAGGAATGCAATATTTATATTCCATTACAATACAATCTTTATAAAGACGCTTCTTATCTTGGTGGTACTATTCAAGTCCTGGGACCTTTAACATTATTATTGTGATGAACTCCTTAGAAAACCATTTCTAAAACTGACTTTTATGTGTCTCAGAAAATGAACTTGCTTCTCTGTGATGATCTATTGCAATTTTAATATTAGGTTCCTTGCAGAAGTACGATGAATTTTTTAAATTATTCTCTTTTCTAAGTTATTGTTTACAGTAAAGATCAATTTTATATCAGATCCTGCATTCTAAACAGAAGAGGAATGAGTCATTTTAACTGCAAAAGTAGAAAGTTCTGCTTTATTTAAGGTTATGAAAACAGTTGAGGTAAAGAAAATAAATTATCATCCATTCTGAAATACATTCTTATAATAAATAGAGAAGAAAAAAAGTAAAAGAGCATGTCTCCTCTTGCTGTATCTCCCCTGGCTTTTAGGAGCTTCTTTAGATATGTCTTACAGATAGAGACTTTCATGATGTTTTATAAAATTTCTTTTTTTTTTAATTTCACTTTATTCTGAGCAACATCTATGGAAATGAGTTTTGCAATAAGACAACTGCCCACAGCAAACAAATACTGCAGAGAGTCTCAATGGGATATTTTTCCCTTTAGTGAGAAACTAATTTATGTTATCCTTTGTAAATACTAAAATTGAGATCTTCACACCTACTTGTCCAAGCTTCCTACAGCTCATGACAGATTTTCAATTCTATGCAAGTATTCAAAGAACACCATAGACAAACTATAATGAAAATCTAAATAATGATAGTTTCCACCAAGAAGAAGTGAAGGAAAATATGTGGTTGAGCCAAGCCAACAAGCAGTGGCAGAGAGAAATATTTATGACAGTACAGGGTTTTCTGAATGTGCTAACATGGTTTTCTGCTGATGATATTTTTTCATGCAATGAATTATGGCAGTCCAGAGAGAATTCAACCTTTTACCTGGCATTTGATAGTACCAGGCCTCAAACTCACCCTTGCAGGTTAGTGGGGTCTGCACACTAATCTCTTCAAAATAATTCTTTGAGAAACTCAACAAATTGCTCTTAATTTCCATCTTATCTGTGTGTTCTTCATCTCTAAAATCTCAAAGTACCTCAGGTTTGTAGAAAAAATATTTTTTATTATTCTTGTGCCAAAACACAAGAGATGTTGATTCTTATAAAATATTGATTCTTATAAAATTACAATGAGTTAAAAGGAAAAAATACAAAGAGTATAAGAGCTGCAAATATGCATATAAGATATACATATAAAATAAACTCCCAAAATGTGGTTTCACTTTTTGATGAGACAGTTCTTAGCTGAAATGTTTAAAAAAGTCCACTTGAGATCTGGGTGTTCAAAACCTCACAGAAGACTCTGTTCCTGTCTGTTCTGTTCAGCTGATTGTTTCTGTGCCAGGCTTGGCACATCTTTGCCAACCTGTCCACATGAATAATGCCCCCACTGAAGAAGTGGCTGGTAACCGTTTTGCTTGGATGCCTTGTATGCAAGTAAATCTTCAAAGTTTATGGGACTACTATTTTTTTTTTATTTACTCAGAAAGTTAAAGAAAAAAAAAAATATTGCAGTTTGGATTATATCTGGATTTTTGTAAGAATGCAAAAAGAAAAAAAATTCCCAAAAGTAACATGATCGAACTTTGATGAGGGAATTCTTTTAAAATAGTTCTCATATCAGACATGAACTTCTGAAAAAAATATTTTTTTTTATTCATTCTCATAATGTCTGCCTCTAATAAGATGATACTTACCGTAAGTATCACACCATTGTAAGCATTTGAAATGTTTATAGTTTCATATAATGAAAATTCCATATAAATATATTTGTGTCTTTTTTTAGAAATCACAGAAAATATAAAAATAATGGAGAAGACTCACTTAGATTTTGTTGCCCCATCTGTTCTCCATAATTTGGACAGATATTCAAGGCTTGCACCAACACATTCATTATTTTTCTACCACTCCTCTTTAGTTGTAATTGAATAGGAGAGTCATCTGTCAGCTGTGAAGTGATGTGTGCTCTCTATCTTGTATTTATTGTTTTTACAAAATGCAATTAAAAATAAAAACGTAACTTTCAGAGTCTTTAGCTTTGCTGCTCTGTGCAATAAGAAACTGTGCATTTTGGTAAGTCATGTAGGATGGGAATATACTTTTTTCCTACGCTGCATGTGGCTGCAGTTGTGCATGTTTTATCTTACAAGTAGCAGTAAAAATACATTGTCAAAGGAACATGAAATACTGTGCTTTCACACTGAAGTAAGACAATGTTAGTACATACAAATACTGTGTTCTCCTCTACCTGTACCAATACCTGACAGATACCTAAGCAACTTGCCTCTTTTTTCACACTTTATCAACATTTGTACTGCTCATCACACAAACAAAATATTCTTGAAATCTACAAATTTCTAACATAGATGAATGCTCCTTTATGACATAAAATTCTAGCTTTGATTGTAATGTGGTGTAGTAGAAAGAAGGCCAAACTTTTAAAAATTTTTGTATAATGCTGTATTTTCTTTGTTTCTGCATAATAAAATGTGAATCACTTCTGTATTAAAAGGGTCTATCTACTTTCTAAGTGAGGAGGACTTAAATGATGCCTTTTAGATATTCACAGAATTGTTATATGAGTTAATACACTTAGTAATTATGATGTCAAGAGGAATTAAAAATATACCAAAAATTAAGCAACTATGACGGGCCTGTTTTGAAACCATGGTAACAGTCTCTAAGAACAGAATGTTGCAGTATCCATTGTGTGGTCAAGCTATTGTTCAAAACAGGTTCGAACAGGAACTGTAGCCAGACACTAAGTTAACCAAAACCTTGGTGGTGGCTGATAGGACAAAGAAATAATCTCTGTCTACTTTAAGCAGAATATAATGTATTATAATACTAAAACATAAACCTCTAGGGAGGGCCTTCATATGTAAATGTAGGACTACCTTAGTATAATGAGCTGGATAGGAGTCAAGACATATAAATGATTTTTTGTAATGAAGTCATAGATAACCAATCAGGCATTACAGTGTGACTTTTCCATAGTTTCCTTTCTTTGTATATAAGAGTCTCTGTGATTCCTGGGGTGGTGCTAGCTTTGGGAATTAGTGCCTAGCACTCTTTCCTGTGCAGAACTGGAATAAAACAAATCTCTCTACTCTGTGTGTTGATTAGCATCTTGCATACCAAGTGCAGAAACTGTATTAGAGACAATTACAGCCTTGCATATAACTCATGACTTCCTCATAACTTCCTAAACAGAGAGGAAAAGCTTTCTTTATGTTTTGTTTAGTTTACTTATTTTCTTATGTTGTTTGTTTATGTCATTTTTTTGAGGGGGTTTTCTGATCAATGAGGTTTTACTGTTTGCAATCAATACACTGATTGTTTTTGCTTAAGATTTTAGATAAGACCAAAATCATCATGTTTATTTTCTTATTTACATTCAACAGATATGTTGCTATTGAGCCTTATCTGTAAATTACTCACTACTTTTAAAATATCAATATTTACAGGGCTGCAAAAGGGTTTGTAGGCAAGATCAATTAAGTCATACAGGAGAAATGGACTGGCTGGAGAAATATGATATGGGCAAAGGCAGCAAACTCCTGAGCACCTTGACAGATCATCATTTACTCATTTGACCAGTCTTAAGGCTTCAATTTTTTTTTGTGTGTTAGCCTTTACTGAAGTACATAACCCATTAAATGATTATTATCCAACAGGAAGACTTTTCTATTTTAACCATAAGCATTGACACTGAAAGTTAAGATCAGTAAAAACATTAGGGGTTTTTGTTCATTTTGTGGTTTTTTTTTTTTTTTTTAATAGAAGATGTTATTTTAAATAATTGTAAAGTAAGATTTTTAAACTCCTCAACATATATTCTCTCTCACCAGAAAAATAAAATCAAAGAAGAAAAAAGGGAAGAGAATAAATGAATCAGACATTATTAAATTCAATTTTATTTGTTTCCTAGTCATGATAACAAAATGTACTGATAGGTAGCCATAGAGAAAGAAAAAACTAATACTTTTACCAGCTGGATAAAAAATATCTTTAGGAGGGCTATAATATTTTCCTGAACAAATTTATTCAAAAGGAAGATTGGCAATGATGAGGTTCCAAGCATCTTTTTTTTTTCTTCTAGTGGTACTTTCTGTCAGGGAGATGGGAAGAAAAGAAAGATAAGAGACAAGCAAACATCAGCTTTATTGCTGTGATCTGAAATATATTAGTGATAATCGGGTTTTTTTGAGGTATTCAAATCAGTTCCCTTATGATGCACTAGTGGGTTGTATCTTCCAGTTCATTGCTGTTCAGACTTAACCAAATTTGCAACCTTTAAGTTTGTTCTATAAACCAAAGCAAAGTGAACTGTGGATATATAAGTGTCAATATATATATGGGAAATAAGATCTTGCTCCAAACTAGATAAACAGTGTAGACATCCCTCATGAAAGTCATTGAGAACATAGTTGGTGCATTTTCCTACTTAAGTTCTTGTATATATCCTTTGTAAAGTTATTTCTAATTTGAAAATACTATGGCTGGAGTTATACTTTCTTCCATGGTGTTATTCCTGTGTCTTGCTGCTCTGGCTACTCTTGACCTAAAATAACAACAGTTTAGATACATTGCTCCTTTTGTTCTTGTGACCTTTTATACTAGTTGCCTAATGAAAATAATAATTATGTCAGCTTTTCACAAGTTCCTTTCACCCATGATTGGGCCTCTGTTATGTTTGACTTCTGTCAACACTTAAGTTATAAAAAAGTTACTAGATTTTTCTAAAATGCCCCCATGCCCAAATTCCAACTTTTCAGGTGACAGATTTCAAGCTGCAGTGGCATAATTTGTAATTTGACAATGTATTCAAGCATTTTGAGATAAAAAAAAAAAAAAGAAAATCCAAACAAAACTTGTATCTAATAATGGATCTTCAGACATGAGCAATGAAAATAAAATTTACTTAGAGAAGTGTAGTTATATGAAATATGCTGCCATTTGTATTTAGGGAGTGGATGGAAAACAGGTCATAGCTTTGAAGGGGAACTATCCTATCATCTTAAAGTGGATATGCTAAAACAAAAAATTACCAAAGTATTTCCAGTCTCTTAAGTAGCAGCATAAACACCCCAGTACAGAGGAAGCATATCTCTTTAAAAAGGAGACCCCACTGCTTCCAGGGAATTTTGGGCTCCACCTTGTCTGGGCTGTGGTCCCCAGTGTGCTGCTTTCCCATTGCACTCTCCAAGTACATCCACACTAGAAAAATGAAACATCCATGCAATAAGCTGTGAACCACTTCCCAAAAAAGATACTTCCTCATACCATGAAAAGTGGGGCGTTGGGTCTTTTTCTAACTTAAGGTAATTCTGTTAAAATCTTTTCTGTTAAATCTTTTTCTACTGAACTTAAGGTAATTCTGTTAATTTTAACTGTACAGTAAATCAAGAAATCTAAAAAATTGAGACAAATTTAAATTGAAATACTTGAAATATTCAAGGAAAAAGAATCTTGATGAGATAATCTCCAAGATTTAAATAAAGCAGAAAAAGTCTGTTTCTGAGATAAAAGGAAGTGATAATACTTGTGCAAGACCTCATGCAAATGAAACTAAATGTAGAGTGTATTCAAGCATCCTAAAAACTGTCATCCACTCTGTGAAATCCTGACATGAACAAAGCCCAACAAAGAATGTTTGATTAGACGACAGAAGGGAGGAGAGTGAGAAGGAAAGTTGGAGATAATGTTTTTGCAGCTTTCATGGTAAGGCTATGAAACATGTGGTTGCTGAATAGCTGTAAAGGGTTCAACAATATTGAACACTTACCATGTTCAGAATAAGTAAAAGGCTATTTGTGAACAAAAGCACAAAAGTGAAAAAGACCTGGAAGAAAAAATCAACAAAAAGATAGATAAAAAATGGAACCAATGAGGTATGACAAGACAGCACGAGTTATTTAAAGCAGTGTATTCTCTTTCTATGATTCAGTTGATACAGAAAGAAGGGGAAGCTGCAGGAAGACACAAAATATTCAGCAGCAGAACATTTTACAGTCAGCTTCCAGAGGTCTATTTATACCAACTTCCCAGGCCAGACTTCAAAGCAGGTAGTAAGTTTGCACACATTGTCATCCATTACTCACTCTTCCCCTAGGGAACATGTACTCAGAGGAATTCTTATCCCCTTGCTGCCTGCCCTCACAGGTCATTTTAGTTTTGGATCTTCTACCTTTTGCAAAGAGAGTCTGCAAACAGGATCTAAAAAACTTAAGAGTACATAGCAGTTATTTGTTGGTTAACATAGTGCCTAACTGGGACTTAAACATGCCAGTAGGTGAGGAATTAAGATTGCCTTATGCAGTAAGACAGGTGATGAGGATAAGCTGTCCAGGCAGTTGTCAGTCAGGGTAGGAAGGGGAGTGGATTGATTCTTCATGTTGATGAGTTGCTCTTTTCTTATTCACTGCTTTTCTTCTTAGGGATTTTCATCTTTTCATGCCAGTATTTTCCTTGTAAATCCTTCATCTGCTAACAATTCCAGACTTAGCAATTGCACTTCTGTGGGTTTACTTATGTTACATGGCTTAGCTTATACACTCTTTTATATCTTTTTTTCCAAATATACAATTTTCCCAACAAAACTGAGCCAAGGATATATAACCATGCTTTAACAAAGTGTGTTTTGGAGCACAGGCAGCTGAACTCCTGAGACAAAGACTACATGCAGCAGCAGTGCTCTGTTTCCACATCTGTCCACACTCTGCTGTAAAATCATTTTATAATAGTTTTGCTCCTTTGGTTGCCATGTATGTTATCAACGGTCTGTGAGTTCCTTATTTCTCTTACGTTTTATGGAACTTAGCTATGAAGGTCTGAGATATAAATACATGCACATCAGGTTTTCACAGTTATGTGATTGACAGAAAATTATTCATTCATCATTCATTTTAGAGAGCTTTTCTGACTTGCAAATATGATAGTGTATAGGAACTGAATGTGTGGATACCTGGGATGATTTTCTAGTACTGGACAAAGTTTTATGATTTCCAATAGAACCCAAACAGAATTCAGTGAACCTGAGTCCCTGTGCTTCCATAAGAAAGTCCATAAAATTATACTAACATAACTAAAAAATTATACTAACATAACTAAAAAATTATACTAACATAAAAAGGATCAGTATTGGGACCAGTCTTGTTTAACATCTTCATCAGAGACATGGAGAGTGTCATTGGGTGCACCCTCAGCATGTTTGTCAATGACACCAAGCTGTTGTCAGAGAAGGTGTCAGAGACTGTGTTGTTTGCCTCAAACAACAGTGGTGAGACACTGGAACAGGTTGCCCAGAGAGGTGGTGGAAGCCCCATCCCTGGAAGTTTTTAAGGCCAAGCTGAATGGGGCTCTGAGCAACCTGCTCTAGTGGGAGGTGTCCCTGCCCATGGCAGGAGGGTTGGAACTAGATGATCTTTGAGGTCCTTTCCAACCCTGACAATTCTATGATTCTATTTTCTGAAATATTAGCTATAGTTCCTTCGTTGCCATATCTTTGTTTCTCAAAATATGTCTTGTGTGCTGAGAGTATATCATCATGACTGTTGGATTTCCTTTTTTTTGCTTTATTATACTACAAGAATTTCTCTTTACATGTTTGTTGATGGTTTGATTTTGGTTGTTGAGTTGTTTGAGGTTTTGTTGGGGCTTTGGGGAGTTATTCTGTTTTCCTTCTTGTCTTAAAGAATTTTTCAATACTTGTTTGTCAGGGAGGTAAATTGCTGTACTTAAGAGAGACAAAAGGACCTGGCCAGAGGGGGAGGGGTCCAGCCAGCCGAATAAAGGGGGTTGGGTGGAGCCCCTAGGGCTCTTTTTTGCTCCCTGAATTCGAGGAGGAGAAGCTGCCCTCCTGGTGCAGAGAACTCATCCCCACGGCATCTCCTGCTCTCCCTGCTGCGTCTCCTGCTCTCCCTGCTGCCTACCAAGGATCCGGCAGAACACTGGGATCAGCTTGGAGAGAGGTCATCCCTGCTTCGTCTCCTGCTTTTTCCTTCTACCCCTGCTGTCTCCCGAGGATCCTGCTGGACACCGGGATCGGCTGCCCAGGGGGTTCGTGACACAGGCTTTTCATCGGCCATTGCCACGTGGGGACTGAGCTGGCTCCAGAGCGGCGGGGAGACCATCGCGCCCTCCCTGCTCCCCGGGAGCCGCGCAAGAGGCTGGCACTGGGTTCCCTGTGCTGTTTGCTGTTACTGCCATAGTTATTGTTGTTTGTTTGTCTTGTTATATAGATATCTAGTAAAGAACTGTTATTCCTATTCCTCATATCTTTGCCTGAAAGCCCCTTAATTTCAAAATTACAAGCATTCGGAGGGGAGGGGGTTGCATTTCCATTCCAAGGGGGACTCCTGCCTCCCTTGGCAGACACCTGTCTTTCAAACCAAGACAGATTTTGGCGCCCAACGTGGGGCTCGAGGGCATCGAGAGGAAAGGGTGAAAAAAGGAATAACAGTTACTGGGTAATCTAGTTTGTGTGATGAATACTGCAACCTTGTTAGGCAGCACCATGTGGTCTGGCTTGCCCTGGTTCACATGGCACGTGGTTGTGGCTGTGTTCTTCCCCTTTGCAGCTCCTTTTCTAAACATGGATCCCCTGACTAAGGCTACTGTGGCTGTTATCCAGTTTGCACAGTGGGTTGATAAAGTGAGGAATTCATGGGTTTTCTACTTCCTCTGGAGTGTGGGCACAAGGATAAAGGGCTGTCACACACTAAGCGTATGTTTCTGGGGTTATATGAAAAATGGTACCTTCTGTGAGGAAATAACACCGTGGGAATTTTTCTCCCAACCTTTCAACCAGTTCTTTGGGCCTACCCCACCAGCTTTGGAAGGGTTTATATTTCCCCTAGATACTAACCTAATGTTGTTGATAGGCCTGCTCTATTTAGCATTCAGATCGGCTTGGATAACTGCCCAGGTGCCTCCCCCAGAGTCTAGGGGTGCTGCCCCAGAACCTGACACGGCCCCAGCAACTAGAGACCCTGCCCCACAGCCCGACCCTGCCCCACAGCCCGACCCTGCCCCACAGCCTGACCCTTCCCCACAGCCCACCTCAGAAATGGATCACCCGAGTTGGGTAGAGGTACTGGTAAAGGAGATACATGAGATGGGACAGATGTTGAGGGAATACGCTTCCCCAGCTGATGGGAAACCCTCTCCCTGCCCCAAAGAGGGGGATCCTGGTGATGCAGCAGTGGAACCCACAAATGTTACAACCGTCCAGGTTCCAGCTGAACCACAAGGGCAGCCCCAGCCAGCAGCAGTCGCCCCTGTGCAGAGGAGGAAGTATAAGACCAAATCAGCACGCCCAGTTAATGATGATGGGGAACCAGGTCCCTCACAACCAGCAGGAGAGCCGGAGCCTGAAATCATCACTGAGTCCCTGTTGTATGACAGCCTCCGTAATCTGCGAAAAAACATTGTGCGACGGGGGCGTGAGGCTTATACAACCTGGTTACTTCGGGTTTGGGATCTTATGGGCAAAGGCGTGCAACTGGATGGGGGTGAAGCGAGGTATTTGGGATCCCTGACCCAGGACCCAGGAGTAGATCAGGTGTTTGTGAGGGAGCCAGGGCTCCTTTCTCTCTGGGAGCGGCTTTTAACAAGTGTGAGAGAAAGATTTGTTCATAGAGAGAGAATGCAGGAGTACCATCATAAAATGCAGTAGAAGACACTCGAGGAAACAATGCAGCAGCTAAGAGAAGTGTCAGTATTAGAGGTGCTCTTTGGGAGAGATGGACAACATGGTAATGACCCTGACCAAGTCAGGTGCACAGGGCAGATGTTGTGGAATCTGGCAAAACTAGGGCCACAGCAACATGCCACCTTCATTGCAACCATTAATGCTGAGGACAACCGAGAAACAGTGGGCTCCATCACCAACAGATTCCGGTATTATGAGAGTATGGTCAATGGCCCAGTGAAGGCTCAGGTCTCTGCTGTGGTTAGGGACCTCAAGGAGGAGATTGTGGAGGAGGTAAGGAAGAGCATTTCCTGGGTGGCACCAGTGCGAGTCACAGACTCCAGAGTCAGAGCCCGATGTCCCCCAGCTAGAGAGAGAGGGTACACCCCATGAGCTGAGCTGTAGTTCTTTCTGTGTGACCATGGGGAAGACATGAGAAGATGGGATAGGAAACCCACTTCTGTTCTGGCAGCATGGGTGCGTGAACTCAAAAGGGAAAACACTAACCAAAGGGGTTCCGCCAGAGTGAAAGTGGCCTCAGCCTTCCGTGACCGAGCTGACAGGTATTACAGAAGGGAGGATGATATGTCAGACCCCCTAGAAGGAACCTCTCGCACATATGCCCAGGGAAGGAATGATAACCAGGGCTAGAGGGGCCCTGCCTCTGGCCAGGAAGAGGCACGGGAGAATCATGTTTTCTGGACAGTGTGGATCAGATGGCCTGGCACATCAGAGCCACAGAAATATGAAGCTTTAGTTGATACTGGTGCCCAATGTACTTTAATGCCATCGGGACATGTGGGGGCAGAATCTGTTTCCATTGCTGGGGTGACCGGAGGATCACAGCAGCTGACCGTGGTGGAAGCTGAGGTGAGCCTGGCTGGGAAGGAGTGGCAGAAACATCCAATTGTGACTGGCCCAGAGGCCCCGTGTATTCTGGGCATAGACTTCCTCCGGAGAGGCTATTACAAAGACCCAAAAGGACTCAGGTGGGCATTTGGGATAGCTTCTGTGGAGGCAGAGGGCATTGAGCAATTGAACACCCTGCCTGCACTATCAGAGAATCCCTCTGCAGTTGGGCTCCTGAAGGTGGAAGAGCAGCCAGTGCCAATTGCCACCTTGACAGTGCACCGACGGCAGTACCGGACAAATCGAGATGCCGTGATCCCCATCCACAAGATGATTCGTGAGCTGGAGAGCCAAGGGGTGGTCAGCAAAGCCCACTCACCCTTCAACAGCCCCATTTGGCCTGTGCGCAAGTCTGATGGAGAATGGAGATTGACAGTGGACTATCGTGCCTTGAATGAAGTGACTCCACCCCTGAGCGCTGCTGTGCCGGACATGCTGGAGCTCCAGTATGAGCTGGAGTCCAAAGCAGCGCAGTGGTATGCCACTACTGACATTGCCAATGCTTTTTTCTCCATTCCGCTGTCAGCAGAATGCAGGCCTCAGTTTGCCTTCACCTGGAGGGGCGTGCAGTACACCTGGAACCGACTGCCCCAGGGGTGGAAGCACAGCCCCACCATCTGCCATGGACTGATCCAGACTGCACTGGAAAAGGGTGAGGCTCCAGAACATCTGCAGTACATCGATGACATCATTGTGTGGGGGAACATGGCAACAGAGGTATTTGAGAAAGGGGAGAAGATCATCCAGATTCTCCTGGAAGCCGGCTTCGCCATCAAAAAGAGCAAAGTCAAGGGACCTGCCCGAGAGATCCAGTTCCTGGGGGTAAAGTGGCAAGACGGACGGCATCAGATTCCCACCGAGGTCATTAATAAGATCACTGCAATGTCTCCACCCACCAACAAGAAGGAAACGCAATCTTTCCTTGGTGCCATAGGCTTTTGGAGGATGCACATTCCTGAGTACAGCCAGATCGTGAGCCCTCTGTACCTGGTTACCCGCAAGAAGAAGAATTTCCACTGGGGCCCTGAACAACAACAAGCCTTCACCCAGATCAAGCGGGAAATTGCTCGTGCGGTAGCCCTTGGCCCAGTCAGGACGGGGACAGAGGTGAAGAACGTACTATACTCTGCAGCCGGGAACAAGGGTCTGTCCTGGAGCCTTTGGCAGAAGGTGCCTGGTGAGACTCGGGGATGACCACTGGGATTCTGGAGCCGAAGCTACAAAGGGTCCGAAGCCAACTACACCCCAACAGAGAAAGAGATCTTGGCCGCCTATGAAGGAGTCCAAGCTGCCTCAGAAGTGATTGGCACAGAGGCACAACTCCTCCTGGCACCCCAACTACCGGTGCTGGGGTGGATGTTTAAGGGAAAGGTTCCTTCCACGCATCATGCCACCGATGCCACTTGGAGCAAGTGGATAGCCCTCATCACACAGCACATCCGTATTGGAAACCCAAATCGCCCTGGGATCTTGGAAATAATTACAAACTGGCCGGAAGGTGAGACTTTCGGATTATCTTCTGAAGAAGAGGAGAAGCAAGTGACACGTGCCGAGGAAGCGCCCCCATATAATGAGCTACCGGAGAGTGAAAGACAATACTCCCTCTTCACTGATGGTTCCTGCCGAATTGTAGGTGCTAGCCAGAAATGGAAAGCTGCTGTATGGAGCCCCACACGACAAGTTGCACAAGATGCCGAGGGAGAAGGTGGATCGAGCCAACTCGCTGAACTCAAAGCCGTCCAATTAGCCCTGGACATCACTGAAAGAGAGAAGTGGCCAAAGCTATACCTCTACACTGATTCATGGATGGTAGCCAACGCCCTGTGTGGCTGGCTGGAACGATGGAAAAAGGCAAACTGGCAGCGTAGGGGAAAACCAATCCGGGCTACTGCTGAGTGGAAAGACATTGCCACTCGGGTAGAGAATCTACCTGTGAAAGTCTGCCATGTAGATGCCCATGTCCCCAAGAGCCGGGCTAATGAAGAACATCGTAACAACGAACAGGTAGATCAGGCTGCAAAAATAGAGGTGTCCCAGATAGACTTGGATTGGCAACATAAAGTTGAGTTGTTCTTGGCTCGATGGGCCCATGATGCCTCAGGCCAGAGACGCTACCTATAAGTGGGCATGAGATCGAGGGGTGGATTTAACCATGGACAGTATCTCCCAGGTTATCCATGACTGTGAGACGTGTGCCGCAATCAAGCAGGGCAGGCCAAGCGAGTGAAACCCCTATGGTATGGTGGGCAGTGGTCCAAATACAGGTATGGGGAGGCCTGGCAGATTGATTACATCACACTGCCTCAAGCCTGCCAAGGTTATATGCTCACCATGGTAGAAGCCACCACAGAATGGCTGGAGACCTACCCTGTCACTCATGGCATTGCACTTGTATCCATATCTGCATGTATATATGTATATAATTAGGGTAATGCATGTGTGTATATAGTTTAAAGATTTAAGTTTGATGTAACATGTTAGTATGGAAAAATTCGGGGTGGATAATGTTGGGGTTTTGGGGACTTATTCTGTTTTCCTTCTTGTCTTAAAGAATTTTTCAATACTTGTTTGTCAGGGAGGTAAATGGTACTTAAGAGAGACAAAAGGACCTGGCCAGAGGGGGAGGGGTCCAGCCAGCCGAATAAAGGGGGTTGGGTGGAGCCCCTAGGGCTCTTTTTTGCTCCCTGAATTCGAGGAGGAGAAGCTGCCCTCCTGGTGCAGAGAACTCATCCCCACGGCATCTCCTGCTCTCCCTGCTGCGTCTCCTGCTCTCCCTGCTGCCTACCAAGGATCCGGCAGAACACTGGGATCAGCTTGGAGAGAGGTCATCCCTGCTTCGTCTCCTGCTTTTTCCTTCTACCCCTGCTGTCTCCCGAGGATCCTGCTGGACTCCGGGATCAGCTGCCCAGGGGGGTTTGTGACACAGGCTTTTCATCGGCCATTGCCACGTGGGGACTGAGCTGGCTCCAGAGCGGCAGGGAGACCATCGCGCCCTCCCTGCTCCCCGGGAGCCGCGCGAGAGGCTGGGACTGGGTTCCTGGTGCTGTTTGCTGTTACTGCCATAGTTATTGTTGTTTGTTTGTCTTGTTATATAGATATCTAGTAAAGAACTGTTATTCCTGTTCCTCATATCTTTGCCTGAAAGCCCCTTAATTTCAAAATTACAAGCATTTGGAGGGGAGGGGGTTGCATTTCCATTCCAAGGGGGACTCCTGCCTCCCTTGGCAGACACCTGTCTTTCAAACCAAGGCAGGTTTTTTTTTACAAGGTGTTTCATGGGCATCTTCCCATTCTTTCGGTATATCCTGGAAGAAAAAGTATCTGCAGTGTTCTTGCACAAAAAATTCCTCCAACATTCCATTTCACCAAATAACAGTTTAGTCTTCGCTGTTGATCCCACAACAGCAGTTTAAGAGATTAGATGGAAAGTGTTACCGGTATGATCACTTTCTATCAGGAAGGAAGGTATTGCTCAAAAAACTCTGTTATCCCAACTACAGGTGTGGCTCTTTCTTGTTCCTTTACTTCTTCAGAGATCGTAGTAATTAAACATAAAAAAAAAATTCTGGAGAAACTATTTGGAACATTTCCTTCTTTTCTGTTACTGAATCTATTTTGGACAAGCACCTCAGGAAGTCATGGATTTTATTTTTTTTTAAGATACTCAGAGTATCTCTTAAACTAGGATCACAATATGCAAAACCACAAAGTGCATCAATATTGCAGCAAAGTTCTCAGTGTTGCATGAAAGAAATAATTTTTCAAATGTATATCTGAACAGGTCTAAACTCCTTATTTTGCATATTTTTATAAATACAATGCCATACTCAAATTTAAGAGTTGCCAATAATGATATAAGGATATTCAAAGCTTAGAAGATAAAAAAGAAGCCTATATATGAGCTTCAAAAAATGTACCTATTGTCACTGAAATTGAATACTAATGAAAAGTCAAAAGAACAAGCACCTAAGTTTTTTTATAATGCATTGAACTTCAAGGTATTGGTTCTCAACGCTTGCTAGCTGATGGGAGATATTCTACACTCCCTTCCACTTTACTACCTGAGGACCTTGGTCCTGTATCAAAGCCAAACCATTGACTTGTTCCTGGTGGATGAGCAAGTTCCTGAGCCTGAACTAAGATGGTTGCTGGTTGTCTGTTTTTGGTACAGTGCTGTCAAGGGTTAGGGCTGGGCCAGCCACTAGACAAATGACAGATGCTTCTATTAACTGCCTCTTACTTCCCAAGAGGGCATCGAGAGGAATAGGGGAGTGAGCCTTATGGATTGAAAAAGTAAAACAGCTTTAATGAAAATAGTAATAATAAAATGAAATATATACAAAACCAATATCAAAATCAACCCCCTTGATGTCAGTTACATTACTGTCACTACTGATGCTTTGGACAAGCACTGGGAAAGTCACAGACTGGACTCAGAGACAGATGGGACCCTGTTTCTACTCTACTCTACTCTACTCTACTCTACTCTACTCTACTCCATACAACAATGCTCCCAAGCAGTATCCCTTAGTGAGGATTTTGTTACATTTATTGTCCCTCTTCTTCCTCTTCCTTCTGAATTTCCTGCAATTCCTGTATCCCATTAAATTTCAGGTGGTCAGGGATTGTACCTATCCTTGAGATTTTGAACATTCTAAATCCCAGAAACAGGATACAATAAAACACTATCACTAGTCTCTATTTCTTTTATGATGGATATTGCTGCACAGCGAGTGTTTCCATGTAAATTAAAACTGGGCAGGTGAAAGGGCTGTATCAGTCAAATTGAGAGGCAGTTGCATCTGACAGATCACAAAAAAAATGTTTACTTGCTTACAAAACCAACAGAAAGACCAATTAGAGAAGAAAGATCTTATCGTGTATCCTAAGAATATGTGAAATCTACTTGTAGCTTGACCATATCTACCACTTCTCTAAAAACACAAAACTTACAAACCCAGATTAGATGTTTAAATTGTTTCTCAAAATTATCCAACCCCTTCTATTCAATTAAGTGTTAGCATTTTAAGATATGCACTATTTTAGTTTCCTGTTACATAATATTTGCTCCCTAAACTTAATTTACCGATATGTAAGCAAATAGCAATAATTAACTTACACAACAAACTGTGATACTCTAAAGAAAGTTAGCAGCTTCTGGACATTAGAACCTATCATTTTACAATCAGGAAAACTATTCTAACATGTCAGGGAATCCTAAAGGATGTCATTCTCTGTTATTCAAGTTTTCTTCCTTAAGTCTATAAACACAAGAAGCAAAGTCCTAAAATTTAAGAATATAAGAGCATTAAATAAAAATTAAACACAAACAAGATACATAAAATGCATACAGAGCAATTACATTTCATTGGTTTATGAATAGTGGTAACTCTCATTACGCCTAATCTATTCTCACAACCTTATATATACCGCTAACCCATTCTGAGTGAATGTTAGTAACTGGCTATACTATACTGAGAGTATAGTATGAAATTTACCTAAGACTTTAAAATTAAAGCCTCTAGCTCCCACAGAGCAATCACAGAAGGGCAGAAAACTATAAAACTGCAATATAATCTGCACTTTTTCTCTTGTGTGTTGCCTTCACTCCTCCTCCAGGAGATTTGTGTCACTTTACTTCCATCAGAGACTTAAAAGCACATTAAAACAAAGTATAACAAACTTTCCAAGATGCAGACTACAAGTCTGACATTTCAAACAATTCTGTATCTTTGTTTTCAGGGCATGTCTTTAAAGCTTTCCTTTGCAGCCAGAGAACAAAATACAAGAGTCTTATTTTGAAAGCAACTCATACTTTTGTTGGAATAATCATCAGAAATAAAAGAAAAGGTATGTGAAGAAAACAGCTGTTCTGCATCTCACAAGTATTACACAGAGCTGTGAGAGCTGCTACCCAACACCGTAAACGGTCTGTCTTGCAAAATAATTAGCTAGGATATTTCTGGTTAAAAATAAGGAAGAGGGAATCTGTAATAAACTCTTGGAAAACAAACAAGCAAACCCAAAATAGTATCTGTCAAAAAATAGGATGGTTTTGAAAACCCTCAGCTATCCAATACATAGACATGAACTCCAAGCAAATAGAAATGTAAGTAACATTCATCACACTGTAATTTCCATCTCTCCCTTCTTCAGTGGGGTGTCTTCAGAATGTGCATAAACTCTATTATTCCTGAGGTCTCTTATGTGGCTACCAGTATGACATTATGTGACTCACTATACTCAGGAAAGTCTTAACATAAACAAAATTCATTAATGTTAGTAAAGGTCATGGACATCATGGTGATACATGTTGTAGAAACAACTCCAGAGAAAGACAGACAAAGAGGCAGAAAGGAAATGCTTTTCTTTACTGTGACGGTGACCCTGGAACAGGCTGCCCAGAAAGATTGTGGAGTCTTCTTCTCTGGAGACTTTCAAAACCTGCTTGGACATAATCCTGGGCAACCTGCTCTAGGTGATCCTGCTTTGGGCAGGGGGGTTAGACTAGGTAATCTCCAGAGGTCCCTTTCAATCCCTACCATTCTGTGATTCTGGGAAAGAAAAGGGAAAGAATGAGATACTGGATAATGTAAGTAACATATGTCTGTGTTGAAGACACTGAGACTTGGACAGCAACGATCTCTAACTGTAATGCTGCCAGTCATACTAACGTGATCTGATCATTGATAGCACTGACAGTACAAAAACCAAATACTCAGCTAACAAAAGAAGTGTCAGTGCTTCATTTAACACTTTTTTTTTTTTTTTAAATAAATTAAATGTACCTGCTGAGCTCACAGCACTCAAGGTTTTTTAATAAATAAACATACAAATAAGAAAAAAAGCAACATTAAACATTTTGGTTGAAACACGCAGTAATAAATAATACTAAAAGATCCATCAGAGAAAAATGCAACTGTGATTTGGCTTTTGATCATAGATAAATTCCTCTTTGGCAATTGTTAGCAACAAGGATTTTAAAGCTGCTAATATTCAGCAATATCTATCAAAGAGCAATTCTTCTGCTTACAGCGGAAAACCCCTCTTGAAGGTTTTGTATTGGTTCTTTTTATGTTTCTTTGGGATTGGGTAATTAATGTAGGGCAACCATCCTGTTTTGACCTGTATTCCAGTTTAATATTCAGTTATATATTACTACTACGGATCTACTATTCAATTGTTTTCCATTACTTCTTTTCTATCACCAAAGTGCAACAATGTCTTCCATGACATTCTGTGATCCCTGCATACTGTATGAATTTTGTAATGTCTGCATATTAGTTGGACTGTATATCAAGACATACAAGCTTATCAAGACAGAATTAAGAGCGGTTATACCAATAGTATAGTAATGTTGATACTACTGTCAGCATGTTGGAATAATAAATAATGTCAGAAAACATTTAACAGCATGTTATAAAGTAATTTCTCTGAACTCTTGTTAAAAATATGCAGTGGTGATATCAGTAGCATCTTTGGCACCCTTCTCAGTCACCCTTTTTCATTGATACTGAGGAAAGTATAACTTAAATCCTTAGTATGATTTCAAGCTAATTATCTACTTTAAGGTAAATTATTTGTAAAGTAATGTAGAGGAGTTAGGCAAATAATACTTCCTAAATTTTAGCCCTTTAGGGATCCTTTTAAACTTATACTGTTTTTAAAAGCTCACACAAAATTTCTATTCTACTCAGCAGATTACTATACAGCACCACTTAATTTCAGAGTTTGGATGTATTAGGTATTTTTTTATTCACACATAGTACTTTCAGTTATGCAGTAATGGAAATGGTAAACAAAATCCTTCACTTCCATCTATCTTTTTCTTTCTGTTTTCACTGCAGCTTTCCATTCTTTCTGATGACCAAAATGCCTGTGAAAAATTAGCATGACTAATACATAGCTTATTCAAGCAGGCACATAATATGTAAATTGTACCTAGTGACTGATGGACTGACTAGCCCAGGATTTAAAATTAAAATTCTTTCTCCGAGTTTAGATTTTGTTTATTTAAAAGCAAGATCAAGCACAGTTAGATACTAACACTGGACAGTTAGTCAAGAAGATGTATTTATTTATTTTGCACTTGAAATTCCACCTCATGCTTTGGAGCCTTGTAGTTACTTGCAATCATACAAGCCATCTAACAGATTTATTGGGAGAGCTTTCCTGATTAAAATGTACTCACCGTCATTAAAGGCATATGATGCTGAAGGCATTGAAGCAAGATGCTTGCTGATGCTTTTACTTTTTCAAACTTCCATGTTAGTGGGCTGGTTGCCTGAATAAGCTGAAGATTTGGCCCATGATGTCCCATGTGATTCAGCTATAGCAGAGGGAGATAGGTTCCAGCTTTAGTGAAATAAGATATCTGAGCTGTCAATCATTATCTAAATGGTCTAGCTTTTGGCTTACAGCATTCCCAAGCTACAGATTATTTTCTAGCCAGAAGTCCTTGAGTGATAGCAAAAGCTGTGAGATTTTGATTAGCTTCTTCACCCAGTGAACACAAGAAAGCAAGCTAACAGGTTTATAAATAATGAAAGAATTTTAAATTGAGGTGGTGTTTCCCTGATATAATAATGACTGTAGATGACTGTGTGTAAAACTCTTTGGGTTAGTTTAACTGTGGCTTTCTGCAGAGACCACAAAACACACTAAAATAACTTTCTTTCTACCCTCTTTAGCCTCTTAAGAAGTATGTACAGAAGACTGAAAAAACAAAAAGGCTGTATTTGAGGTTTAACTTATGCTGATACGATAGATCATTCCCATTTAAATTGAGCTATATTGCTGTAACAGGTCTTATGGGCCAAATAGTACTCTATTCCAAGATAAATACAGCACAAAGAAAGAAGCTGGTGGGATAACATTGATTTTATATTAGTACATCTGAGAGAAAAACAGTTCCATGGATCTAACATAGAAAGACAGGTGATTTTTATAATGATAACAACTGCACATAAGGCCTAAACCCTGCAGTATATGTTTTCTTCCTTATGGACCTTCCTCATCCCAAGTTTACTTTTACATACATTGGGTTGCACCTTATTCCTCGAACAATTCCACTGTTTAATTTACCCTGCAAAGGATGTTCAGCAGTAACACATTTTGAAGCACAGTTATATGAAAAAAAGACCAATCAGGTATCATTTTCTTTAGATCCCATTGATTTTTTCATTTTCCTCATAACAAGTTGCTATAAAAGGAAACAAAACAACAGCAACAACAAAATATAGGGGATGTCTCACATCTATTACCTTTATATATATATATATACTTTATCTAAAAAAATCACAACAAAATCATTTAGAAACAGGTTACCTTTAGACTTTTCAAAGGACAGCTAAATGATATTATAGTTAAACTATTTGAACACTTGAAGATCAAATAGAAAATTTCTTAAATAAACAGCTAACAGAATTTAATTCTGAAAGCAGCTTAAAATACAATAAAAATAAGAACTCTGCTGTCATTCAAAAAAAATCTCACTGCCTACTGAATGTGACGAAATATTTGGTACTACAGATTCTTTGTAGATTTTTCTTTGTTCTTTCTCATCACTGCTGTCTTCTGTCTGTGTATAATGGCAACATTAACAGCAAAAAGTTGTTTTTCAATACACACAATGTAATATTTGGCAGTACTCCCAAAAATTCCTTTTCCCTTTTTTCTTCCACTTTCTCCACTATAGTTGTGATGGGCTGATTATTTGTTTACACAAGATGAAAGAGTCAATAAGTGAGTTTTCAAATCTGCAAGCAGAGACATTTGTCATTTAAATAGGAAGTTCTGTGCCTGCAGCAGAACTCAGTTTGATCTGCTAAGGAAAAAAATCCATTTGGTTAAATATGCTGCTGAGGATGTACATTGCCTCAGCAGAGGGAATAGATTAAGAACAGATACACACTTTAGCTCATCTAAAAATATCAGAAAACATTATGACATATTTTCTAGCAAAATACAGTCTATATGATATTTCAAGGGAAAACATTACAGAACTCAACATTAACATGCAGCAAACACATCCCTTAAAATGGAAACAGAAAGGACTGCTTTTTTTTTTTTTTTTTTGATGAGCATATTGTCTTGAGCACTATATTTAAATTTAAGAAGATTCAGTGCTGTTTATGAAGGAGCCAGTACTGAATCTCTAGTTAAGAAAACCAGCTGCAGATTTGATTAGAACGATAAATATTGTAGTGATGCATTGTAAATAAAGTAATGTGTTGGCTTAAACAGCTTAACTGTTTAAGTAGAAATCAAGTAGAAAAAATAATGCAACTCAAACCTAGGTCTTCTGCAAAAATATTATTCCATTTTCGTTGGAGTTTTCTTCAAACCTAAGACCTCCTCTTTCAACTGGGTCTTTTTACAGTCCAGAAGGCCTTCAAAATACAAATAATATTACTGTTGCCTTCCATGTATCAAGTTTACTAGAAGATCTAGGCAACGTAGCACCTTAACTAGATCCAAAACCTTATGTTATTTCCTTAGATTTCCCATAGTATGCATGAAAACTTAAATTAGAAAGGTATCCCAAGGGATCAAAAGCCTAAACTGAGAGACATCTGAAAACAGTACACTCAGGATGTTGTGAAATAAAGGTAAGTAAATCAAGATAATTAGGAAAGGAAATTCTTAAATTTGGCCTCTGAAGTGGATTAGCCACATCTTCAGCCACTGTTCACAGCACACTAAATCACCTCTTCAATTGGTGTTTTTGCCAATACATTTTTTTTTTAATCCTGTTTGATGGTAAAGACTTGACAGAAAGGACAATATTTGCCTTTCTAGGAAAAACATGTAGATTTTTTTCTGGAAAGGACTCCTTTTCTGGTCAGTGGGAAATAAGTCTCCTTCAGGAAATGGAAGCAACTCTGAGCCTCATACCCATGAATGCTCTAACTAATAGGCCTTTTCATAAAAGGGACTGTCAATTATACTAAAACACTTCCTATAGTTATGTCTTTAGAGAGAAGATCTCCACTGCATTTGAAGCGTACTATAAGCTTACATAGATGTTTTAGGTGTATGCAACAGCATTCTATGTGTAACAAGCCCTTTTGGGGACAAAGGCATAATTCAGTATATTTCTTGGGCATAAACTGAGTTTAGGGCTCCTCAGGATAATCAAGATTATGTTAGTTCTGGATGTAAGAAAGTTGTGACTTTGTATGCTTACAGAAACATAAAAAAAGGTAGAATATTAGAATCTTGAATGGAGTTTTCAGATAGCAGTCCAAAATAAGGTCCCTAAGTTCATTTATGTGTTGGACATAAGATTTTATCTTTTTATATCAAGCAAGGAGCTTTACCTACAAGGAGATCTTGAACTGATGTTTTAGTTCTGTAACTTCTCAGAAAATATGGGAGTAAAGCCCAGGGATTAAAAAAATTAAAAAAAAAATTAAAAAAGAAAGCATAAAAAGACCATAAAGCTATCTCTGCTTCACTTGGTTTTGAGATATTAGAAATAAATACACAGAACAGGATGTGACAACTGATCTCTTCCTCTTAAGTGGAAGTATTTCACTGAAACATTACAATTATTCAAAGCTGCATATCGCTCAGAAAGATCTATAAAGGTATGTCTTGTCAGACTCACAGTCATGCTCTCACACATTAGTGTGGGGAGTCAAGCAGCTTCCTGGACTTAGTCCTATAGAATTTTATATTGATTCAAAGATAAAAAGTAATGCCTTGCAAAAAATGTACCCTGGATTTCAGTAATAACTAGGGTGATATCGATTCACATCCAACCTGTACGTGTAAAAGTTCATGGTAGCTACAGACTAATGAATATCACTGAGATTGCTTCTGCACAGTATAAGTGATCCCAGAATAGATAATAAATGTCTCCATCTTTTCTGGCAACTCTGCTCTAAACCAAAATTATGATCAAGGAAACAGAGGATAAATTTATCTCACATTTCTTTTATTAAAAATTTGGAGCTGAACATAGAAACCTTCAAAATTTTCTGCTTTTGCTGTAAATAAGCTACATCCTATCTTCAGCTCTTTATAATACCATAAAGGAGCATAGGAGGATGCAATAAAGACTTCTCTTGCCTACAGGTGTAAGAACAAAAATCAAGATTTATTTCAAATGATCTAAAGATTTTTCCTCTTGGAACCACTATGTCCTGGAATCTTCACTCCTGGAAGTGTGATTTTGATAGCAAACATCTATCAGTGTATAGAATAATAACACTTTGGGAAGTGGGCCATGTTTTATTTTAAGAGAGTGGCATGTAATTTTGAATAAGCTTTATTGAAGTGAAAGGTGGAAAAATATTATAGCTGACCACATGTTTGATAGCCACCATGACATGAAATTAACAACAGGAGAAAGAGAAAAAAAAATCACCCACTTAGCACCAAATCAAGATTCCAAGAAGAAAAATCACTAAATCACTATTATATATGAAAAGAATGCAGTATTTAATTTCCTATATGTTTCTGCCAAGAGACTGGCTTTTAAATAGGGAGAATTTGAGCTCATAAATTGCTCTTTTATGAGCATAAATACAATCTTGTTCATATCACTGAAACCTAGCAGGTAGAATTACATGATTAGAATGTCAAAATCACAAAATCACTTCTTTAGGACAGCTTACATAGGCAAAACGAGAAACAAAACAAATGGAAGGCCTTATCACCTCGTTGAAAACTCAGTTCCAAATATTCCTGAATACTCAAAGACTGGTATCCTAATGGGTAAAATTCAATCTGTACTAAAGAATGTGTGTGCTGAAGACCACAACATCCCATTAGGAAAGAGATGTGCTTATTAAGTAGTCTAAATAACGTACAGAAAAATAACCATGAGGAACTTCAGTTTGTGCTAAAAGCTTGGACTTACTGGTAAAAAGCTTTCTTTCTGCAATCTGTAAACACATCAAACAATTGCTACATCTAAGGAGAATCGGGACTCCACATACTCTGTGACTTGAATTTTACTTTAAATTTCATTCCAGTAGGAACAGATCACAGAATGGAAAGTTAGTTGTTGATTAGTTCCAAGCAGTTGTAACATGTCTACATTTATAAAAAGACTGAAGTACCAAGCAGTAATATATTCTTGTTTTTACTCTAGGGGTGCCAAGTTCATGAAGTGGAAAATAATTATAAGCCAGTTGCACTGAGAGAATAGATAAACGTCACAGTACAATCAATGTTTAGAAGCTGCTTTAAAAGAATTTACAAGATTCCCCCAAAGCCTCAGTTTTTGTTAAAAATCAGCTTTGCCTAAAAGGCAAAGAGGAAGCAACAATAAACAGTTCAATAAAGAGAAAACTGATGATAGTTAGCTAAGTATCATCTAAAAATTGCAGAAAGCTCACAATGAAAAACATAGATAAATGTATGGACATCAGAGATAGACTGAAAAACTGCAATTTTTAATAAATCATTAACACTGGATAATTACCAGATAGAAATAGGGCAATTTATAATAATATCATTCAATAAATATTTCTGTTCTATGACTGAGGAAAATACAGATTACACACATATATGTATATGTACATATTACAAGGACTTTGGATTATTTTGCTTTTGGGTAAGTAATTAATAACACACTGAACAGGAACTAGTGAAGCTGGACATCTTTTCATCAAAAAATCTGTCTAAGTTTGATGTAAGAGTTTTTAAAAAATTGGCTGATGTATAAAAAATTAATGATGAATTTTCAAACACAAACATCTTTAGATAATGCTGTATAGATTTCACTAATAAGTGAAAGAAACACTGAGTTTGAAACACCTTATATATCTACACTTTATAAAGTGAAAATATGCGATTAAAAAAAAAAATAATTGCAATTACTTTCTGTAATGTCCATAGTGTTTGCTTCTTACTTCAGTACACCTGAAATCGATCATTGGCTAAGTCACAATTGCTGTTCTGGAAGCAATGGTTTAAAGAAAAAGTGGAGCAGTAAGACAAGTAGAAACAACAATGTCAACCAAAATCATTGTTTGGTGAATGAATAAGAATGCAAACATTCTTTTATAGTTTTAGAAGATATTATTCAATAATATTTATACAAGAATGCATAACAGCTTTGCAGTATTTTTGTTCAAACTTAAAATTTAATACTGAGCAATCAGTCACTTCAGAGGATAAATGTACAAATAATGGTGCTATTCAAATACAAATAGTTATATTTGCCTGTTCCATTTAATTCTGACGGGGAAATTTTTCTTGGCAGCTTGAGAGTTACCTGACCTACATAAATTTTTCTGGTGAATTTACTCTGAGAGTGGCTTTCCATTTCCATTTCATTGGCCACACTGAAATTAATTATAATTTTAAAATATACGGGTTTTTCATTGTGCAACATCTGACCTTTGCAGATTTTGACACATTGCCTACTGTGTTGTGCTGATTTTGGGTAAGATAGAGTTAATTTTCTTCATAGTAGCTGGTAAGGGGATGTGTTTTGTATTTGTGATGAAAACAGTGTTGATAACACAGGGATGTTTTAATAATTTCTGAGCAGTGGCTTACACAGCATCGAGACATTTTCTGTTCTTCATACCACCACATCAGTGAGCAGGCTGGGAGTGCACAAGAAGCTGGAAGGGGACACAGCTTAGACAGCTGACCCCAACTAACCAAAGGGATATTCCATACCATATGACACCATTCTCAGCATATAAAGCTGGAGGAAGAAGAAGGAACTTGGGGGACATTTGGAGTTAGAGCATTTTGTCTTCCCAAGTCACCATTATGTATGACGGAGTCTGGCTTTCCTGGAAATGGCTGAACACCAGCCTGCTGGTGGGAAGTGGTGAATGAATTCCTTGTTTCACTTTGCTTGCTTTTGTGGCTTTTGTTGTACCTGTTAAACTGTCTTTATCTCAACCCCTGAGTTTTCTCACTTGTATCATTCTGATTCTCTTCCCCATTCCACCAGGAGGCAGTGAATGAGTGGTTATGTGGGACTTGGGTGCTGGCTGGCAGAGTGCAGATTTGGTTTAGAAATAATCATAGAATGGTTTAGCTTGTAAGGGATCACTCTCACAGTATAGAATTTCTTCTTTTCTTCACTGTGAGGGGGGTGAGACACTGGAACAGGTTGCCCAGGGAAGTTGTGGATGCCTCATACCCATAAGTGTTCAAGGCCAGGCTGGATGGGGCTTTGAGCAACCTGGTCTAGTGGAACGTGTCCTGGCCGATGTCAGGGGGGTTGGAACTAGATGATCTTTAAGGTCCCTTCCAACCTAAACCATTCTATGATTCTAATTTTGATGTCATAAAATGCCAGACTGCAATGTACAGCTGTGCAAATGTAGTGATATCCCTGGTAAGCACCAGTATGTATTTTTACCTGATGAAATGCATTCTAACTAGGTATTACTATATCAACTTCATCCTTCTACTTTACCAGTCTTGGGTCTCTTTTTTTTGCTACAATTTCTCTGAACTGGTTTTAAATTTATTCCAACAGAATATTTTCTATATTAGTTGCTAAATCCCTAAAAGCTATCCCAGCAACTGTAGCTCTTTTATATTATACATTTCATATGCTGTGGAATTTAGTAAAATCTATTGTTCTTGAATGAGATGAGTGCATCACAGATGGCTTATGCACCTGCAGCAGATATTTATTTCAGACTGTTCATAGACTGTTTTGTACCAAAACCCATGTGTATAATGGAGGAAAGCATGTCTGACAACAGTACAGTACCACAATATATTTTAAAGAATAAATCTGTTTGACAGTAATGTTTATTTAATACTGGTTGTCAAGAAATTATTCCAGCAGTTCCCATCTTCATAGTTAAGACAATACTGTTTCTAATCTGGGCCTGTCAAACTTTCATGCCCTAGGCTTTGTTACCTCTTAGTTTAACTACATGAAAGATTATGTATTATACTTGTATGTGGCTCAGTAAATCTGCATTTCCAGACTATATCAACCCTTTGAAGCTCTGCCTCTCACTGGATCATTGTATGAGCTCTTACACAATGATTATATGTATCATATTCATTCTTTCTCACAATAACACTCTCATTCTGTATGTATGGCTGAATGCATTTATCCCTGGATATGCAGTTTTACTTGACCATTTTGAAACATTCTTGTTTGCTTGGACTCTATCATTGAATAAATCATACAATTCTCTATATTTTACCTGTTACTTTCATTATTATGGAATTTTCTGCTCTCTTGTCTAATAATTGTTCATATCATCGATACATATTAAATCGTATGTAGTTCTTAACTAATCTCTTTGAATCGATATTGACAATATATTTGCCTGACAAGGATTCCATTAATGGTCATATTTAATCTCCAGTCATTTGGCCATATATTAATCTAAAGTGTATCATGTTGATTTTCTCTTGCTCTTTGTTTTAAACAACTTTAGCCACACCAAGTGCAGTGAAATGGTGAAAATGTTAGTGTCATTGTACGAATCACTTAGTGTAACCTTGTCTGGAAAGTGTTTGGACAGTTCTGGCGACCATTCTTTAACAAAAAACCACTAGATTCAGGATAAACCACTAGCATGACTGAAAACATGAACAATGATAGTAGACGAAATTTGAGAGCTTAGATCACTCAGGTTAGTTCAATAAAGGCAGAGAAGGCTTTTAACTTCACCTGTGATTTCACCCTATAAATATGGCAGGTAATAAACAGAGAGGAAGAAATGATACATCAAAGAATCTTGTCAGCACTAGAAAAAATCATGTATTAATTAACCTAGGACAGAAAGTAGGAACAGATTTCTAACACAAGATGAATTCTGGAATGGATAACCAAATGAAGCATCAAGACACAAAAAAATCCCATAACTATACTTAAGATATAGCTTTATCAGATTGTGAAAATTATAAGTAGTGTGCCAGTTAAAGCAAAGAACTTGAGTCTTGGATCCAAAGTCCTACAAAAGTATCATCACAGACCAGGGTCTTCACTCAATAAATGCTGCTTTTGGGAGCTGGGAACCGTGCACTGTGAAGAGTGACATGCTTTACCTCTATCACTTCTACTCTTCACACTTTGCTCTCCAGCTGCAACCAGCCACAGATTGGGATTCTATATCGCATCAAACTTTCTTCTGACTTAGTCAGTGACCATAGGATGATCTGTAGTAGATAGCACTATGTTGTGAACTGGCACTTTGAGTGCACAATGCCAGTAGGTCATGGAACAGGCACTTATGGGAGACAGCAAAGATGTAAGCATAACTGTGCATATGGATTAATAAAGCAATAAAATATATTTAAAAGTTTTGTGTAACAATATAATCATATACTTATACTGTATTTTCAATGACCTAATTGTAATAATTCAATGTAATAACTTTAAACTATCAGTAGATGATTATTCACCTTCCAGAGACATACTAAATGAAAGAGTTTATTTCAAAGAAACAATATGTTAAGACTACCTACTTTCTTTAAATCAATGAAATAGCTAGTATCCAATTATTTTGATTAGAATCACAGCTAGTACCATTCAGAAACCTCTCAACCTTCTTGTGAAAGGTTAAAGTTATTAAAAAGAAAAAAAAATGCATTGATGTGCTCATTTTCCTACACTAAGAGAACAATATCTTCTTGTAATAAAGGAATTTTATTTTGCTTTGAGTAAGTTATCTATGTGCTTTGTAGAGGGAAAAGAACTCCCTAACATGTTGGTTTCAGTTCTTCCCAACATATCATTTTGAGGCTGTTATGTCTAACTGTATTAGAGATGTTTTTTGGGGCCTTTTTTTTGTTTCTCAGCGAAGTTGTTAACCGAATCAGTGGCAATAGAATGTTGTTAGAATTAGAATTAACACAAACTTTTGAACAATTTAAGGGAGTCATTAACTCGGTTTGTTAATCCAGTGGGAAATTTCCTGGTTCTAATTGTAGGAAAGGATAACATGAATTATAGTGTGGGAAATACTCTCTCCACAGTCTGATTGTTTGCTGTCACATGCAAATAATCATGAATATATCAATCTACTAATTGCTAATCAGATCCCACACTGTTTAAAAGAATTAATCTACTAAGGTTGTTCTGTCAATATTTAATTAATGCAGCTTAATATAATGACTGTTCCTGCTAACATCTGTTCATTAGCAAATACGGAATTCAGACATTTTGTAACAGAGCATTGCTTTTCTACACATGACAATAGTGTTTAAATAGTGTTTTGCTTTGCATAGCAAATATAATCCAAGACATCCAACAGCTTACAATACCATCCATTTTGAATGTAGCAGCACTTATACAGCAACCTTAAAGCTACACCATTTTGGGTGCTGGAAGTATGCATTTGAATGGTTTACTTAGATGTTAAATTTATCACCAAACTTGTGTTACAAGTTATGTAACAGAATTATATAACAAAGAACAAGCTATGATATAGTAAAACACAGCTTTCTGAAAAGGTCTGCTCATTTTTCAAAGTGGTTTCAATCTCATCATGTGATGGACCTTCAATCTAACCAATTAAATAAAGCCAAATAAAACTAAACATTCTGTTGTGTGAAATATACTACCTGACATCAGATTTACAAGAGTTTATGTTAATAAAATGCTAATTTTAATTAACTTTTTCCATTTTCTTCATTATGTGTCTTTTAAAATGTAATTATGCAATATTTCAGAAGCAAGAACTTCATATGTGTATTTGCATATTGGACATATTAATTCTCCACCATATGTAACATCCTTGGGATTTTATTCATTTTAATGCAAATCGTCTGTCAAACCATCAGTAAAAAGCATCAGATGTACTTCATTTAAAGCATATGAATGCAATTAATAGCACTTTATTCACTCAAAAGATAAGTGACTACAGGAAGTCATAAGGAATGATTATGGCTTGGTTTCATTAGAAGCTTAACAATTGGAGAACTTGCTACTTCTAGTACATTCAGCAGTTACTTCTACTCCACTTAACAGAAATATAAGTGTTTTGGAAAAAGAAGAGAAGTAAGTATATACTTATTCATATACTCATAAGTACAGAAGATGTTTTCATTTAAGTATGTCACCAGATTCTAATGACGTGATAGAATACACCAGTTATCATTTATATATTATTTTTAGACTAAGGAGACTTTATGGACCCTATACATGAGACTTGACCCCTCTATTTCCACACCCAGCCTCTCTCTCTATATATTTTTTTTATTAAAATATCATATTTTTACAGAATATTCTTCATACTGATAATGTTTTTAATTTTGTTTTTGTTATAGAGTGGTTTTTTTTTCAGAGCTGGGTTACAGTGCACAAATCACAGCAGAGCTGCCAATTCTTGATCTAGAGAAGTGTTAGGAAAAAAAATGCACAAAACCGCTTATTAAAATTGTTGTTCACAAAACAGGTAGACATAGCAGTCTGTGTAATATTTAGATAAGCAGAAAAATCACTTTGTTATAGTTTGGTACAGGGGGAAGTTGTCCCTGCCCATGGCAGGGGAATTGGAACTAGATGATCTTTAAGGTTCCTTCCGACCCAAACCATTCTATGATTCTATAGTTTTACGATTGTATGGGTTTGAACTTGCTTTTTTTTTTTTTTTAACTCTAAAGGAAACACAATAGAGAAATTCATGAACTGATAAGGGTAGTAGTGAGGGAAAGGCTGAACAGAAAGACTGTCCTGCTGCCAAAAGTGTCATGTCACACTATAGCCTGGTAGTTTTATCAGATGTATGTACAATAAATACATTTTCTATGATATACAATTCATAAAATGCTGTGACACTCTTTAAAATGTAAATGGTAAGATGGCCATTTGAGCTCTGAGGAATGTACTCAACTAAATACATAAACAATAGGCTCATGTGTCAAAGAAACCTTATGGGTTTCTTTGCCCTATCTTTTACATTTTAACTGAATTAATTGGGTTAAAAATGAAACCAGCTAAGTAAGAGCTGCTGTGAGGCTATCTTAAAAACAGAAGAAGAGAGGATTTGTCCTTGGAAAGCCAAGGCCCCATTGGGGAGCTATACTTACTGGGACAGAAAGGATCAATTCCCCTCAAAGCCAGTTAAGTCACTGGACCAAGTAAAGAGGAATTGTAGGGCTTCATTATTCCTTGTGATAAGAGTAATTCTGATTTTGTAATAAATAGTTAATCCTGTATTGGAATATACTTCCGTAAATTTATCTGGTGCTATGTGTGATAAAACAGGTTAATCTGGGGAGAATAAGCACAGCATCTGTTCAGAAAAAAGCATGAATGTAAATCAAATGTTGTTGCAGGTTAATCTGAGATGTTTGCAATCAGATACCCATTTGGGTGTCTCAGGAAGCAGTATTTGTTTCACATCATTCGGGATCTGGCTGTATCAACTGCTAGGAATAAAGACAGCTCTCTTGATAAACATTATCCAGTGGAGGAGAGAATTCAAATACCCATAGAATGTATTTTTAATATAGGTAGCTCAGCTAGAATAAGTCCTACCCATACTCACTACAGACCTAGATAATGAGATGCAGACAGTTTTGCAGCTGTTCAATTTTCCAGTCTGGCAAGTACTTGTCTTAAAGCTGTACAACTTAGAATACTAACTATAACCTTTGTTTTCATTCATTAGTGTTTAATTTGTCAGGAGTTAGTGTTTTAGATGCATGTTTTAAGTAAATTTGCCAATCAACCTCATTTACCAGGTTCACAACGAGAAACAACTTCAAAGGATACAAGCAGGATTACTTTCCAAGCAAACAGAACTAGAAGATGGACTACTGGAGTGCAACTAGTGCACACCAACTCCTGTGGACTCTAAATCCACAGAAGCCTCATCAATATACAGCTAGAATGGAGATCAGGTCCATTGTACCATTTTACTCATTAATAATGATCGTACCATTCTATACTAGTTTGGTTTTGTTTTTTTTTTTTTTAATATAACCTTACAGGACTTACTATTTGCAGCAGCTAGTCCTGTCCCTCAAGTGAGACAAGTGGTATGTTAATACGGCCATAAAGATTATGAGCTGGAGATGGTCCATGTCCCACAGGCTTACAGGACAGCTGAAACCCTGACTGTGATTTTCTGTCCCTTTGTAAACATAAGCTTTGAGACACCTAATACATTCAAGATCTCCAGAACAGTAAGGAACAGGAAAATGCAAGTCCTGTAATGATGGAGATCTTAGCATTCCTATTTGTATTATTAATCCACTCTGAATTTAAATTACTACAGAAAAGTATTCATTTCCATTATCACTACTTTTTTTTCACTCAAATACTTCTGAAACCAACCTTTGTTCTTGTTATTATCTTTCCTTATTTTAAATTGTATGACAAATTTCAGGCAAAAGTTATTTGTCCTTCTATAATAATAGAAAAAATACTATAATTCACATAATTGGCTATATTTCAAAATTTCAAATTACTTTCAGTGTTACACTGTTTCAGATCTCCAACTGACATAAAATGGCATTTCTTTTTTTTCCTCACCAGACAGACATCCTAATAGCATTTAATTGAATGTTCTGGGGATGTCACAGGCTATAAATCCCTAGGTAACCCTAACAGACATCCAGCCTACTCCCATGTATAACAGGCTTTATCAGTTGTAACCTGTTTGAATAAAATACACTGAAACTTTATCGTGACTGAAAACCATCTATTTTTTATTTAAAATTTGCCATCAACAGAGACAACAACCTAAAGTGTCTGCATCTAAACTATCAATAAAGAATATTCTCTGTTGTGACTACGTTTCCAAATTGTGCATTAACGCTTGCAAAATCACATAGGTACTTACTGGAAAGGAGCTCTGGAAGACATCTAGTCCAGCCCTGTACTAGAAGTAAGACTGTCACTAACACTGTATCAGATCAGCCACAGATTTGTCCATCAGTGTCCTTGAAAATCTTCAAGGGTAGAGATTACAAAACTCTCTGGACAGTCATCTGAGCACCATGTTATTACAGGTCACTTCTATTTGGAAAAAAGTTTTCCCCGGTGACCAAGATGAGCCTCCCAAGTTCATGGAAATGGTATTTTCTAATGGAATGCCTGTGGCTAAACAATGTGTCCAGTTAGAGTATCTGTTCCTACAGTGTCTCAAAAGCGAGGATATTTGCAGAAGTCCAAAATACCTTTTCTCCTGACATACTCCCATCATTCTTCCATCTTCTTTCATCCATCATTCATAGACATGTTAATCATATTATCTTATGAAAGCAAAAAGAGAGCAAAATTTTTCAGTAACAAGGCAGAGGCTACTGGACACAGGCCACCAGACACAGGCCACCAGACATGGGATCAGCATTATAACAACAAGCTTCTGCCAATATGAATGACAGTTTGCTGCTCTTTCAAAACAGTTTTCTAACAGTCCAGTCTTCCCTCCTCTCATCCTTAAAAATATTCTGCTTATTTTGTTTGTTTCCTTAGCACAGCCTCTTTCATCTTGACATCCTTTTTTTCTATCAGAGTAATCAATAGTAATGCGGGAAAATAGAAAGGCTTTATACTACCTTGATTATTCTATAGTTTATTCCTTGAGTCACGGCTGAACCAAGAATACTGGCAATTTCTCAAAGTCCTTTCATGTGCCTTTTCTGATAAAGTTTTGGGAGGTCTTTTTTTTGTTGGGTTTTGTTTATTTAGTAAATCAGAGAACCACTAAAGAAAGCAATAATCAAATCTAGCACTTTTCCTGTTGATGAAGTCTTTCACAAGGAGTACTTTTTTGACACACTAGTAGCCATTGTCAAGCTCTAAAGTCACTTTAATTATAAATCCACAAGGACTGTATGTAGGTGAAAAGGACAACTTGTGCCTGTCTGCTCCTCCTGACAGTACAATATTTGACTTTGTGTGAGGTGAAACTACTGCATAACCTCAATACCCTCCTCGTTTACATACTGCTACTGGGAAAAAAGGCTCTTAGTCCCTATAAAGTGAGTCTTCTGAGACAGTGGCAAATTGAGGTTTCCACATACTTTATTCTGTGACCTGTTTGTTGTTTTTTATCACCAGGAGTTATCAAGGCTGATTTTTCAAAATGCATTTTCCTATGTTTTTGACAATAATGGAAGCCTGTAAGTTAAAGGACAGAGGGTACGAATGCACAGAGGGCATGATTCTTAGGCAATCTAGTATGTTAATGATAGATTTAAACAGACTTTATAACCGGAGATCTTTGAGCTGATATACAGCCTTGCAAAGGAACAATTCATTACACTTCTTGCAATGGCAGCTTCAAAAAAGTCATCAATAAATACTTGGCAGCTAACACAAAAGAGTTAGCAGAGAGAGCAAATAACAAGATCTTACGGTCAAGGAAACACTAGGGAATATGCAAGTTTATATCAGGAATGCATATTCAGTTCTGAACCAATTAATCTAATAAAAGATAATTGAATAAGAGAATAAAACTATTGTATTCATCTAGAACATTAAACAGTTTCTTTGACATTATTTCTGTATTGCATTTGTTACTCTTACTCTGCATGAAGGATGAAGGGAGGGAGGGAGGGGGATCAACAGAGAGCGTCTGTTATACATCTAATGGGCTGCCTTGACCCTAAACCTTGACATTGTTCTATTTAATTCTGGATATCACTGCAACATAAACTGTCCTTATTCTCCCTCTGAAGTCAATGGCAACAGTTCCAATGATTTCAGTTATTGCAGAGATGTTGATAAAGTTTGCGAAGAGTGACGTAAGTATGAAGAACAGGGTATGTCTTTTTGTTTTAAAGACAGAAAGATTCTGTACTGAAGAGTCAGATCCAAAAAGGAACTTGTCACCTAACCTTTCACCTAAAAGTGTAACTTTTAAGAAAGAAGGATCCTGGAAGAGAACCCAGAATGCTGTGTTAGGCACCTGTGTTCCCAGTGCTACACTTCAGAACCAATGCAGAATGGGGTCTGAAACACATAGCATCTACAAATAATGCAGTTAACGCCAGTGTATTGTTAACCACTTACCAGCAGAAAACGTGAAAGTCAGACTGTTTCTTAAGTGCCATCCTCTTCTCTAGGCCTGGTTATTATCCTGTAAGGCTGAAGAGTTATGCATCTCTGTCCCTCTGATGTTTTTTTTCAGTATAAGTGTAAGGAAACTGTTGTTTCAGAGGTGAACAGTACTCACTCTTCTCCCAAAATATACAGGGGGAGTATTTTTGTTGAAGCTCTGTCAGAGTTCAACAAATATTATGAGTTTCTGAAAATCAGAATGGTTATTGTACAGTTGAAAACACTGTTAGAGTTCAGAATTTTTATTGTAACTGTTTTTATAGAATTTGTACTAAAGATCTGTTAGAGAAGAAGTATGAAGACTCTGTACCAAGATAAAATGCAGGTTACTATTCTGTCAACATGCTCTTCCTTGTACTTCTGCCCACTCACTAAATTTGCTGTTTTTTTCCTCTTCGAGTGGTATGATTTTGAAAAAGAGGAAAGGAGGATATTGCTGTTCAGGTAAGCGTATAAGCTGGTGGTTATTTTTTCAGTTTGGTGGTTGTTGCTCTCAAACTGAGAAGAGCTCTTATCTGCATTTAATGCTATGACAATGCTATGATAAGCATTTATATACATAAATTATATGCTTTTTCTCTAGATGTATTTAATAATAAAATGCCACTTTTTTTTTTTTTTTTTTAGGGTCATGTGAGAGTAGAAAATATCATAGATGGGCAATTGTACACTGACACTTGTGGGGAACTTTGATTCTTTTTTTTTTTTTCATATAATACATTTTCTTTCTATTTATGGCTTGTTTCTTAGGGAAGACTTGCTTCAATTACACAAGGAATAACTAAAATGCTTTAATTTACTTCATTATAATTAATCCAAATATCTGCTGGAGCAACTGAAATAAGGTTCTGAGTCTCGGGACAGAAATTTATTTGATATGCTATGTTTCCAACATGCATGATTCTAAAATATTTAAATATTGCAGTCTGGCACCCATACAGAGACCAAATCCCAGTTTTCAGCAGTCTATTGTGCACTAATGAAACAATAATCATATGGTTTCCCTCACTGTCTCACTGTCGTACTTTCTGAGTAGCTGAACTTCATGACTGGGTTATTTTCTTGCTGTGAGACAAAGTGCTTGACAAGAACACAGTGTATTCTACTCTAGTCTAAATTTATTTCAAATAGGTATGGTTTTGAGGAGAGATATTGAGTAGCAATGCCAAATCAGAGCTCATAATTGATACAAACAGAACTCATTAAAGCAAATCTGAAACAGTCTTATCCCAGACTGTTTTGTAGGTGCTATTCTTCTTTAACTCACACCAGTTTTATATGTTACAGCAATACTGCTGAAACTTAGTGTTGAAGACAACTATATACTATTAAATAGTCAATTCCTATATTTTTACTGCCTAGAACTTACTGATCATTTAATGCCTGGCATGATTTTGTTGACCTGGATAAACCAGGAATGTGGCTCTGTGCTTCTCTGCTTCTATTGAGAGACAGGTATTAAAATGGAAACAGTTGAAATTCATCATATGTCCTTTTGACTTCTGCATTCATTTTTTCCTGTGAAAACTAGAGTAGAAGAGGGATGATGCATGCATAGGTAATGACACAACAGATACTTGTCACAGACATGTCAGGCACATAGTCTTAAGAGCAGTGAAGCACTTATCACAGTTTAGACACAGTATGGTAGCCTCAGAGCATATAAACTATATGGCAGCATGGTCCAACAAAGAACAGTTCAAAATCCCACTCCTAAATACCTGGTTCTAAAGTAGTAGTAAAGTCAAAATCATAAATCTTGGAAATCAAGTGACTCAATTCTCAAATATCATCATACATATCCTGATACTTGTGTCATATTTGATAAAAAATAAACCAGTTGTCACACCTAATTCATGGCTTATCTTCATTTCCCACATTTTTTTTTTAACCCCAACAAGGGTTTTGACTTTCATAAAAAGTGAAATTGAAAAATAGCAACACGCTAGTACTTACACTTAGTCAATGACACTGCAGAAAGTGAAGATGCCCTGGAGGAAGCTGCAGCCCATGGAAAGCCCACACAGTACCAATTCCTGGCAGGAGCTGTGGCCCGTGGAAAGCAGCCCATGCAGGAGCAGGTTTTCTGGCAGGAGTTGTGGCCTGTGAAAGACTCACACTGGAGAAGTCTGTTCCTGAAGGACAGTACCCTGTGGGAAGGACCCAAGGTAGAGCAGTTCTTTAAGAACTGCAGCTGATGGGAAGAGCCCAGTTTGGAGATTTGAGAAGGACTGAATCCTGTGGGAAGGATTCCATGCTGGAACAGAAGAAAAGTGTAAGGTGGAAGGAGCACCAGAAATGAACTGCTAACATCTGATTGCAACCCCTGCTACCCATCCCCCCTGCACTGCTGGTGTTGGGGTGAGGAAGGGTAGAGGAGTCAGGAACTGAGAGGTGAAGCTGAGCCTAGGAAAAGGAGTGGGTGGGGGGAAGATGCTTTTAGTTTTGTCTTTATTTCTTACCATCTTGCTCTATTTTATTTTTTTTTTAACAAATTCAGTGCATTTTCCCCAAGTCACGTCTGTCTTGCCAGTGTCTGTAACTGGTAAGCAAAGGTCAACCCACCACACTGGAAAACAAACAACAAAACTTGCAGTCTAAAATAAAAGGTGATGTGAATCACATTATCTCCAAACTGTACTGTGTGAGCTGAGGATGGTGCCCAAGAATTGCTGGCAGAGGGCAAACCTTTTCTGCAAAACAGTCTTTTACTAAACACCATTGCATAGTTCACATAACAGCTACTCATGATATCCGTCTACCATTTAGCTACCACGTATTGAAGCATGGGATGGTTATCTTTCTCAGTGTGCTATGTGCAGTAAAGATAAAGCTTTTTGCCCAAGGATTACCAGGTTCTTATCTAATATTTAATTCTCACATGACTTGATTATAGAATGTGCAAGCCCTTATTCCTAGCCTTATATTTTACTCCTTTCCTCATTCACAACATTGCAGCAAAAGACTACTACCCAGTGCTTGAAAGGATCTTTAATCAATATTCCCATCCTATAGTACCTAAGCTGCCCTTTCTAATACATTTCAAGCATTTCTCCCTTCTTACCAAGCCATTTGTCAGTCTTCTAATTTACCAATTGGTTTATTTGACAGATTTAATTTCTTAACTTGTTCATTTGTCAATTTGTTAATTGCATGACACTTTCACAGTACTTAGCCAGTTGCATTCACATCTTTATTCTAGTGACTGCAGTGGAAAAAAAAAAAAAAGCAGATACTCAGTTCAGCCCAGTACCTTAGAGTTCTGTTTGGAAGGACAGGATATTAACACCTAGTATTTTAAAGTATGCTTTATGGATTTGTAAATATTTTGGACAAGACACTTTTTTACTTTATATGAAGTTACCCAAATACCTCCACACAAGGAATTATAAAATCTATGGATTCTATTAACATGATATACTTCAGACAGTGAATCATATGCCTCCACAGAAACTAAATTGAATCCATGAACTGAAATGATTGTAGCTGTAAGACAAAACAGCAAGTTGCCAGAAAATCAGTTGTCCATTAAAGAGCCACTTTGACCTTTAGGAGCAGTAACAACACCATAAATATTCAAAACAAAAGGAGAAAGCATACTGAAGAAGAATCTCCCTGATAACATAACAGTCTAGTACCATAGATTCCCAGGTTCCATTTTCTTCTTTTTAAGGACAAGATTCACATCTCCCAACTCCTAAAAATGTTATCTTGAGTTGCTCTGTTATTGTGTCATTATCAAGATAGTCTCCTGAAGGCAGTTTCTTTGCAGAAAACAATTTAAGATTTATTGGACTTGAGTAAGAGAGTTTTACTCTATAGCCCACTAGTTACAGCCCTTGCTGTGGAAAGAAGAGATGTGGGATCTGATCTCTGCTCCCAGTTCTTGTTGTTGTTTAAAAAAAAAATAAAATCCAATAATGTTTAAGTACTGTTGTGTCATGTGCTTTTAGATTCTTTTTGTTATTACTCTTTCCTTCATGTAGTGTCAGTTTATCTGAACACAGCTGTTGCTGAAACTGTCTTGGCAGAAAAACTGTTTTTCATCTCATTCTCAACATGATGGTTAATTTGATGACTTAAAACATTGAAACTGAAAATCACTACAGTTAACTTTACCTTACTTTGATTTGCACCTTATGATGTCATGGCATATAACACAGATGTGCCCGAGACTGTTAGCCTTTGCAGAAACACAAACAATCATAGCTTGAAATTATCCCAGACACTTGTTTGTAAGGAGATCAAAATGGCATTAAAATGAAGGAATTAACTAACTGTATGAGGGAGAGGTTGATCTAATTTTTTTTTTATTTATGAATGATTCAAGGTTTATTAAAAAAATCAGAGTTAATCACCAGTTACAAAATTTCTGAAAAATTAACTTTGAAAACCGAAAGTATTCAGGACAACTGTGATAATGTTTGAATGCTCAATGTAAGGGAAATTGAAGAACCTGGCTAACAATCATCTATTGTCTCCCTAATAATATTGATTTTAATATTATATGATTTTTTTTTTAATTTATGGCTTAATACACATATTATCCTCATCATGTTTTTGCACCTGTTTCTAGTTTTATTCATTTTAATGCAGAAAATCACAGAAAAAAGTGGCAGATTTGTATCACTTCTGTCTTCTTACAAATACTTTTATTGATTTTTCTTTGTTTTGAACAAATTCTTTGATATTTAAAAAATAGTCAGGTTACCTAGTTATTTCAGGAAATACAGAAGTTCAAAGTACAGGAACCCATGCATGTAAGCATATTCCAGGAATAAAACCATTGTAATTTATATTACAGTTTTCCTTTTGAATATTGTAACTTTAAAAACTAAATTACAGTAAAGAACTTCATTTATTTCCTAATTATATGTCCAATTCAATAATTCCCCACTCAAACTGATTCCTCTGATAATGATCTCATATGTTTTAATTTGACATCATCTTTTTGAACACTGACATTTAAAAAAAAAAAAAACTGTAATAAAATCATCAAATTATGGATTTTAGTATATAATTATTAACCTATGAATGCATATTATCAGAAAATAAACTGTTTTACTAGAAATTCCGTTCTACTAGAAGATGCTAGCACAAATAAGATTTTCTATAAAATAAATATTCAGGAATGTATTCAGAACTGAAAAAACTCAGTGAGAATGGTTGCAGCCTGCTTATGCCAATATGCCATCAATGAGACTCATTGGCAGGATTCTGCCTGACTACAAAAGAGGGAAAGGCCTGTGTTAAATCTGTGTAAATTTCAGCTACCTAACTCAGGCACTACCATTAGGCTCATAATCACTTTTCATTGGCATTTGAATATCAGCTTCAGAATGTAGTTTGGTCATAGGGGTTTAAGTCAGATGAGATCAGTATAGGTGAGGCACAAAGATCCGTCTTTGTGATAGAAGTGATCGGGTTTGACAGCTGAATCTTGCAGGGCACCGCAAGCCCATGTGAAAACTCCAATTCACTAGAGGCTGAAGCTTTGGAAAAGATTTCTATGGAGCACACATTTGATAATAAAACACCAAAAGGTTTCTGCAGAGTTCTAACAAGGTAGTTCTTGTGGCACATTGGTTAAATGCTTCATGGTTCTCTCTTGCGAAATCAATCAAAGCAAGTTTTTCCCTACCATGGGCAAAGTGGCTCCATTTCTGAGAACAAGGAATTGCTTCTTGACTGTGAATACACCAGGTCCTTCTTATTCCCTAAAGAACTGGTTTTAATTTCCTGGCCAATAATGCATATCTATCTGTATTTTACACAAAGGATATTTTTTAATTCTGCACCAACTCTGAAGGGAAAAATAAAGGTCTAGTACCCTTATCATAACTGTAGAAAGTTTATACTGTATTATTTTTGTAGATGATTGATTTTCCATTCCAAAATATATTGGACATCTTTAGAAAAGCACAGTCATACATATTAATCCATCAGATTACTTATATCATCTGTTTATATTTAATTTATTGCCTCTGCTCACTTCCCTGTTGTTTCTCGTAAGTGCAATTTACTATTTCCTTTTTTAACGTTATATTTTCAATTTCATTTCCAATAATCGTAAGTGAGAAGAACACAACAATGTTATCAAAAAGTGGGATGAAACCTGGCAGAAGGAGACAATTCATTTGGACATTAAATAATCGTACTTTACAAAGGTGTGGACAAGCTGTTCAACCTGTCAGTCTGCGGTCAAATGGAAATAATCCAATTCCTCAGAAAACGCATCACAAAGTGAGACAATGTGATGAGGAAAACTACTCTCATAATCTCCTTTATCTTTAAGTTCTGTAGAAGTATTGTTCAAAAATAAAACATTTATATGAGTGTCTGTCTTGTGGTCATACCTGGCAGAGTCTTGGTGGCAGGGTGCTGCAGGGTGACCTGTGTGGAAGGAAACAGCAGCTGCTCTGAAATGGCCCTAAATAACTCATCACCTGAAAAATCTGCTGCCAGTCCAAGGAAAACCTAGTGCTGCTGCTGAAATGTATTTCAGAGTGGCAGATGCTGGAAAAATAAAACAGAGAAAACATAAAAGAAATATGGAGGAGATAAGTGGAAGGAGACATCACTGAAGACACATCTAGAGATGCACTCTTGGAAAGAGACACTTCATGCCACAACAGGGACAACTCTGAGGGACCATGGTCCATAGGTCATCCATCCTGGAGTGTGGACACCCCTGAGGGACTGTGGCTGTGGGTGAACCACTCCAGGGCAGCAAACAGGCCTAAGGGTCTGAAGTCACAGGCAGCACATGCTGGAACAGAGAACAAGAAGCCAGGAGCAGAGACACTGGTCCCAACTTTCTGCTCCATCTGTTACCTCCCCAGAGGAACTGGGTAGCACTGAGTGTAAACCATGGCAAAAAACAAAACTGAGAGTATGCCATGAGGTACTTAATGCTTTTCTGCATTAGAATAAATAAAAATATAAATGAATGAACACGATGGAGGTGATTGTCACACTCTACACTGCACTGGTGCAGCCTTGCCTCGAGTACTGTGTAGAAGTTTGGCTACCTCAATTTAAGAAGGGCATCAAACTATTAGAATGTGTCCAGAGGACAGTGAACAAGATGGTAAAAGGCCTCGAGGATGAAACTTATGAGGAGCAGCTGAGGTCACTTGGCTTGTTCAGCTTGGAGAAGGCTGAAGGGTGACCTCACTGAAGTCTACAACTTCCTTAATACGGGGCAGCAGAGGGGGAGATGCTGATATCTCTCCAGTGACCAGTGATAGGACATGAGGAAATAGAATGAAGCTGTATCAGAAGAAGTCCAAGTTGGACATTAGGAAAAGGTTCTTCACTGAGTGGGTGGTAGGTCACTGGAAAGGCCTCCCCAGGGAAGGGTCATGGCACCAAGCCTGTCAGATATCAAGGATCATCTGGATAATACTCTTACACATATGATTTATTGTTCGGTAGTCCTTCAAGGACCAGCGAGTCAGACTCAATGATCCTTACAGGTCCTTTCCAACTGGTGATATTCTATGACTCTATGACTGTGGGAACAGTGACCTTCCATTTGCAGACAATAAAACTGTAAGGGAAAAGTTGTATCAGTTGAACATTCATAAGTCCATGGGGCCTGACAGGGATGCATTCTAGAGTACAGGAGGAGTTAGCAGATGTTACAGCAAAATCACTCGCAATTATATACCAAAGGTCTTTGGGGCCTGGGGATGTCCCTGATGACTGGAAGCTAGCCCACATTCTTTCAATTTACAAGAAAGGTGTGAGGGAAGAGCAAGGAAACTACAGACCTATTGTCTAAACTCAGTACCTAGAAAAATTATGGAGAAGGTCATACTGGGTGCTATTGAAAGACATTCACAGAATCACAGAATCACTCAGGTTGGAAAAGACCCTTGGGATCATCATGTCCAACCATTAGCCCTACTCTACAAGTTCACCCCTAGACCATGTCACCCAACACCACATCCAAGCGATGTTTAACCACATCCAGGGATGGTGACTCAACCACCTCCTTGGGCAACCCATTCCAATATTTCACCACCCTTTCTGTGAAGAATTTTTTCCTAATGTCCAGTCTAAACCTACATTGTTTCAGTTTGAGGCCATTCCCTCTGGTTCTGTCACTGATTACCTGAGAGAAGAGACTAGCACCAGCCTCTCTACAATGTTGTGGTGGGTTGACCCCGGCATGGCACCAGGTGCCCACCAAGCCCTTCTATCACTCCCCCCCAACCCCCTTCAGCACGGCACACAGGGAGAGAATGAGACGCAAAGCACAGGGGTGTGGGTTATGATAGATAAAATGTTATTTTCTACTTCCCGTCCACAGGCAATGTCGGGCCAAGTCCAGGAAGCAGTGCTCCAGGAACACGTAGCAGCCGCTTGGAGGACAAAGCAGAATGCCCCCCCATCCTCCTCCTGCCCTCTCCCTTTATAGTTGAGCTGACGTCATATGGTATGGAATATCCCACTGGTCAGCTCAGGTTGGCTGTATCTTCTCCCCCATCCTGCCCCCATCCTCTGGTGCCATGTGAGCACTGGCAGTCATAACACGGGTGTGTTATCAACACCCTCCAGCTCCCAGTGCTGCAGCATGAGGGCTGGGTGGGGAAAAGCAGCTCAGCCAGGCCCACTACAAATGTCCTTTCAGGTAGTTGTAGAGAGTGATGAGGTCTCCCCTCAGCCTTCTCTTCCTCAAACTAAACAGGCCCAGCTCCTTCAAATGATCCTCATATGATCTATTTTCCAGTCCCTTGACCAGCTTTGTTGCCCTCCTCTGCACCCACTCCAGCACCTCGATATCTCTCTCGTACTGAGGTGCCCAAAACTGGACACAGTACTCGAAGTGAGGCCTTACCAGTGCTGAGTACAGGGGGATAATCACTTCCCTACTTCTGCTGGTCACACTATTTCTAATACAGGCCAGGGTGCCGTTGGCTTTCTTTGACATTTGAGCACACTGCTGGCTCATATTCATTTGCCTGTCTATTATAACCCCCAGATCCCTCTCCATCAGACAGCTCTCCAACCACACTTCCCCAAGCCTGTAGCTTTGCATGGGGTTGTTGCGACCCAAGTGCAGGACCTGGCACTTGGCCTTGTTGAAACTCATACCATTAACAGTGGCCCAGAAATCCAGTCTATCTAAGTCTCTCTGGAGAGCCTCTCTATCCTCACGCAGATCTATACACCTGCCTAACTTGGTGCCATCTGCAAATTTACTGACGATAGACTCCATGTCTTTATCAAGATCATCAATAAAGATGTTAAATAGAATCGTCCCCAGCATTAAGCCCTGAGGAATACCACTTGTGACCTGCCACCAGCTGGATTTAGTACTGTTGGCCACTACTCTCTGGGTCCGTCCGTCCTTCTAGCCAGTGCTTGATCCAGCAGATCGTATTCTCATCCAGATCGTATTCAGATTGTATTCTCATCTCATTATGTAAAGGACATGCAATCATCAGGCACAGTCAATGTGGGTTCACCAAGGGAAAGTTCTGTTTACCTTATTTTATATCCTTCTATGATAAGGTCACCCATCTCATAGATGAAGGGAAGGTGGTGGATGTGATTTTTCTGGATTTTAAGGCTTTTGACAGTGATTCTCACAGTATCTTTCTGGACTAGTCCATCTGTGAGATGAATAGGTACAGAGTGCACTGGCTGAAGAGTATCATGGCTCACAGGGCTGTGGTGAATGAGGATACTTCTGGCTGGTGAACAGTCATCAGCAGTGTTCTTCAGGGTTTGATTCTAGGGCCAGTTCTGTTCAACACTTTTGTCAATGTTCTGGACGAAAGAGTCAAATGCACCATTAGCAAGTTTGCTGATGACACCAAACTGGGAGGTGATGTTGACTCTTTTGATAGACAAGAGGCCTTACAGAGAGATCTAGATAAATTAGATCACTGGGCTATGATTAATGGGATGAAATTTAACAAGTTGAAATGTCCGATTCTGCACATAGGACAGAGTAATGCCAGGCATAAGTATAACTTGGGATGGGAATGGCTGGACAGCAGACCCATAGAAAGAGATCTGGGGGTGCTGGTTGTCAGCAGTGTGCCTTGGCAACCAAGAGGACAAACCCCATTCTGGGTACTTCAAACACAGTATAACCAGCTGGACAAAAGAAGTGATTATGCCACTGTATTCAGTGCTGGTGCAGCCTAACCTGGAGTACTGTGTGCAGTTCTGGGCCCTACAATTGAGGGATGTGAAGGTCCTTGAAGGTGTCCAGAGAAGGGCAACAAAACTGGTGAAAGGGCTAGAAGGCATGTCCTATGAGGCTCAGATAAGGAATTTGGGCTTGTCTAGTTTGGAGAAAAAGAGGCTGAAGGGCGATCTCATTGCTCTCTACAGCTTCTTGAGAAGGGGGAAGTAAACATGGAGGAGCTGATCTCTTCACCCCTGTATCCAGCAATAGCACATGAGGAAATAGTTCATAGCTGTACCGGGGAAGGTTTAGGCTGGACATTAGGAAGCATTTCTTTACTGAGAGGTTGGGTGGTCAAACACTAGAACAGGATTCCTAGAGGGGTGATTGATGTATCATGCCTGTCAGTATTTACTTTTGGTCAGCCCTGAATTGGTCAGGAAGTTGGACTAGGTGATCACTGTAGGTCCCTTCCAACTTCAACTATTCTATTCCATTCCATTCTAAATTGAAAATCAAGCAGTGAAAAAATTTTGGCTAGAATAAAGGTACCGACTGCAACCTTAATTCAGTCCTGTTTTATGTATGCCTTGTGTTGTATTGTCTAATTATCTCTATTTTCCTTAGGATCCCTGTCTCCACAAGATCTGTTCCACATATCTGTTCAATATTTTGCATTCACCTCATTGTCCACTGTCTTGTCTCTGCCCTCTGACTCCCTCCTTTACTTTCTCTGTAAGACTGAAAAATTGGCCTGGAGAAGGAATTTTTAATTTCTCTGTCTCTTATCACAAGAGTGTGTTACTGCTTCAAAAACATTAATGAAGTCAATTTCACATGTAGGTACTGTCACCATTTTAGAGAGAGAGAACTGTGACACTGAGATTAAAAAATGTCTGGAATAGCTATGGCCTCATTTGTCATAGTATTAGCATTACTGGATCTTCATATATTCACAGCAAATCAACTTTAATTATATCTGTGAACAGTCAATATTGCTATAACTGAGGTGCAACATATTCAGACTGCAATGAACACACACCTTTAGAAAGTACCTTTGAAGTGATTTATCAAATACAGTGAAATACAATGGTGGAGGCATAGACAGAATCTAGTTTTCAAACACACAGCTCCTGTAAATTTAACATCCCCCTTCATGTGTTTCACCTTTTTAAATAAATGGAGCATGACTCTGTATAGGCAGCAGTCTCCCCTCTTCTGTTGCCACTGTCCTTCTTTGTCGTGTGTCTCCTTTCCGGTCTTGCCTTTCTTCACTCTTTCTCCATGCTCCCCCATTCCTATGGACTATTTGCCATGCAATCTCAGGCTCCCAAAATTCCTTGCTTTTAGCCATATTTCCTGTTGTTCTCTGCTTTTTTTTTTTTTGTTCTCTGCTTCCCTTCCTACCCTTAACAATCCTTTTAGGAAGTTAATATTTATATTAATAAATATTCATATATTAATTTGCTGATCGTGTCTCAGGACAAATTTACTATAGGCTTGAGCCAGTAATGGATGTACAGAAAGTGGGATTTAGGTGGCATTTTGGTGCCTGATTCAAATTCTGAAAGCTGCAATCTGCACCTAAAGAAAGCTAAAATGAAAAGGGTCTTTACTGTTTGACTTAGTGTTTTTCTGGGCCATATCTTACGCTGTAGGTCTGGGTCCAACTGATCACAAAAATGAAATATAGCAACAAGCAGGGAAGTTTCTGGGATGACTTCTTTGTCAATGAGCACTAAATAATGTTGGGTCATGCTGACACTAACAGGTTAGTGAAAACAAAAAGTCCACAGTTCAAAAGAATTATTTGTACTTGATGAGAACCATATATATCTACCCACATACTTAACTGCAGTTCAAAATATCCTTTCAAGTTAGTATGTTACCAAACATTGCAGGTATGTCTATAACAAAAGCATAGCAAGACTACTGATTAATGTGTACATGCATGTCAGACAAATTATGTAGTCAATTAGCAAATTGAGCAACGTGGATCAATGTAATTACATAAGAAGGAAGTTAGTCAAATTCAGATTTTAATACCTGAACAGTTATTACAGCTCTTGGCTGAAATCTGACTTGTAATATGCAACTTTACTCCATTTTGCTAATTGACATACCATCAGAAGTCAGGAAACCTGAGTGACAATTCTTACAGACTATCTTTTTGGCTGAAGAAATGAAGGATTTATATTGAGGGGAAGGGTAGACCTTGGTAGAAAAAATAACACAAAAAACAGTCACTCAGAAATGAATAAAAATATAACTGTCAATGTTTTGACAGTGTAATGTAGCTGGAACTTAACACTGATTGGAAGACAGAAGATAAAAACCTTTACTGATGACTCCAAGGACTCTATGTAGCATCTATGGGCTGCAGTGTGGACTCTGGCTCTTCAGATTCTTTAAGAGTGGGTTTCATACTGTTTCAGAGATTTATTACTTTTACAGTCCTTCTGCTTTTAGGTTATATTTTCAGCATATTAACCAATTTGAAACTAATGTAGAGTCAGTTCTATTACCTATATTCTCTATCAGTGATGAAAACCAAACCAAAACAAAAATGCAACCAAACAAAAACAAACAAAAACCAACTTATTTCCTTTTCACTTTATTTTGCTATATTCTTTTAGAATAATCCATGGCTTTTCCACTTCTTAGTTAATAGTGAAATACCCAATAAAAGAAGGACTCTGTGTTCATAAGGACAGGGGCAACACCTGGATATTAATCTTTAAGTTTTAGACTTGTATTGAAAAAGTTAACACCTCTTTCTTTTTCATTTGGTTCTTCTAGAGACTTCAAGTTGTTACTTAGGCCTCCATAGAATTATGAGTCAGAAACTGTTTGTCAGGAAACATTTTATATGAATAATCATTTTCAAAGAAGCTCTAACAAGGACAGAAAAATTTCAGTAATAAAAAAAGTAAATAATACAAATAAAAAGCTGAAAGACAAAGAAAAAATCAAAATAAATACAATCGATCAAAGTTTGCAAAGATTTTGGGGTGGGCTTGAAGCATGATGTTTACACATGATCACAGCAGACTTCATGCTAGCAAATTATCACTGGACAGTTCTCACTAGGAGAATGGTGGATTGTTACTGAATGTCAGTACAGAACTATAGTACTTAATGCAATGGAAAAAAACAAACAAACAAACCCTGCACCTCATCCTTCTGTTTGTGTGAGGTTTCAGGGAGTGCATTCATTGAAATCTGGAGTTAACAATGCAGTTAAAGTCTGTTAAACCTATATAGAAAGAAAACTTATATCTACAAATGCAACGGCAGGACACTCAGGTTGATAATGCTAAGTGTAAGGTCATTTTTGTAAACGGTGTCAAATATTCAGCTGAAATTAAGACTCATAACATGCAGTTAAAGAAAATGTGCTAGGGGTGAAAACCCCTGAGTACTGTTGTTAGTTTACATTTAGAAATCACAGTGCTATAGGGGAATTAAAGGAGAAAAGCCAATACTTTTTGATTAGAAATAAAATAGATAGGGTCATGTAATGAAAGTTAAGGCTTGTGTTTATTTAGACTAGTGCCAGTTGTTTAAATGCGGGGTGTCTTTTTAATAGATTGCTCACTGCCTTTAGCTAATTTGAATTATATTAAGGCACTCAGCTCTTTACTGGGACATACAAGCAATAAAGTCAACAAGAGCTCCACAGTGACAGTTACTTCCACTGACTTGAGAAGCTTGCTCTAGAAATATACAGATCTTTGAAGGCTTTGGTGATTTTCTATATCCACAGTCATGCTTCTACAGAAATTATTGGTTTTCTGACATAGTACAAGCAAAATATAGCTTATATCAACTCTAAATTTACATATTCAAATGAACACTGTCAGTGTAAATTTTAGCATTATGTACAATTGTTTGCACTAAGCTTTAAAAAATTCCTTTCAGATAAAACATCTTGTTCATGAAGGCTATATTTTTTGAAGTACCTCTCCGTGCTCTTGGGTAATCAGAAGCCTGGCTTTATCCTCTTTCTGTAACAAAATAACACCACTACAAAACACAGTTTATCACCATGTTGCTGTACTGCTTCAGTAATGAGTTAAAAACAGAAGTGGCATTCCTGGAAATACCAATGTCATACAGTACTGCAGACCAGGGTTTAATGGAAAGACTATTTGTATTTAATTCTATTTTACTCACAAATTCTGACAAGAATAAAGATCAAGATGAGACAAAAGAAGCTAGTAAAAAGATACTTTCATTTTAGCATAAGCAATCTCTAAACAGCATAAGAAGATAGATCATATCACTATCACCAGACTTGCATGACTTCCATACAAATATAGTTATCATTTAGAGGCTAAACTCTTGTAACAGGTGTTTCTCTAGCCTTATAATGTGATAGCAGTTTTTTCACCTTGCTTTGGTCATCAAAAACTTTCATGAATACTGTTTAGTAGTTCAGAATATTATTTTGGCAACAACGGTAATGGCAACACAAGGAGGCTACTCAAAGGTCTTTTCAGCACTGTTGAATTGCATCTATAAACCAAAATAAATGCATATTATGTTTTGAATTAGAAAGCAGAGGAATTCATTGCAATTCTTTTAAAAATATGGTCAGAAGATAAACGAAAACAATGGAAGAAAATAAATTATTCATAACAGTAGTAAGAAAAAGAAAGCTTGTTTACTTATGAATGACAAATGGAGACAGAATGTGGCCAAAGGCACCACTTCAATGGACATGAAAGAAGAAGGACAAGAAGCTGGGCAATGGTGGAACAGGCAAATGCCATTAACAGATATAGAAACTTGTGATACATAGGCATCAAAGCAGGAGTCAAAGTAAATTGTTATTTATTTCACAAAGACTATTGTGAAATGCAAAATTACTTGCATTGCAACATAAGCATTACAGTACTAAAGTAATCTAAACCAGGGCTGTAAGTGAAAAATTAAACCCTGAAATTTTAAAATAAAATTTTATTTCACCCACATAAGTTTCACCTTAAAGGTTTAGAGCAGCTCCTTCAACTACAGCAGTGATTACTGTTACTGTGTTGCTTATATAAAAAATAAAAGCCATTTTTCATGAGCAGTGCCAAGTTTCAAGTGTCCCAAGTCTTTCTGAGGAAGGCAACTAATATCATAGGCTTCATTCAGAAATTTCTTATTGGCTTAAAAAAATGGCAGCTCAAATATCCTAAAAAAGTGACGCATTATGGCATACATACTTGGCACAATACAGTGCTCAGAAGATATGTCTCTTTAGTGTCCCTGCATGATACTGCATCACAGTATGTACATATGTGAATTTTCCCAAAACGAACTTCCAAGCTTCCCTCAGAATCCTAGTAGCACAGGGTAATTCAGGCTAGAAGGGGCCTCAGAAGGTCTGTCGTTCAACCCCCTGTTCAAAGCAGGGTCAGCTGTAAGATCAGACCAGGTTGCTTAGGGCTTTACCCAGTTAGGTCCTGAAAACCTCCAAGAATGGAGAGAGACCACACAATGTCTCTGGGCAACCTGTTACACTGCTTGGAGCTACAGGAACATGACAGATGTGAAAGCCAGACCATATGCTGATCTCCAATATGAGCTGTAATGAACCACTGTATGTACACAACTGTGAAAGATGGTATATTATTAGCCTACCTTCCACTGCATTTTCATAAAAGAAAAGAGAGAAGCAAAATGGAGAAAAAAAAAGGGTTGATGGCACAGTCTAACATAGATTTTATTTGATAAAGCAAAAAAAGTGTAAGTCATCAAAATTCTGTATTTTGTGTTTGATTTGTTTAATGGTTTTGACTTGGGGAAAGATTGGGAAAAGTGTGGTAATTGGACAGCTTGAATTTAGATGACATTTTATATCAATTATATCACAAAGTAAAAACATACTGAATATTTGCTACATACGGGGTATATTCTTTCCACGTATTTTAAACTACCTTGTTTAAATCTGTACTTTTTGCTTCATTTTTTTATAAACTTACAAATTTCAATTTACACAATACAGATGCTCAAACTGGGCATTCAATTTCTGAATTACTTTTATTTGACCCTCAAAACCTAAGTGATATTAAAGTAATGATTATCTTATGGTTTGCATTTCATTATTATAATCTCAAAATAATTCATACTGGTCATACCATGTCAGATGATTTAGTGTGAAAGACACAGTTCTGAATATATTGAATGAGAGGAGCTATATAACTTCGCATAAAAGGACTGTGCGAAAGGAGAACTTCATCTTTACTATATTGCTTTTCTGTCTAGAGGGAGTCCTATATCTGCAATATATATTTTCAGAAACTCTGCTGTTTACTAAATTTATGGGCTAAAGAGAGTAGTACTACCTGTATATCCAGATTTATTGTCATCAGAGCTTTACACCACCCCAGGCAAAGAAAATATACGATTTCTGTGCATTAGCAATGCAATGTATGTAGTAAAAATATTTCAATATAAATTAGTAAATTAGCTTTCTGATTTGTAGACAATAGGCTGTGGCACCTTTTTTTCCATTTTCTTTAAAGACACTGTCGTTAATGCTATCTTCAGAACAGGCATTTGTCACCTATTGGGTACTATTAGTCATTATTGCTAATTGTATAGAAAGGACAGGATTTTGTTGGGTTTTTCCACCCTTGCAATAATATAAGCAAAAAGATGATGTAAGGTCATTTTTAGAAAGGCAGCAATATGCACAAAAAAACCCCAACCTAGTTCAAATATCAAATATATATAAACATACCTCAGCCTTATTGAGGAAGATAGAGCTGTGACAGACTCATAGGAATACTACCAGTTTTACACAAATGAACTGTAACCATGCAGGTTACAACTGTGGTATCCTCAACTGCGGTGTCTAGGTGCTGTACAGTCTCTGTAGCCCAAGTTCACAGACTAGCTGATTCCCCTCTGTAGGCCTCAGGGCTTCTCTGATGCACACCAGTTGCATCTACACTGTCACACACAAGCTTGGCCATGCTAACAGTCTCACAAGCTCTTTTCCTTTGCTAAACCTCTCTGCTACATCCATAGAAACATGTAATGTAGCTTCATCTGTTAAAAGAGCAGTAGGGTGTCTCACATGCAGGATCCATGCTGGGCTTTTGAACTGGCAACTATATGTTTTACAGGGTACGAAGTTGAGATATTGGGATGAGAATCCAAATTTCTTTTTTCTACTCTACATCCAGAGATATTTACTTTGTCTTTTTATTATAAGTAACAGTTTGGATTGAATATTACTCACAGAATAGCACTATATCTTTTTAAAGAAAATTAACTTTCTCAGTCATCTATTTAATTGCAGACATTATAATCTGTCCATTTACTTACAGGACAATTCTCTCCTCAAATCCGTTACCGCAGAGGATTTTGGGGTTTATGTGTTTCAAGTGATTTCCATGAAAGCATAAAATATACTTGTGGCCTTTAATTATTCTATTATTTGCTGTTCATTTTACAGTATAAAAGATTTGTTTTCAAAATAACATGCAAGAGGCAGAGAACATTTGTATTTCTAAATATAACAGTAAAAGAATACATTTGCACTAAACTAGGTATACCGCAAGTGTTGACTAGAAGCTATGCTCTAGGAAAGAAAAAACAATAACTGGTTCACATTTTCCTTGAGTGGATTTAATTTGTGCTAGTTCTGTACAAAGAGTAGCTTCTGGCTCTTTGCATTGCCTTATCTGCTCCTATGTACTGGAAGTAGTCAGATTCACTACTGTCTTTGTTACCAGTGATGCTTATCTACCCTTTGTGTCCTAATATGGGAGAGACTGTGCCAGCCCCATGGTGATGCTGGTCTCTTTGGCTCCCTAGGCAAGATGGGAGTAACCCAGCTACACCTCATGTTCTGAAAGAACATACAGGGCCATCATAGTAGGGTCACGCCTAGTTTTTACTTATCAGTCCTCTGATTCTACTCTTTACTATTGGTGATGTAATGCTACCAGAACCCTAAATCAAATAAAAACCTGGGAACCTGACCCTGAAAGAATTGCTGTCCTAGCTACTGAAGATTGCCTGCCTAACACAGAAGGAGGCCCCAAATGAGCAATTCAGCTCAGCCTATTGCAGAAACAAAGTGATGTGGCATCACTAACATCAAAATATACACATATACTCACATAGTATATTAAGTATAAGATTATGGTCTCCAAGATAGTGAAATATGGATTTGATGGATGGACAATTCAGTGGATAAAGAACTGGCTTGATGGCCACTGCCAAAGAGTGGTTGTCAATGGGTCGGTATCCAAGTGGAGACCAGTGACAAGTGGAGTCCCTCAAGGATCAGTACTGGGACCAGTATTCTGTAACACCTTTGTCAGAGACATGGACAGTGGCATTGAGTGCACCCTCAGCAAGTTTGCTGATGACACCAAGCTGTGTGGGGTGGCTGACACAATGGAGGGAAGAGACGCCATCCAGAGGGACCTTGACAGGCTGGAGAGGTGGGCCCATGCCAATCTCATGAAGTTCAACAAGGCCAAATGCAAGGTCCTCCATCTGGGTCAGAGCAATCCCAAGCACCAGTATAGGCTGTGCAGTGACTGGCTTGAGAGCAGCCCTGAAGAAAAGGACTTGGGAGTGCTGGGGGATGAGAAGCTCAACATGAGACATCAGTGTGCTCTTGAAGCCCAGAGGGTCAATCATATCCTTGTCTGCATCAAGAGAAGTGTGGCCAGCAGGTCAAGGGAAGTGATTCTCCCCCTCTACTCTGCTCTCATGAGACCTCACCTGGAGTACTGCATCCAGTTCTGGAGTCCCTATTACAGGAAGGATATGGATGTGCTGCAACTTGTCCAGAGAAGGGCCACAAGGATGATCAGAGGTACGGAGCACCTCTCCTATGAGGACAGACTGAGAGAGTTGGGGTTGTTCAGTCTGGAGAAGAGAAGGCTCCGAGGAGACATTATGGTGGCCTCCCAGTATCTGAAGGGGGCCTACAAGAAAGCTGGGGAGGGACTTTTTAGGCTGTTGGGCAGTGATAGGACTAGAGGGAATCAATTAAAATTAGAGATAGGTTGATTCAGATTAGACATTAAGAAGAATTTCTTCCCCATGAGGGTGGTGAGACACTGGAACAGGTTGCCCAGAGAGGTGGTGGAAGCCCCATCCTTGGAAGTTTTTAAGACCAGGCTGGATGGGGCTCTGAGCAACCTGCTATAGTGGGAGCTGTCCCTGCCCATGGCAAGGGGGTTGGAACTAGATGATCTTTAAGGTCCCTTCCAACCCTGACAATTCTATGATTCTATGATCTATCTGACCCCAGAAATCAAATACTCCATATTATGCGATTGATAGTAAAGACTGTAGATATCAGCAATGTAAATCTTAATTATTCCCTGGAAAAATGTTCACACTGATGTTACAGTTCTAATAATATTTGAAAACTGTGTGTGTTCAGCACAAATGAAAGAAACTTGAGAAATATGAGGGATTCTACAGAATAATAATTTAGGTAAACTTTATATGGCCAAACCCAAATCCAACCCAGACATCAAATCAATTAAGGGTAAGACACAGTATTCCTGGAGTTGGAAGGAACCTCTATCATGTAGTCCAACCCACTCTGCGCTCCCTCGCCCCCCCTCCCCCAATCAAAGTAGATTTGCCTAGAGCACATGACAGAGGGTTGCATCCAGGTGGGTTTTGAATATCTCCAGAGATAAGGAGACTCCACAATGTCCCTGGGCAGCCTGTTCCAGTGCTTCATCACCCTCACAGTAAAAAAGTTTTTCCTCATATTTAGATGGAACCTCCTGTGTTCCAGCTTGTGCCTGTTGCCCCTTGTCCTGTCACTGGACACCACTGAGAAGAGTCCAGCTCCATCCTCCTTGAATCCAGCATTTAGACAGACACTGATAAGGTCTCCTCACAGCCTTCTCAAGGCTAAACAGTCCCAGCTCTCTCAACCTTTCCTTGTAAGAGGTCCCCCAGTCTTCTTTATTGCTCTCAGATAGACTCTCCAGTAATTCCCTGTCTCTCCTTAACTGGGAAGCCAAGAACTGGACACAGTATTCCAGATGTGGCCTCAACAAGGCAGAATAGAGGGGGAGTATGACCTCCCTTGACCTACTGGCCACAGTTTTCTTAATGCATCCCAGGATACCATCGGGCTTCTTGGCCACAAGGGCACATTGCTGGCTCATGGCTAACTTACTGTCTACCAGGACTCCAAGATCCTTCTCCTCAGGGCTGCTTTCCAGCAGGTCTGCCCCTAACCTATATTAATGCATGGGCTGGTCTTCTTCAGGTGCAGGACCCTACATTTGACCTTGTTCAATGTCATTAAGTCCTACTCTGCCCAACATTCCAGCCTGTCCACGTCACACTGGACGGCAGCACAGCCTTCTGGTGTATCAGCCACTCCTTCCAGTTCTGTATCACCAGCAAACTTATTGAGGGTATGTCGCTGTTTATACTGGGAGTAGAGAGATTCAGCAACACATAAATTTGTCAAGAGCAGGCAAAAGAAGCAACTTTATTAATTTACAACCCCGTTTTATATACCCTAGCCCCATAGGGCGATTGGTCAGTGATCACCCACCTCCTAGGGTGATTGGCTAAAGTCCTACAACACCCATTTCAAAATCTTTTTCCAAGGTACTATAAACAGAACTTAACAAAACACCATGTGTTGGTGCAACTTACAAAAACCATCCTACTGTTTCGCATAACATGTGTGAGAAAAGCAGGACTCTCACCAAATATTGTGAGAACCTGAGAAAATCCCTCTGCTAGCAGATTTTCAGCAGAGGGTACTCTCTGTCCTCTTGCTTAGATCATTGATGAATATGTCAAATAAGACTCAACCCAGTACTGAAACCAGTACTGACCCCTGGGGAACACTGCCTCCAGATTGACTCTGCAGCACTGATCATGACCCTCTGAGCTCTGTCACTCAATCCACCTCACTGTCTACTCATCTAATTCCACTCATCTAGTTTCCTAATGAGGATGTTATGGGAGACAGTGTCAAATGCCTTGCTGAAATCAAGGTAGATGGCATTGACTGTCCTCCCCTCATCTAACCAGTCATGACATCATAAAAGGCTATTAGATTGGTCAAGCATGATTTTCCCTTGGTGAACCCATGTTGACCTCTCACAATAACTTTATTTTCTTCCACATGCTTTGAAATGACATCCAGAACGATTTTTTCCATCACCTTGGGTGGAGGTGAGACCAACCAGTCTGTAGTTTCCTGGGTCATCCTTCTTGCCCTTTTTAAAGACTGGAGTGACACTGGCCTTCCTCCAGTTCTCAGGCACCTCTCCTGTTCTCCATGACCCTTCAAATATGATGGAGAGCAGCACAGCCATAACATCTACCAGCTCTCTCATCACTCGGGTGCATTTCATTGGGGCCCGTGGATTTATGGATGTTCAGTTTGGCTGAGTGATCTCTAACCTGGTCCGCTCCTACCAAGGGAATGTCTTCCTCTCTCCAGACCTTTTTTCTTACCTCCAGGGTCCAGAATTCATGAGAGCTGGTCTTAGCAGTGAAGACTGAAGCAAAGAAGACATTCAATAACTCTGCCTTCTCTGCATCTTCTGCCACCAGGACACCCACTTTGTTCATCAGTGGGCTCACATTTTCCCTGGTCCTCCTTTTTAATATTGATATACTGAAAAAAACCTTTCTTCTTGTCCTTGATGCTCTTTACCAGATTCAATGACAGGTGAGCCTTAGGTTTCCTCTTGCATTCCTGCATTCTCTGACAACATTCCTATATTGGTCTCATGTGGCCAGTTTTGTTTACCACATTCTGTACATTTCCTTCTTCCATTTGAGTTTTTCCAGGAGACCCTTACTCATACATGAAGGTCTCCTGCCTCCTCTCCTTGATTTCTTACTCACAGGGATGCATCAATCTTGAGCTTGGAAGAAGTAGTGCTTGAATGGCCAGCTCTCATGGACACCCCTACCTTCTAAAACCCTGATCCATGGTATTCCACCTAGAAGATCTTGAAAGAAGCTAAAATTAGCTCTTCTGATGGACAGGGTTGTGATGCTAGTTTTTTCTTTACGCCTTCTGCAAAGGATGCTGAACTCCACCATCTCATAGTCACTACAGCCAAGGTTGCCCTCAGCCTTCACATCCACACCAAGTCCTTCATTTTTTGTTAATACAAGATCCAGCAGCGCATCTCTAGTCATAGGTTCTTCTCCCATTTGTATCAGAAAGTTCTCCTCAATGCTCTTCAGGAATCTCCTGCACTGAGTGTGTCCAGCTTTGTTACTTTTCCAGAAAATAGCAGAGTGGTTGAAGTCCCGCTCTGAATACCAAGGCCTTTGATCGCGAGCTGTCTGTAACAGAGACACTCCACCACCCTACCTTGCTGGCCTGTCTTTCCTGAACAGTACGCAGACATCCACGACAGCATTCCAGTCGCACAAGCTATCCCACCATGTCTCAGTAATTGCCATGAGATCATGGCCCCATGACCGCACACAGATCTCTAGTTCTTCCTGTTTGTCCCCATACTGCATGCGCTAGTGTACAGGCATTTCAGAGAGGTGGTCAAGCATGCAGGTTTCCCTGGAGGAGAGTGGAAGGATGTACCATAGTCATCCACAGCCCCAGGATGGTTTGCCTTCTGGTTCTTGTCTTTGGAGGTAGCTTAGGAGCATTTGTGGCAAGTCGGGTCCACCTGGATTATTCCCAAGGTGGATGCATCGATATCGGCATTTCCATTTTGGACCCTGCTCCCCAAGTCCTTCAGTTTAAAGCTCATTTCACTAAGCTGGCCAGCCGGCTACCAAAGATCTCTGACCTTTTACAGACAGGAGTATCCCATCCCTGGCTGCTCCCTGGGCAGCGCTGGGTGGCGGGGGCGCGGCCGCTGGTGGGGCTGCTCCGCACGGGCCACCTCAGCTGCCGCCCACAGGCTGCCGCCCTCGGCATGAGAGCGACGCTGCCACGGCTGCCGAAACACCCGAAAGATACAAAAAGAGACAAAAGAGAGCCCTTTGCCGACCCTTTTTGTCGCGATTCCCCCTCCCCAGTGCGTACTTACCCCACTGGAGACGGTCCCTGGGCGAGGGAGCGCCCTGGCGTGGGAACTGCTGTGCCCCGTGTGCCCGCTCTGCTCACCCGGGTGACATCACTCGCTGCTTGTTCGCTCAGCGCTCCCGAGCGGCTTCTGTTCTGAGGGGGGAGTCTCGGCGAGTGGCCGCTGTCGCGGTCCCGCCTCGTTCAGATCTGCCACCGATGGAGCTGCTTCGCCCAGGCCACTTCAGCAGCCGCACACAGGCTACTGGCCCCCGGCACAGCCCAGCCGCTCTCCCTGCTTCGGGAAGCCCCCAAAAGAGCCATTTTCACCGCGATTCGCTTCCCCATCGTGGACTTACCACTGGAGCTGCTCTTCTCAGCCAGTGATAAATAAGTAAATATATCTAAATATTCATGAAATACTTTTCATGTGTATTTGGGGAAAGTAAGAGGAAAAATGGAGTAACCAATGTGCCAACAGGAGACAAAAGAAAAAACAAAACCAACCAAACAAAAACCATACCAAACCAAAAAGCAAACAAACAAATACCAACAAAACCATAAACAAAACCAAAACCAAAACAAAACAAATACATCAAAGCAAGCAAACAAACAAAAAACCCAACCCAACCAAACCAAACCAAACAAAAAAAAAACAAACAAACAAAACAAATAACCAACCAATCAAACAAAAAAGACAAACCAAAACCAAACCAAACAAAACACCAAACCGCAATACAGGACATGATACTATTACCAACAGTAATTCTATGCATGTAACAAATGGAAAGGGAGAAGATCAGACCTCTGAAGAGCAGTGGGTACAAATTTGACTTTTGGGAACGCCTGACATCATTCCAGATCACAGATTAACATCCAAAGCAAACAGAGAAGACAGGAAAAACTGACCAAGTCATTGAAAAAAAGTAAACCCTAAATAATTGCCTGGAGTGCTGATAAGAAGTATTATAGAACCATAGAATGGTAGGGGTTGGGAAGGACCCTCTGGAAATAATTGAGTCCAAAACCCCCGCCAGAGGAGGAACACCCAGGGCAGGCCACAGAGGAACACATCCAGGTGGGTCTTGAAAGTCTGTAGAGAAGAGGACTCCACAACCTCTCTGGACAGCCTGTTCCAGGGCTGTGTCTTTCTCACAGTGAAGAAGTTTTTCCTCATATTCAGGTGGAACTTCTTGTGTTTCAGCTTAAGACCATTACCACTTGTCCTATGCCCCTTGTCAGGGCACCACTGAAAAGAGACTGTCAATCAATACCAACATTAGTCAATAACAATAAACAGAACCATTAAGTGCACATGGCCTTATAAACAAGGATCACATAAAACATCTGCCACATCTTTTGCTTTCTGTTGTTGTCCCCAGGTTCCTTAGGTCCTATATATATTCTTTCTGTGAAGTAGTGTATTTGATTTGGAGGATTTTAAGGAAGAAATAATTTCCTCAGCTTCTGTTAATGTCCCCATTTAAAACTGCTTTATGGCTAGCAACCCCAGTTCTTCCTTTCTCTCCCCCCACAATGGGACTACAATCATTCTGGACAGAACTCCTGTGGATTATTTAATATATTCTGAGCTAACCAAGGACAGATTTTCTGGGACATCTATTCCAAGTTAATTTTCTCTGTTTAATTTGAACTCTTAAGACTCTACACTTGCAACATGTTCCATCATATAGCATACGATACAGCAACTGTGTGTGCATGTTGAGAATCATAAGAATTGTCAGGGTTGGAAGAGACCTCAAAGATCATCTAGTTCCAACCCCCCTGCCATGGGCAGGGACACCTTCCACTAGGTTGCTCAGAGCCCCATTCAGCTTGGCCTTAAAAACTTCCAGGGATGGGGCTTCCACCACCTCTCTGGGCAACCTGTTCCACTGTCTCACCACGTCATGGGGAAGAACTTCTTAATGTCTAATCTGAATCTACCCACCTCTAGTTTTGATCCATACTCTCTAGTCCTGCAACTAGCTGACAACCTAAAAAGTCCCTCCCCAGCTTTCTTGGAGGCCCCCTTCAGATACTGGAAGGTCACCATAAGGTCTCCTTGCAGCCTTCTCTTCTCCAGACTGAACAACCCAACTCTCTCAGTCTGTCCTCATAGGAGAGGTGCTCCAGACCTCTGATCATCCTTGTGGCCCTTCTTTGGACACATTCCAGCACACCCAAGGTCACTCTCTGTGACATATCAAAGTTACTCTCTGTCAGCTGCCCCACATAGCTGTCATGCACTGGTTATAGACCAGAGCGAGATTTTGATCATATTCTCAGGAACATAATTAAGACTCAAAATGGAGTCAAGCACCAAATGACTTTATTTGCTTGACAACAAGTTCACAAAACAGAGACAAAAATAGAGAGAAAAGGGTCAGTTGCGATAGCTACCACCACAGATCTACAGCATCCCATTAGTCCAATTTGTTTCCATGTCTGGTGGGAGAATGTTCCGTCAGATGTTGGTTGTTCCTGATCTTTTATTGGGTTGTTGTTGTAGACGGTGGGAGAATTACGGCACTCAATGTGAGCAATCAGGCAATTCTTGTTTATTGTTAAGACCAACGCTCTTTTATACAGTTATTAATGAGGCTCATACATAGTGCAAAAGTAAGCTCATTATTGGTTAGGCTATAAAAAGTCAGACCTGCCCAGTTGCTTATCTCTGTGGTTGTGCAGCTGGTGCAGCTCCTCATATCTTAGGCCCCAGGCATCTTGTTGTTATAGAACTCCCATTCTCAAGGAACAATCTGACCTTGCTATTCTGTTACGCTATCTGTGTCCTGTGCCTGTGCAGTTCCTCGTCAACAAGTCTCTGCATGGGAATGTGACCCTTACCCTGTAGCCACTCTCCCACAATTCCCCCGTTTTCTTTAGTGCTGATGGTCATTGCTGCTGTGGCCTTATCCACCTGCTTCATCACACATCCCAATACAATCCTTCCACCGATAATCAACAACAATGCGAATCCAAACCACCTAAATCCTTCCTTTAACAGACCCGTTAACCATGGTGACAGCCCACCAAAAAGTCTCCCTAACCACTTATCGAAGGGATCTGATTCCACCGTAATCTCTTGGGTATGCTCCTTAAGCCACTTAAGCTGTTGATGTATAGATTCTCCATGGGTAGACAGATTAAAGCAACACATCCCTTCGAACTCTTCACATCCATGACCCTGAGCTAACAGTAGAAAATCAATGGCGGCACTATTCTGTAAAACAGCGTGACGCAAACTGTCCATCTCTTCCGACAGTTGCTCTATAACTTGAGTGGTAACATTAGATTGCCTGACAGTCCAACATGCGAGCTTACCTAGTGTGGCTAAAGCATAAGCAGTTCCCACCCCTGGGACAATAGATGCTAATGTGCCTAAAGCCGGATTCCATAATTCAACCTTATCATTACAATCAGCAGGTAACTGGGAAAGATCCCACTTGCTCCGTGATTGACTATTGCTAGCTAGTATGGCTTTATCTAAGGCTAAAAGGGTTAAATGAGCAAACTGCGGGACCCCGTGCCAGGCACAGTCTCCACATATGAGAAATGTGCCATCTGGTAATGTGAGAGCACTCTTGTTAGCCCAAATTCTTATATCATTTCTTCCCCAACTGTAACTTGTAGTACCCTTAAAGTTGTCAAAGACTGACACATTTGCGGGACCAACAGGACCACCACAATACGTGCGATTATAGATGGCATTATGTGGTGTGAGCCAGGTGATATTCTGTGACCTCTGATACACATAAGAGCCAAGCTTCACACAAGTAACATTGCCTTCATTCCCTGTAATATCTGCAATAGCTTCCGACCCTGCCAGGTCGAGTTCTTGGGGATCCCATGGGAGCGTAGTATTCAAGCCCGCCAGTAACTTTCCGGAGCATTCTGCGATTGACATGCTGTTGGTACAATTTCCCATAGAAAATTTAGCTAGGGCTGATGACAGTAAAGTCATGTTAGTCTGAGGGACCCCTAACAGACAGGTATGAAAAGGATCGGATGCTGATGCAAGGGAGAGGCAAAATGCCGTATGGTTAGTCTTGTTGGCCCAGGTTACCCACAAGTTTGCTCTTGGGTCAATTTTGTGTAATCCAGTTCCTAGTGAGACTGGTAGGAACAGCATTAATGTTACCAGGGTTACCATAACTGATAACTAATTTAACAATAACTAATAACTGATAAATGAAAACTATTAGCGAATAAATGACAACTAATAAGCGGATAATAAGTGATAACTAACAACTAGCTAATGATAACGAATAACGGGGCACCACGACCCTCACGGTTAGGTTTGTTGCACCCACAGCGATTGCTTACACTGCCCACAATCTAGGAGTACCCTGGCCGCACAGTTTCTTTCAAGGTACCCCTTGCAGGTATGTGTAGACAAGTCTGCACATTCGATGGTGGGCAATAAGGCTGATACGTGGAAAAGCTGGTCAGCTCTGGAACAGTGCTCAACCTTCCAATCCAGGGTTGGGCTGAGCACTCCCACCAGGTTGCTCAAGCGTGGTCGAAGGGCCAGGAGGAGTCGCCACGTCAGTGTCCTCTGGTTGAGACCCTAAAATCGAGCTGGTATCACACTCATTCGTTGTTGCAGCCTTGGTCCATCTCGCAGGAACCCAAATAGGACCTGTAGGCGCAGAAACACAAAGATACCCACGCCCCCAATATAACACTTTCGCTGGACCCTCCCACAGTCCAGATTTTGGATTCTGATACCAAGGTGCGATTCTGTTGTAACGGCGGGGACACCCATTCCAGGGCCCACACCTCCCCCGTTTTCTTTAAGGACTGGGTTAATGCCCCTATAAGATGTTGCTCCCCAAACCATATGGTAAGGTCAATGGGGAGGTCCGGGTCGCAACTCCAGACTTCTCCATGGACCACGCAGTCGACAATACGGTCCAAAGTCTCCCTTTGACAGGGCGTTACCCGAACCGGCCGTGTTGGGTCCGCACCCTTCAGAAGGGGTCGCAATTGTTCTAATAGTTCATTGGGTATGCCGACTATGGGGCGCAACCATTGCAGATCACCTAGTAATCTCTGGGCATCATGCACAGTCTCAATCTTAATGTCCAGAGTCAGTTTTTGGGGCGTAATTACTTGCTCTGTAAGAGTCCAACCTAAGTATTTCCAAGGGGAGGATCATTGCACATTTTCTGGCGCGATTTTCAAGCCAGCAGCACCGAGCTGTTGTTGTATGGCCGCTACCTGATTCTGGGAAAAGGGGTGTGGTTGGGCAAACAAAATGTCGTCCATATAATGATAGATCACTGTTTGAGGCCAAACCCTCCTCAGCGGTTGCAAGGCATTGTCCACATACAACTGGCACAAGGTCGGGGAATTAGGCATCCCCTGCGGTAAAACCGTCCATTCGAACCGCTTATCAGGTTTGGCTCGATTTAATGATGGCAACGTAAACACGAAACGACGGGTGTCATTGGGGTGTAGGGATATAGTGAAAAAACAGTCCTTGAGGTCGATTATCAATAAGGGCCAATCTCGGGGGAGCATGGATGGATTAGGCAAACCCGGCTGCAGCGCCCCCATTGGCTCCATTTTCTTATTCACTGCCCTTAAATCATGTAATAACCAATATTTGCCCGATTTTTTCTTTATGACAAAAATGGGAGTATTCCAAGGACTCGTTGATAGTTGTAAATGTCCTTGCTCAACCTGTTCCATCACCAACACGTGAGCTTGGTGTAGACTTTCCCTCTTTAGCGGCCATTGATCAACTCACACCGGAGTAGTCACAGTACAAGTCAGTGGGATGGGGAAAGTCCATGCAATGGCCGCTATGCTAAAGGGCGTTCATTTGTCAACACCACTCCGAGCTGTGCCAACACGTCCTGTCCTATTAGGCACTGCACGTTGTCGGGCAAAGGAACAAGGGAGACCACACTTAATATTGACCTCCCTTCAATGGTAATTAAACCTGTCGCTTCTGTAAGAAGCAGGCAAATAAATCATATGCTGCTTGCCTCTCCATTTTACCTTCAGTGCGCGCTGTTGCAGCCCTACGAGGTCACCGGCAGCACGTTACGGCCACGGTCTCTCCTATCAGGTCGCCTAGGGCCCTGCTGTGTGGCTTCTTGCTGTTCCAGCTTTTGCCATACCTGCTGCGGTGGGATCCGTTCCTCGGCACTGTCTCTTTGGCGAAGATGTCCGTTTGGCACGTCGGGTGTTCAGACCAGCAGTATTATGTCGTGGTCATCGTTGGGGACACCATTTGTTGTAGACGGTGGGAGAATTACGGCACTCAATGTGAGCAATCAGGCAATTCTCGTTTATTGTTAAGACCAACGCTCTTTTATACAGTTATTAATGAGGCTCATACATAGTGCAAAAGTAAGCTCATTATTGGTTAGGCTATAAAAAGTCAGACCTGCCCAGTTGCTTATCTCTGTGGTCGTGCAGCTGGTGCAGCTCCTCATATGTTAGGCCCCAGGCATCTTGTTGTTATAGAACTCCCATTCTCAAGGAACAATCTGATCTTGCTATTCTGTTACGCTATCTGTGTCCTGTGCCTGTGCAGCTCCTCATCAGCAAGTCTCTGCATGGGAATGTGACCCTTACCCTGTAGCCACTCTCCCACAGGTTGTCCTGTTGAATATTCATCCTTCTTTGAAGAACTACTTAGTATATTACAGGAACTGTTTTGCTTAACCACACCTACCACCTGGTGGTGGTACAAATGCCCAATACTGTCTCTGAGGGGTCTTAGGTGGTCTTTATGGGTCTCCAGACCCCTTAGCCTTTCAAGCCCTGGGTCTGGGTTAGGTTACATTTCTCAGAATTAGCACCATATTTGAGTTCTTATGAAAACAGGAACTTCTAGCTTTGTGGTCCAGCCATTGCTCAGTTTGTGCTTTGATGTCTAACCACACTGGTGCAGCAGTGTTGAGGCAAACAACACACAGTCTCTGACACCTTCTCTGACAACAGCTTGATGTTGTCGGCAAATGTGCTGAGGGTTCACCCAATGCCACTCTCCATGTTTCTGACGAAGATGTTAAACAAGACTGGTCCCAGTACTGATCCTTGAGAGACTCCACTTGTCACTGGCCTCCACTTGGACATGGGCCCATTGGCAGACATTTTTTGGGTGTGGCCATCAAGCCAGTTCTTTATCCAACTGTCCATCCATTGAACCCATATTTTACCAGGATGTCATGTGGGACAGTGTCAAGGGCTTTGCTCAGAGACTATAATGGTTCTTGTCACACTACTGTCTCTCTACAGAAGCTATCTTTGATGTATTTGACAACACATTTGATACTGTCAGACAGATTATTATAGATATCTTTGCTAGTAATATTATTATTTAATACTTATTATAATTGTTAATAAGTTTCTTTGAAATTGCTTTTCAGAACCTGCTGTAACACACCACGATCACAAGAGAAGACTAAAATGGACAATACTTTCAGCAAACCAAATTACAGAAATTTATAGAGGATTCCTATTTATTTTGACACATAATGGATCAGTTTCAATAGTAACAATCCCAAATTAAACTCTGCACCAATTTACATTACAAAATTCCTATATGAATTCTTACATTTCTGGATCCTGGCGGAAATGCTTATGAATATATAAATAAACATTGATTTTTTGTGTAATTATTAGTCTATTAGCTGGATCTTTGAGATACGTTTTCTGTGCTCTCCTGGCACTGTTCACTGACTCTACTACATCTCCATTTCTAAGTATTCTCTGGGATTCAGCATTCGTCTCATCACTCAAGATTTAGGCGTTCTTTCTTATGCAAAAAGAAACATATTCTACTTTACATAATGCCTTTTAAGAGGCACAGTTTATTCTTGGAGATTACATTAACAAACAAGAAGGGTTTGTGTTTTCCTGATATGCAGTTGCATGTAAAAAGGTGAATGCATTAGTTTCAACAAGAGTGTGAAATAGCTATTCCCAAGTAATGAGAATTTGAAAGATGATTCTGCTTTAAATGTCCATGTAAGTGATTCACATTCAGAAGTGTTCAGAATAAGCACCAGCTCTTAGACAAATTAATTTTTTAACAAAGTGGGCTAAAAAACTAGACCTATTGTTCTCTTGCAGATTACACTAAATTATATTAATTTAATTAAAATCTAAAATCATAGTTATTAATTAATTTATTCTGTCAGCAATCAGGAAGATCAAGTAGCTTCTTGTAAACTGAAAGCAATCTGAGTTTTTGTGCTGAATTAAGAGATGTAACAAGGTAATACATTACCTCTGCTTGCTTCTGGATACAGTTAGAGATAAGTATAAGCCAGATTCTTCTCTCACCCTAAAGATTTTCTGTTAGAGTGAGCTATGAATAAAGACAGAAAACATATTTCTACATATTTATCACAATCTTTGCACTCTTATTCTTCGAGTTATCCTCATGAGCTGAAAAATCTGATTTCTTCTCAAAACATCTAACCTTTGAAGTGATTTCTAAAAGAAGAATCATAGAATGTTTTGCCACATATTTTACAAGGTTTTGAATATATATTTACATTCAAAAAGGTAACAGAGACCTTCAACAAGGTCAAAAGTTGACATCTAGTCCACAGAAAGCAATTAGAAATGAGCATTTTTATAATACCAAGGGGAAAAAGAGGGGAGAGACCATTAAGATGAGCAGAAGAGGATGAACTGTGATGGTATCAAACACAGAAAACAGAAACCTAAGCTATATTAAAAAGAAATGTGATTACAAATCAGTGTCCTTTAAGCACTTTTTAGGGGCTTGTTAAATTGTATTTTAACACTTACTAAAGATTTTGGAAACAAATCTAAAGTAAACTAGTCTATGCTTAATGGAAGGTTTTCCACTACTGGGGTGAGTGGATAGAGCATTTCACTTCCACTTCCTCTATGTTTATCCTCTTAAATGATGTGTATCCTCTATGTGTATCCTATTAAAGGACCTATTTCCTCTTCTCAGTTTCTGAGATGAGAGTAAAGGCAATCCTTGGAGATTTTCTTTCCTTAAATGTCTTTTCCCTATGGGAAAGGGCTACTCCCTTTGTATAGCAGGGTATAAGGACAAACTATGGTGACTCCCATGGCTGTGCTACCATGTGCATTAAAAAATAACCTCACAACAATTCAGAGTTTATCCCTACCATACAGTCAAATGTCCTCCTTGCACATGCAGGCTGGTGTATGATATCTAACTGAGAAAGAAATATATGTGTTCTAAAAAAGTTTTCTTATTTCCAGAAAGGAGGAAGAGATGCAAATGTACAAATTATGTCTGATTCACAGTTCTGAAAATGGTACTAGATCCCACAAGTGCCACATTGTTAATTAACAATCATATACAATTTCTGAGTACTTTATTTCAATAGTTTACATAGCATTTTACAAAAGTTGTAAATATAAACCTTGTAATGCATTTTAAGGTCCTGACTTACTGTAGAATGTTCTCTTATTTCAATAGTTTGGTTTTCCATTTTTTCCCCAATTTTTCCTCATTTGCTTGACCTTAACTCTCTAAGAATAATGGTACTGTCTTAATTCAATTGCAATTGTTTGAAATGAAAAACTGCTCATCATTAATCTTATAGTGACAGGCCATATTGCAATTAAACTCCAAAGATATGTAATTCCTTATTAAGACAGACTTTTACTGCTCATCTCACAATTCAGGTTTATCTGTTCTCATACACTACCATTTCATGGTAGTAAGTTGTTCCTTATTTTACCTGAGTGTTTTAAATGTGTTGATTTTTGATGTTATGTTTATGCAGCTGTGAAATTAAATCATAAATGAAAAAGCCTTGTAGATAAGTAAACAAAAAATACTGATTTATTATATTTGTGAACAACTAATGCCATGAAAAAGTTGAGCTGGTTTTCATTACTGAGATTTTAAAGATATGCTCTAATAACAGTCATGCCAAGTGTATACAGATCACCCTTGACAGTTTGATATAATATTGCTGATAAGAAAGAAATGGTTTTGTAGAGCAGCGAACTTCTGAAAGAAAAGGTAACAGATAATGCAGTGGGCAACATACTTCATTGTTTTAAGCAATCTGCAATACAACTCATGAGCAACAGATCTCCATGTTAAATAAAACAGGGGTTTATTTGATTCCTGAACACCAAGAGATAAGTAAGAAGTGTAATATTCAGACTTTTAAAGTTACCAGAATCTATAGTCCTTATTTTGAAAATAACTTGTTTATTTTAAAAAATTGATGACAGAGTGTATTTTCATCTGTTCTTTTTTTTAACTAGTGTAGGTAGGAAATATCAAAAAATGTCTCTTCAGATTAATGTTTCTTTATTTTTACTTGCTGTGGAAACAATGTGAAAAGAAAGGTCATCAGCCTAGAAGATCAAGAAGCATGTAACCATTCTTTCTGATAAAGACAAACTGACCTTTTTTGTTTTACATATGGGTCAGTAAATGTCAGGGCATTGAGGACAATAATGGCCCTCAATGGCCCTATCCAGCCTCCCCTGGGGGCTCCCTCCGCCTCTGCCCCACGGCCCAGGACCCTTTCTCAGCTCAGCCTGGATCTGCTAGTCTATGTCCCAGTGATGCTGTAGGAACACAGCTCTCAAGCTCCATCACAGCAGGGCCCTGCTGAGACAGTTCCAACTCATAGGGTGACATCCCCATTTCCACAGAGGTGTCTGATAATGTGGGTGGCTGCCCTCACCCTTTCTGGCCTGCCCTACTACCTGTCTGGTGGCTGTTGAATGGGCCCTGGCTGCTCAGGCCCATGGGGAACCCCTGTGTCACCTGGTACCTGGCTCCACGCTGCTGCCAGAGTCCTTGAGTCACCCTGACATAATGCACAAACACAATCACTAATCTCATAAGGGTTTGCGTTCCTCCTTTCTCCACAGAGGTAAAGGTCTCAAAATAAAGATTTCAAACAACTCATCTACAGCAGTGTTCTCACCCCCAAATATTTTAATTTCATACAGTAAACAGGACAAAATCAGTGAGTAAGAAGGAAATGTATATGTTGGTTTGTTATCTTGAAACAGACCCCATAAAGCTATGTGGTTGTCTGATCTTCAGGAGATCTCTGTACCACACAAGAGCTAACATCACTTACGTTTCAAGTTGCTTTACAAGGCAGGTAAGTTCCAACATCCCATTTTTTGCAAACTGGAGTGTGAGTGTGCTATTCTAGGCTCTGCTGTGCTTAACTCAAACCTCATGTCTTGTTGGCCTGTATGGTACATGCACTCATACTCTTGTATCTATCAGCAGAGTAGGCATAAGCATGGTAAGTGTGTGTGTAAAAAGGTAAATCTTCTTAAGTGGCACTTAAATCAACACTGACTTTGTAGGGAAACTGGTTAACAGCATTGTGAAACTCCCACTAGAACAGGAAGATGCCTGTAGTGACTTCAGTAGACTTCTAGCAAGTCAGAGGTATTCCTTTACAGATTTATTCTAGTTCATATGTGCCTTTCCCAATTAGATAATTTTTCTACAGAAAAATAATTTCTGTACAGAAATTGAGCAGACAGAGGTTAGGAAAACCAAAGCTTGGATAGAATTAAATCTGGCCAAGTGCAACAACAAAAGCTTCTATAACTATGTAAGTGATAAAAGCAAGACTAGGGAAAATGTAAGCCCTCTCTGAAAGGGAGTGGGAGATCTGGTTAACTGGAACAGGAGAAGGCTGAAGTACTCAACAACTTTCTTGAGTCAGCCTTCACCAGCAAGGGCTTACACCATGCCACCCAAGTCTCAGAAGGCAAAGGCAGGCACTAGGAGAATGAAAAACTGCCGCTGTAGGAGAAGATCACATTTGAGACCATTTAAGGAACCTGAAGATGCACAAGTCCATGGCACCTAATGAGATGCATCCACTGGTCTTGAGGGAACTGATGGATGAAGTTGCTAAACCACTTTCAATCATACTTGAGAAGTTGTGTCAGTCCAGTGAAGTTCCTGCTGATTGGAAAAAGGGAAACATAGCCCTCATTTTTGAAAAGAGAAAAAGAGGAAGACCCGAAGAACTACAGGCCAGTCAGCATAGCCACTTCTATGCCCAGCAAGATCATGTAGTGGATCCTCCTGGAAACTATGCTAAGGCACATGGAAAATAAAGAGGTAATTGGTGACAGCCAACATGGCTTCACTAAGGGCAAATCATGCCTGACGGTTATCTCAACTGGCAAAGCCTCCTAATTGGAGACACAGTAAAAATGGCATTATATATAAACATAGAATCATAGAATCATAGAATCATTATGGTTGGAAAGGACCTCCAGGGTCATCAAGTCCAACCTTTGTCCTAGCATTTCTCAACCACTACACCATATCCTCAAGCTCCACATCTAATCGTTCTTTAAACACCTCCAGGGATGGTGACTCCACCACCTCCCTGGGCAGCCTGTTCCAGTGCCTAACTACCCTCTCAGTGAAGAATTTCCTCCTAATATCCAATCTAAACCTCCCCTGATGCAACTTGAGTCCATTCCCCCTTGTCCTATCATTACTAATTTGAGAGAAGAGACCAACACCAGCCTCGCTACAATCTCCTTTTAGGTAGTTGTAGAGGGCGATAAGGTCTCCTCTCAGCCTCCTCTTCTCCAGACTAAACAAACCCAGTTCCCTCAGCCGCTCCTCATAGGGCATGCTTTCCAGCCCTTTCACCAGCTTTGTTGCCCTCCTCTGCACTCGCTCCAGCACCTCAATGTCCCTCCTGTACCGTGGTGACCAAAACTGGACACAGTACTCAAGGTGTGGTCTCACAAGTGCCGAGTATAGGGGTACGATCACCTCCCTACTCCTACTGGTCACACCGTTTCTGATACAGGTGGCCTTCTTGGCCACCTGGGCACACTGCTGGCTCATGTTCAGCCGGCTATTGACCAACACCCCCAGGTCCTTTTCTGCCAGGCAGCTCTCCAGCCACTCCTCCCCAAGCCTGTAGTGTTGCTGGGGGTTGTTGTGACCTAAGTGCATGACCCGGCACTTGGCTTTGTTAAACTCCATCCAATTGAGCTCAGCCCATCTCTCCAGCCTGTCCAGATCCCGCTGCAGAGCCTTCCTACCCTCAAGCAGATCGACATTTGTGCTTAATTTTGTGTCATCTGCAAATTTACTGAGGGTACATTCAATTCCCTCATGCAGGTCATTGATGAATATATTAAACAAGACGGGTCCCAAAACTGAGCCCTGAGGGACACCGCTTGTGACTGATTGCCAACTGGATTTTACTCCGTTCACCACCACCCTCTGGGCTCAGCCATCCAGCCAGTTTCTAACCCAGCGAAGAGTCCTCCTGTCTATGCCATGACCTGCCAGTTTCTCCAGCAGAATGCTGTGGGAAACGGTGTCAAATGCCTTCCTGAAGTCCAGGTAGACAACATCCACCGCCTTGCCCTCATCCACTAGGCAGGTCACTTGGTCATAGAAGGAGATCAGGTTGGTTAAACAGGACTTGCCCTTCATGAACCCATGTTGGCTGGGCCTGATCCCCCCATTGTCCTGCACTTGCTGTGTGATCACCCTCCAAATGAACTGTTCCATAATCTTTCCCGGGCTCATTTCAGGCTGAGATGAGATAGTCTTGCACTTTGTAAATATGACATGGAGAGAAACAATATAAAAACCTCACCTCTTTTAAACATCTTGGGTTTAATCAGTTAAATATACACTTGCAATTAATATATTGAGAGTGCAAATTCAATTGAGATGAGATTCTGGAAGAGTTTTCCAATGGGAACAATGTGGTCAAAATGTTCATGCAACTATTTTTTAAATCATGTCAGAAAAACAGGACAACAGGATAGAAGCTTTTTAATTTTCTTTCCATGGTTTGTAGTTCTAAGTAGGACCTGCAGATCCTGTTGGTACTTCACTAGGAACTGCATATGGGTTTTGTACATTATATGCCTCCCAGAAGGAAAAACAGATGAACTAAAGCTTTGAGGGTAATAATTTTTTTATAAATTCTGTTGTTATATGAACATTAACTCAAATTTTCTCTCCCAAGAAACTATTTAAATTCATTAAAAGATCTGAATTAAGTTCAAAGTCCAAGTGGTTGTTCAACTATTGTTATGGTCCAAAGATGAGTTCTGCAAACTGCACCAGGAAAAAAGTAAGTCTCTGAGAATTTAGAGATGAGACAGACTGAAATTCCCAAACAGATCTGCAGAACAGGGTTATCATGTTCCCACACATACCACTTCCCCAGTGCAGTTATTATTTCTGCTCTTCCTGGACCTGGATTTTCTAACTCTCACTGTGCTTCTATGCTCTAAATGACTATCAGAATCGATGTGTGTTGTGGGACCTTATGGCAATCAAAACTTTTGCTAAAGGAGAAATTAAAACTCCTTATCAGGGGAACAGATGCAGACAGATCAAAGCTGTCACCTACGCTGATCCAGGTAGTCAGGCCTGGGTATAGTAATGTGGGCTCCCCTGGCTGTAAATTCAGGAGCTAATGTATTTACTATGGCTTGTCTGAGATGAAGAAAGAAAGAGGCTTAGAAGTCTATCTCATCTAAGTTTAAATGTCTATAATGTCTGATCTAGTCACTGGTGGGCTACCTTTGCAATCAAAAGAAAGAATATTTAGTTCTCAGTTGAACTAACCAGTGTTAAAGAAGGCATAATAAAACCTGTGCCGTAGTTTCCATTGATCATAGTGGCTAGTAGAATATAAATTTAATTAATTTTAAGCATTCTGAACTGGCCCTGAGCAGTGTCTAGTGCTCTCTGTTGACTGTATAATAAATTCCTGCTCCCGATTTAGCTGCTCTGTTTTGTGCCAAAGTAGCTGAAGTAGTCATACAGTAATCAGAAAAAAAAGTTAGTAACAATAAGGTAGTTTCTTGGGCATGAATCTCAATGGTAGACTTAAGTGTCAAGAAAGGAAAACTTTGTGTTGGAGGGTTCTTACAAAATAACTTTACCTTTGTTAGTTTTTAAATCCATAGAATGCATTACGTTCTTCTGAAGAACATCTTGGAGAAGGAGGCAAACAAACGTTCTCACTCATTTCTCTTGATTAGTTTCATTCTCAAAAAGTTTCTTGTAGCTAGGTCTGAGAATATTAACCAATATTTGGTAGATAAAAATAAAGAAAAAATACTGCCTTCCATTGAACTCCTCAGTCTACACACTTTGAGAGTATATATGCATCCTAGTGCTTACCTTTGCTATTGAGCTCAACTACCCAACTATTGTATGTGATAATATAGATGTGTTATATTAATAGGATTTAAATTGTAATCTGATCTTTTCATCAAAGAGTTCTTGCTGTTGATGGAAGCAACATTTCATCCAGGGTTCCTCTTTCAGGGAAACAAAACATAATGGAGTTTAAACTAATTATATTCATTATCCTAAGAGCTATACTCTTGCATTCCATTTCTTCAGTCTCTTTATAATATCTTTCAATATACCCAGATTAATCCAGTCTATTCAATTATGTGATAGTTTTCTTTCCATTTTCCTTCTTTCTTACCTATTACCTTGTAATACGAGAATCAACCAGATGATGAAGGTTCTTGAGCCTTTTCATAGAAACTTCAATACTGGGTTTAAGCAAATACAATCAAAAACTTGTATGTAAAACTGCCATAAACGGTCACTGTTCCATATCTCATTTCTCCTAAGCTCCATTTCTTCAATGAAGAGTCTGGACACCTGTAAACAGGTGTTTGCCATGAGAAGGGAGGAGCCAGAAGCCAGTGGCAGATCATCCCTTTGCATATCCTCCATGATGTGCTGTTTGACAGCTAGTGCATTATGCCTTTCCTTGGGCTCTGACAGAAAGCCAAGCAGATGTTTAGCCGGTATATCTGTTGGCAAGTGCAGACACATGTGAATAACAAGCAGAAGATACTTTTTGGACATTTGGCCTAAAAAGAGTTTACATGGAGAATAGAACAGTTCAGAACAAGAATATCAGGGTGGGTTTTCATGGTGTTTCAGATTACGTTTTACAAGAAAACAAGTGTCTTACAATACAGCCTGTACTGTAAGATCCTATTTACAAATTAAATGTTATATGCCCTTCTGGGTCATTTCATTCTCTCTCATTTGTATATTTTCTAAGATAGCCACTCTGTGTGTTGTTTCTTTGTCAGCATTGCCACAGGCTGTGGTATGCCAACACCCTGCAGCTACCCATTCAATTGATTGTATAATAGCAGTAGGCCATTTCCTGCCACCCTTGGTATCATAGAAAAAGTCAAAGTCAAACACTCGCTTTCTAATATTTGAGTCAGAAGCGTGAAGTGAGCATCATATTAGAACAGTAAAAACTACTGAAAAGTGAAATCCCTTGCAGAGATGGATTTATGTGACACCACAGAAAATCAAAGCAAACTTTTTAAAAAGCAAGCATCACTTTCTTTCAGAGCAATTTGTGCATGGTCTACAAAATGTCTAGTCCAGTTTAAAAGGCAACTCATACTTTATGTTTTTTGTTTTGTTTTGTTTTCTAAATAAATACATTTTATTTAACTATAAGAAGTATGCTTAGTACTATTATTATTATATCAAATCTTATTGTAACTGTAAAAATATAAATAATTTCACTTTCGCATAGTATGTTCTTAAAGTTAATTTAATTCTAAATAGCTGGTTTTTAATAATTCATTCCCAACAGCCAAACTGTTTCACAAACATTATGTTCAAGCCATGTATCTCCTGATATTTTTATATGTACACTTGCCCACTTTACCACTCTAGTCATATCACACAATTTTGAGAGCCTCAGATTAATTCAGAAGAAATTATATTGTGTAGCTTGTGTTCTTAGTCCACTGTTGTAACAGTATCTGTCAGTAATGTTAACATTCTTCATTATTTAGAATGTACTTGAGGATTTTAAGTCCTGAACTATTTGGCTAATTCCTTGATTGATCCAACTTAATTTATATTATTGTGGCATGGAATGTTAGAAACTAAAATCTACCCAAGAAGAAACTAGCATAATATTGTAAACAGAGAATTTTTATTGTTGTATAAAATGTGCATAAAATTGTCTACTCAAATGACACATGCAAATAATTTTTTTCATATTAAGCCTAAAGGTTGGTTTCTTTGTGAAAGTTTATGAACAGAAATTCTCAAGCCTTCTATCTGTGCCCATAGAGATAATTCCACTTAAATCAATCAGAATTATGTGTTAGGAATCAACACTGAGATGTGTCCTGAAGCTTTAAGTAGGGGTTGAAAGATACAATATGAGTCTTCCTATCTAAATACAGTCAAACAGCATCTTGTTTTTCACTGACAAGTAGATTAACCTGAAATCAGAAGACTTTTATTTTACTGAATACAGTTGTCTTTTTTTTTTTCTTCCCTTTTTTTTTTTTTTTTTTTTATGGGGAAAGCTAAGATATTTAGAAATTTCATAAGAGTTATTAAGGGAAACTGAGATTGATCCCCCCAAAAAAGCATTTAAGCACTGAGGACAGTCACTTTTCAGGTACTAAGCCCAGGCTCAGCAACCTGCTGCAGCTCAAAATAAGAGATTTAAACCTAGGTCCCCTAACTTGCCCTGACCACGAGTCAGCAAGTGTATTTTGATTTGTCCAGATTTGATTATAAATTCTATCGTGGGTCTGAAAAGAAAATAATCTTCATGATGAAACTTTAATTAAAAGATATACATTTCTGTGAAAAGCTTCAGTTTCACCAAGTCAACATTTTCTGATGAAAAATGTTTTGTCAAAATTTTTCTCACCAGATCTTCCTGAAAGAGAGAAGATGACAACTTATTATGACATTATTTAAAAGATATCTACTCTTTTGCTTCCCATTTGGCATGAGAAACATCTTCGAAAAATGTGTTTGATTCTGAAGCGTTTGGAAAGTATCACAGTTTCCAAAAATGACATTTTAGTTTATGGGAAATCTCATAAAGAATGTTATCTAAGTTTAAAAGTAGCTTAGCAAGAAGCTAAGGTGGATGGACTGCAATTAAACTAAAAGAAATGTATGCATTGACAGGCTCAGTTCTGGCCATATTAAGCCAGTAATGGCTTTGCAATTAGGTAGAAAATCTAATGATTCAAAAGCTATCTCTTAAAATTATATTTGAACTAAAACTGACAAGACAGAAAGGAAAAAATACTGTGCAGAAAAGCTTCATGCAGCATCACAGTTAATCATAAGGCAGGGGAAATCACCTATGAAGACATCATTGAAATGTTCTGTCCAAAAAAATTCCTTTATCTCCAATTTTCATCACTTCTGAGTTTGAAGAACATCCAGATCAGTCAATACCAGTTCAGTTCTCATACCTCTAAACTTTTTTCTATAGCATTTTAAAATGTGTAAGATTTTAATTTATTCTCAAAGCCAATGCTTCTTATGACTTGCTTAAAATATTGTGTAGATCTAATATAAAGCACAGATTTTTGTGTGTGAGAGGGCATTCTGGTTAGAGCAGGTGTTTTTTGGAGGGGGTGGGGGAACCATTCTGTACAATTTTAAGCAACATAGATAACTGAAAGTTTGTGCCATAGCAGATGCCAACACTTACTGTCTTTGAAAGAGAGTCTGTGGACATACAGACATACACAGTAGACTTCAAGCGTCATGTTAGTTTTATAAAATGTCCAGATATTAAAAAAAGACACTGTTAAGGTCCTTCCTGCCTGACAAAAAATGTCTCACACAGCTGATGAGATTTAAAAATCCATTGTGGAATGAGCATCAGAGAAGCCCCTAATGATGAAGGCTGGCAACTCATCAAGGAATTCTACTGATTGCCTTAATTCATGATGACACAGAAATGTGTTTGGGTTCCATTTGTATTGTCCTGCTAAGCTCAGCACAAGAATAAAAATTAATTATAATATTCATTAGGTCTTGTGAAAAACTATACTGTTTCCTCCTTTTAAGCTCAATTATTTTTAAAATTTTGCAGACCGTTTTTTCAGTCCAGTAGTCAAAATTGGATTAACAAACTGTGTGGCTCACCCTATTCCAAGCACAAAGCAGATCTGTTCAACTGGAGATAATATTGCAAGATATTGGCATGATGGAACCAATGAAGCTTCATAGGGGAGCAACAAAGAGATGTCTCAAAGAGACATGCATAATCAATATTCCCAGCCTTCTGCTAGTGTGCCCAACAGGAGACAGAACCAAGCTGCCTTAGGCAGAGGGGCCTTTCTAGGGTACTGATGAACCAGTTCTAATGAGCTGAACACTTGGGGAATCATCAGTTATTAAAGCCTTGTGAATTGAATGTGTCTATGACAAGCTAACAAGCACAGCTGAGTCATTCTCTCTTCCTACTCACACTGCTGTATATTCAACAGGTTTCGATATGATACAACATAGATTTTTATAACCAAGAATGTGAATCAGGGCAAGATTCACAAAGCAAAGTCTTCTGCAGCTTCCTCCAGCCAGCCAACCAACCAGCTGCCACCACAACAACCACCAGATCCACAGGAAGTTGACTCTGCTGTCCCTTTCTGCCTCCATGACAGGTCCCCACTCCTCATCACCACCAAGTCCTGTTCTGAAAACCCAGGACACCACCAATGTGAGGCAGAGGTGGGGGTTCCTTGTTAGGGCTGGCACTAGTGGTGCAGGACACCAGTTGTGGCAGACCACAGCATGTCCTTGTCCCCACTCTCCATGGGGGCTTCAATGCTAGGTATAGGTGCTGTGTAAAGAGCAAGTGTAGGTTATATGCCAGTACAGTTTATATGCAGAAGTGCTAGGCATAAACACTGCCTAACACTGCTTATTTTGGATTGTAAAAATCCCAGAAGCAGTGAAGAAGCATCTGACTTCTAATTTTTGAAACTAATAATTTTGAAGGGTAAAAAATGATGGTGTAAGGGAGAAGGCAAACAAGTTTTGGACAGTTGAAAATTATTTTTTATAAGAAAATTATTTCCAGTAACCTCACTTTCCTAATTAAGTGTCTATATTAATAAAAGAGAAACAAATGTGGTCTGTGTAGGATGAAGAATGTGAGTCTAAAGAAAGAGAGTACAGAGGACTGAATAACAATGTATTAATTGTAAAATTTCTTTGATTTTGTCAGAAAACATTGTTGTGAATACTAATGTAACAATTTTCATTTTGGTTCCTTTAATGAAATCTGTCCTAGATCTAACTATTCAGAAAAAAAATAGCTATGTATTTGTTGGAAACTGATTCAATGTCAGAAAGTCAATGCCATGGATTATCTCATTATATGCAATGTGATACCAAATTTGCCATGAAAGTTACATACTTACACAAGGTATTATCCAATCTACAGAGAAAGCATGGAAGCTAAGGCCAAGTAAATCAAGGTTTTCTGATATCAATCTCCTTCAATGGCCTGTCTTTTTCATAATTAAGCACATTATAACACCATTGTTAAAATTACAGAAACCATCCTGGGATCAGGCAAGAAAAGACTGGTATCCTCTCAAGGTGAGTACCCACATAAATAGTTATCTATAGTATCAGTTTCACTTTTATACTTTCTCCTTTTGCTCTGTATGTCTTGATTTATTATATGTATAGTAACACTGTTTCAACAAGGGGATTGTAAATGCCCCATTACAGAAATATTGATTGATGCAGATTTGCCCACGGCAGAGAAGAGACTGAACTGAGCTCCCATACATCCTGAACAAATGTTGTAATGACTAGGATGCCTTGAGGACATGGTATGGCATCTGTCCTATCGCTACCTCTTCATTCTCTAAACACAGTTCTTGGTTAGAAGGAAGGATTATAGGTGACAACCTTCTGGGGCAGGGCCTGGGATAAGGACCCAGGTGGATAGAAAACCACTGAAGAGTCCTAATGAGAGAATAGGAATTATCCTTACCCTTGGAATTTTCAAGTATCTATCTACTAGTTATTTCTTAAGCTGTGCCCATCTGTGTTCAGATCCTGTGCTGAGATATGGAGACCTTGTCATGCTCTCTGAAAGCACAAATGTTACTCAAAGACTTAGCAATAGTCAATTACCTTAAAAAGAAGCAAGACAGAATCTCACTTTTATTGTTTAATTATTTATTATTATTATTATTGTATTGAGTCTGACTGAGATGGAGCTTTCCCCACAGCAGCACTCACAGCAATGTGCTCTGCACTGAGAGCAACACACCGGTGCTGTGGCTACTGCTGGGCAGGGCTCGCACAGCAGCAAGGCTGTTTATCCAACATTCCCCCCACAGTAGGATGGGGTGGACAAGATCTTGGGAGGGGACACAACTGGGACAGCTGACCTAAACTGACCTAAGGGATATTCCATACCATATGATGTGAGATTAACAATAAAAGCTAGAAAAAGGCTGTGGGGGGGGCTGGGGGCAGAGGCATTGGCTTGTCCTCCAAAGCAACTGCTATGTGTTTGGAGACCTGCTTCCTGAAAAGGGGACAGACATTGACTGCTGATGGGAAGCAGAGAATAAATCTTTTTTTCTTTTTCTTCCATGCACACAGCCTTGCTTTGCTTTTCATTAAACTGCCTTTGTCTTAACCCACGAGTTTAATCTTATTTTCTTTCCCCTGGTCCAGCCGAGAGGTGGGGGGGCAGGAAGTGATAGAGTAGCTTGGTGGGCATCTGGTGTCCAGCCAAGGTCAAACCACCACAATTATTTAGCATTATTCAATTACTTTTTAGAGAACAGTAGAAGTCACTAAAGACCTCTGGAAATAAGTCCAACCTCTCTTCTTGAAGCAGACTCAGTTACACCAGGCTGCTCAGGTCCTTGTCCAGACAGGTTTTGAGTATCTCCAAGGATGAAGACTGCACAATGTCCCTGCAGAACCTGTTCCAGTGTATAATCACTCTCAAAGTAAAACATTTTTTGTCATGTTTATGTGAAATTTCCTTTATTTCATTTTGTGATTATTGCATGTTTTCCTTTAATTGTATAGCACTGAGAAGAGTCTATCTCCCCTCATCCGGACCCATTGATGTCAACCCTTCCCATTCTATTTTTAAGGATAAACAATCCCAGCTCTCTCAGCCTGCCCTTGTACAACAGATGAACTAATTCCTTAATTACTCTTGGCCCTTTGCTGCACTGTGCCCAGTATGTCCCTCTCTTGTACTGGAGAAGGAGATAGACAAGTCTCTCTTGTACTGTCTTTTACTACCTCTTGTGGCAGTCCAGCATGGGACACAGAACTCCAGAAACATCTCACTAGTGCTGAGGGGAAGGATCACCTCCCTAGACCTGCTGGCAACGCTATGCCTAATGTAGCCTAGGAAGCTGCTGGCTTTCTTTGCTGCAAGAGCACATTCCTGGCTCATGGTCACCTTGATGTCCACCAGGACTCCCAAGTCCTTTTCTGGAAAGCTGCTTTCCAGAGAGTTGCCCCCAGTCCATGCTGATGCATGGGGTTATTCCTCTGATGGTTCAGAACTTTGCACTTCCCAGTTCTGAACTTCATGAGCTTAGTGTTCTGTGAGAGACGAACATTTTATCCAAAGCCATCCTTCAGCATGGATATAATTTTTCAGGATGCACATGGAAGTAACACCTTCAGAATCAAATAGGTCCACTGACTAATAAAAAATATCACTTCCATAATTCAGAATTTCCTGCCACTCCACCCTCTCTTGTCCTACCTCCCACTGCAGACCCATCCCCCTCCCAAAAAAACCCACAAGAAAAAAAAAAACCACAGCAAATTAAACACCCCCCTCCCAAAACAAGCAAACAAACAAAAACCATACAAACAAGTAAAACCAATTCCACCAACAAAAAAACCAAGAAAAACAACAACAAAGATCAACAAACAAAAAACTAACAATAACAAAAAAACCCAAACAACCAAGCCAAAACCAAACCATCCAAAGCAAAAAATCTCAAAGAAAAAATTATTATACCAGCAAGATCTATGGTAAATCATGTATCCATTTTTGGAGCCTTCCAAAAAAAAGTGTAGTTGCTCCTTTTTTAAGTTTACTGTTGTCCATTCTGCCTTCTATTAGCCTTTATTCTCCTTCACCACATCTAAAATCCTATTTTAGAAGGCAGAAACACAATGTGTTTGATGGTGAGCCATGCATATCAGCTGAGCAGAAGAGCCACTGGAAATTTCAACCCTTGTTTACTCCTCAGCATATTATTCAAGAGGCAGCTTGTCTGCTTCTCAAAACCAGTGCACCAGGTTCATAAGCTGCAGTTCATACACTGTGATTTACAGTAAACCAGTAGTTTCTAATTGCCACACAGGAAGGTGATGTTTTGTTTGCGAGATTTCCTGGTTATGTAAAGTTATCTGCTGTATGAAAAACAGCACAATTATACTAGAAACACCATTTCATTCTACTATAAAAGAGCCAATATTTGGTCTGACAAATGGGACAATGCAAACCAACCACATTGTCTTTAAGGCTTACCAGCTCTAGCTTTTAAATCTGCAGCTTTTGCTTAGTTTGTCAAGGTTTTTTTCCCTGGGAAAATTTCCTACTATGCACTGATCAACCATACCGTTGCATGGTAAATTGAACAATTCTAATGCCATCTTAGAACACAACTGCACTCACTGCCCTATCATTGAAATGGCACATGTAAAATACTTGTGCCTTGCCTTACCTTCAAACAGAACATTTCCTCAAAAAGCTCTACATCTTCATAGGAATACTGTTAACCATTAATGGTTCCAGCAGAAACTAAAGCAACACGAGACATTGAAACAATTGTCAAAGAGCTCCTCAGAAAATTTATTGGCATCATTAGCAACCGAAGGCAACTCCCAGAATGTAACCCTGTGCTCTCCCTCCAGACAATGCCACCTCTTTCTTCTCCTACTGAAAGATTTGTGAAGAAGTGGTGACATTTCCAAAAAATGCCAAGACACATAGTTTGCCATGTATGCCCTTATCTATCTGGTGTGTGTTAAAACATTGAAAGAAAGAATGATTGATAAAGGAAATCCATAGGTGGCTTCAGAGCACAGTCCCAGAAAGAGGGGATCACGAAGTTGCCAGACCTGCAATGATGCTTTTTCTCTCAAATATGTAGTTGCTGAGTGTATATATGGACATGTATAAGACACCTTGATGCCTCTCTCCTAGAGAACTCAGTGTAGGGATGTTAACCAGGAGTGAAAAAAACCAATGAGGTCTTTGTGACTATACCCTTCTTAACACCTGTATGATTTTTAAGTTACCAAATTGTGGTATATTTCTGAAGGAAAGCTAACAAAAGGAAATCAGAAGAAAATAAATAAATAAATAAATAAATAAATACAAAATGGAATAAATTCAGAAACAAGTAATTTATTTGTTCCTTGCTTTATATTTATCATAAAAGAATTGCATGTTACTGGTTATATATCAAAAGTAATGTTTTCTGGGCACTTTGTAACAGACATCCCTTTCACGTGAATACCCAAAATGAAACTAGATATAACCCACAACATATCTGATTAATAATTTATGAAATCGCCAAGACAGAAATTTGCTCATAGCTATGATTTCACATCCCTCTTAATCTTTATCTATTTACTTCAATGAATGTAATTTGCCATATTTGGATTTATTTCAGGCTTGTTTGCTGTTTCATGTTCCGATTTATTTCCTAATTTTTTAAAATAACTCATATTCCTAAATTATCCATGTATGCAAGTTAGTTATTTCTGTTCTGTCAATCCAGTATATTGCATCACTGTAGCTCAGGTAATGAATCACTTCTGAATGATTTGGTAATTTGGTAAGCACCAGACACTTTCATTAACACCATTCCAGATACCCCAAATTTTTTTTACAGACCAGTGAAGGTTGCTAAGTGACAGAAACGTACCTATCTACCACATCAGTTATAGGCATTTCAGTGCAAAGAAACAGTCCTACACATACACATCATAAAAATAAAAGTATTACTAGTACATGCCATAAAGTGCTGTAGTTTATTATAACCCAAGCTTTGTTCTGATATTTGGGCTTTTTGCACATCAACAGTAAAGTGTTTTTTAAAATCTCAATATTTTAAGGATGCAAGTGAGAATGCATCAATTTTGCAAAAGTTCTTTTAATCTTTTGATCACATACAGCTAGGATTTATTGAAGAAAAAAAAAAAGACAGAGACACTTTGATAGGATATTACATTAGTGCCAGTTTTTTATGAAAACTGCCTTTGACACAAAGTGGAATTAAAATGCATCTTTAAGTGTTTCTCTTTCATGCTTTTTCTACATTTTAGTGTAAAGTCTAAAAATAATATTCGGTCAGAATGATAATGTGGATGTTGTGACAACACATCAGTTATATAGACAGGTATAACATTTTTTTTGTATTGGCAGCGTATTTCCACTGTCACTTTCTTGGGGTTTTTTTATGTTTGCTTTGCAAATAATTGGACAGGTTAACATAGCTGTCAGTGAACAACTTTATGTGTTTGGTTTTACAGGGTGAGGACTTCCCATAACTTATAAAAGCTTTCATGTTAAATCAAAAACACATACAGCTTTTCAAGCTATATCTATATCAAACTGTATCCATAATGTCATTAATCAGGCAATTAAAGATAGGAAAAAAGCAACTAAATTAATAATGGTAGGAAAAAACCCCACAACTAACTGGTAAATTAAATCTGTTACAGAAAGATCAAGTGAAAAGGCACAGTCTACAATTATCATATCATAGCCATAGGTTTGTAATAATCAACAAAAGTTCTCATTGGTGAGACCACCTGGCACATAGACAATACAACACATTAAAGTGACATGACTTAGATTTGGTCACTGAATGGTCACCAGTTTCCCTCTAAACATGTTTTTACTATTAATGAAGAGAACTGTGGACAGTTCTTAAGGACCTTATTGTTACTGACCTTGAAAAAAGCCTGTTGCATGACTATGTATAAAAATGTATCTCTATGAATTTTTTAAATAATGAGTAAATAAATATTTTTACTGATATACTGGGTAAGAACTAAGTTCCTGATGCTATAGTTTCAGATATATGCAGCTCTCTTCCATTTAAACTCAAATATGATTTCTGTTATTGAAGGACTGAACTCAGTCTCTAAATTATAATTTGACAATGAAATCAGCATGCATCCACACGCTCTGTCACTTGCTCTTCCTTCCTTTTTCTTTGTCACAAACACAATAATTTTCTGCTTAATGCAAGCCAATAGTTAAATCTTCCCTATTAAAGAGATGGTCGATGGGCACTAAGCAAGGTATTAAAAGAATCATTGATTGTTTGAAAAAAGTGTTGAAACATGGCCTAAGATTAGTAAATACAAAGATCACAAATCTTCTCAGAAAACCTAACTAAAAATGTTCTTTTTCTTTAACCATTAATCTGTATCACCTGACCAGTCTCCACTGATCTCTTCTTCTCAAGGAAGACTGAAGAAAATTGCAATTCCCTCGCATTTTTTCTGATACTTGCTATGGTTGTTTAAGAGGTGTTATGGACTGTTATAAAGAGGCATGCAGTCTCTTTTGACTACTTTGTTAAAAATGTAAATGGTTAAATAAAATTAAGTTGAATACTTTCTTAGTATGAAGCTCTACTGCTCTTCCTCTGAAAACTCTGTTGAAAAAAAGCTGATGATGTTACATTGCTCTTATATGCAATTCATGGTTAGCACTGTTGTGAAAAAGGGAAAAAAACCCCAAAAACCCAATGCTATTCTTTTCAATCTATTTTATTCATATTTATCTCAAAATTAACAGATATAAAGTCCATTCAGGTGTTATTTTGTTCTTTCTTTAAAATCAACATTCAGAATCAACTGAAGCATTTAATAGTATCTAATACCAAAACTCAGCTGTTGGCTTGAATTTACCCACCTTTTACTTAAACTTTGTCTTTTCAAAGTAAATAAGCAAACTCAAAATGAACAGAAAGTCTCTCTGTAAAGATATGAAGAATGTGACTTTCCTCCTACCATGTACATGTTTGATGCTACATGAACATTAGGATTTATCCTCTGTAGGCTGCACCTGTAATAGAGGTCAACATCACTGCACAAGCTTTACAGGTCTGACATCCTAGCAGAAAACAGAGGTGTGTACACACATCATGGAGAAACTGTCTGATGCATAGATACAGCATGTAACAGGCTTCAAACTGTGCCTGTTTCTAGCCAAGAGAAACATTTTGCTTGTAATTTCAGTTGGAGCAATGACACAACCTATCTCAATACATAGCTGAAATATTATTTTAATTTCCTTGCAGATATTAACTCTTCCAACAGTAATGGCAGAACAAGAGATCTGTGTCTCTGATTGTATGGGAATAAATTTGATTTCTGACAAGTTTATTTCACTTTGATATACAGCCTTTGACTTGGGTTTCTATTTTCTTTTCTGTTTTCAGACATCTGTCCAGGAGTTTAATCATTGTTTCTACATCTCTGCACACACAAAGGTCTGAATACTGGAAATTTATTTGGAGATGAGGGAGGCATTAAAGGCAGAGTGTTCACACATTTTCCTTAAAAATCAATGTGAAGGCGACATGTCAAGAAAGAGGCAAGCAAATTAATTTAAGATCACATTCTGCTACTATTTCACTGAGTAGGATTTTAGTCTGTGAGTAGTGTCACTCTAGGGTGAGGTACTTTTCAATACAAGACAATGCAGACCAGACAGACTATTACTGGGGATCAACATACACCTACAGAACAAATCAGCAGAATCACAGAAACACAGAATCACAGAATGATAGGGTCTGGAAGGGACCTCTGTAAGGGACTATTATAATCCACCTCTCCTACCAAGGCAGGTTCACCTAGAGAAGGTTGCACAGGAATGAGTCCAGGCGGGTTTTGAGTGTCTCCAGAGACGGAGACTCCCCACACCTCTCTGGACAGCCTGTTTCAGTGCTCTGTCACCCTCAAAATAGACAAGTTCCTCCTCATGTTTAGATGGAACTTCCTATGTTCAAGATTGTGTCCATTACCTTTTGTCCTGCCACTGGGCACCACTGAAAAAAGACGGGTCTCATCCTCCTGACACCCACTCTTTAAGTATTTATAAGCATTGATAAGTTCCCCCCCTCAGTCTTCTTTTCTCCATACTAAAAAGACCCAACTCCCTCAGCCTTTCCTCATTTAGAGAGATACTCCAGTCCCCAAATCATCTTTGTAGCCCTCTGTTGGACTCTATCCAGTAGTTCTCTGTCCTTCTAGAACTGGACACAGTATTCCAGATGTGGCCTCACCAGTGCAGAGTAGAGGGGGAGGAGAACCTCTCTCGACCTGCTTGCCCCACTCTTCTTGATGCACTCCAGGGTGCCATTGGCCTTCTTGGCCACAAGGGCACATTGCTGGCTTATGGTCTTCCTGTTGTCCACCAGGACTCCCACATCTTTTTCTGCAGAGCTGCTTTTCACTTTTAAAGAGTAGTTTTAAGTCTTACTTTGTCTTTGACAATCAAATGAGAATGTGATGTTTGAAAATCTTTCTTCATATAAAATGCCTTATGTAAAACATTTACAGGTAGATGTAGACAGAAACACGAAGGCCCCACCTAAGTGGTCCTTGCTCTCAGTGAGTGGTACCTTACTTTCCAAGTAACTGAGTAGTTATCCGACACAAGAATTAACCTGGTTTCAAGCGAATAATGTCAGTTTTCAGAACAGCAAAGCAATACTTTAGTTTCTGCATCAAGCTTCAGGCTTTATTTAAGTGAACAGTAATCATGACTCGTACTCCTCAGACTGAAAGCTGGATGTATTTCCAAGGGAAATCCTCTTGTATACCCACAACTTAATGGGGAAATAAGATTTACTGTATAAAATTCTATGTACTATACTGAAAGGTATAGTAGCCTATATACTGTTGCAGCTATCCCTTGTGGCTTCAAAGTCTCTTAAACTATCATACTATATATCTCCTGTCAAGATACTTGTGCTTTTTTTTTTTTAATAACAGTTAAAATATGTTATTCAACTGTACATTCAATACTCGCAGCTGTAATTGAAATCAAATTTCTTTTCATGCATACAAAAAACCTGATTAATTTACATGTTAGTCCTGGAATTGCAACGAACAGCAGCACATCACGCTGAGGCATTTTTGTTGCTTAATACTTATTTACACTTGTTCTGAGAATAGGAAATTTGAAAGCCCTATTTTTTAAAAAACCTCATTATGCAGTAGTACTTTACAACATCATATTGAACTAATACCTCAGGATAACAAAGAAGCTATGGAATTTATATTGACTTAGAAAGAAAATCTAGTGTCTACGTCAGAGATGGAAGGTGTTACAAAGATTTAGTCTCCAAATACAAAATAATAATAAATTGTTCTTTTAAATTATGTAGGGCAGAAGAATAAAGCTTAGCATGTTTCCTTAATGCTTTAGTTGTGTCTAATCTACTTTTTAAATATAATGGAAAACAAACTCCCACTGAAAATACATGAAAGGAAAGTCACATCTTGGAAGAGGATGTTGTGCATCTACCAAAATGGTAGTTAAAGCTTCATCTCTGTGGAGCATACTTGAACACATCAGCCTTCTGTCCTACTAGTTCAGGATGCAAACTACTGTGGTAGAAAATCAGGCCTGAAATCAAAGAGATTACAACGATGATGTCCTCATGGTGTACAAAATGAATGTGGTTCTGAGTATCTAGTTAAGTGCAGCTATACTAATGATGTCCCTGTTTTGGAAATAATGCATCACTCATACACAATTTTAAGTCCAGATATTTAAGGGACAAACAATCAGACAAACCTGGGGCTACTGAAGGAATATGGATTTATTTTTTCATGGTATTTTCATTATGCAAGCAAACACAGGAGGAGACGACTGTGACATTTTGTGACCAAGCTCCTCTTCTAGTCTGCCAATCCTGTCTGTACTGGGAACATGTCTACCTTTTAAAGAACTTAAAATACTGACATTGCTATGGGGACTCCAGAAAGCAAGTTCCACTACCCAGTCCCTCATAAAATATTTCAGTTTTTTATTATTACCATAAAGACTCCTGGTACACACGTGAACTGAAGTCCTCTAAATTAAGTTGCACATTGATGTGTCCCTGCCACTACTGCAGCGACAGAAATTGCGTGCCCACAGTCCCTGTAAGGACTGCAGATGAGTACGGAAGGAGGAATGTTTCAATTAACACCTATGGCCGTGTCTAGGCAGAATACACCGGGATGACTTCGAGGCACACCATGCAGGTGAGGGGACGGTAAGAGGTCCCTGGGCCCCTTCTCCTGCCAAGGCTCCGTCTCGGCCAAAAGCAAAGCCTCGCCGGGCGGGCGCCGCCTCCCCTCCCTTCCCCGGCCGGCGGCTCCTCCGCGCCGCCTCTCCGCTGAAGGCCGAGGGGAGACGCCGAGGGCTGGGGTGGCCCTACCCCTGCAGAGCCACGGGAGCTAGTTCGTTTCCTCCCCGCGCCCCTCGGACCCTTCCCGCCGCACGACCCGCTCCGACCCCAGCCCCCGGCAAGGCTGGGAAGAGCCGCAGCGGGGAGACTCCCCCTGCAGCTCCTCCCTCCCCACCGCCAAGGGCTAAACCGGCCGGTCGCACTGTCGCACCGGGGGAGGCGAGCGGAGGAGCGGGGCGAAACGGGGCGAAGCGACGGGGCGAAACGGGGCGAGGCGAGGCGAGGCCACCGCCGGCGGGCAGGTGCGGGGTGGCGGGGCGATGTTTGCCCGGGGGCCGGGAACGCTCCTCCGGCGAGGACGCGCAGGTGGCGCGGCGCCGGGGGACGGACCGCTCCGTGCGCTCTTCACCTGTGGGCGTGACCGCCATCCCCTCTCCTCCTCCTCTTCCTCCTCCTCCTTCTTTTTACTTGGAGGGCCGGCGCTGCTCTAGCGGCAGAGCCTAAGAGCGGAGCTGGCGGCGCGCAGAGAGGAGGAGACCTGCTGCCGCTGACCCTCCTTATAGTGTCCCCTCCGCCGCGGATCCGGCTGCCCTTCGCGCCTCCGCCCCGTCGAGCCCGCAGGACCGCCCGGGAGGGGAGATCAGGCTGGACTCACCCGGGGGGACGGGGCGCCTCTCCGCCCGGCGGGCCGCCGTCCTCGGCCATCGGCGGGCGACGCTGCCCCCCGCTCCACCGCGGGTGCTGGGCTCGGATCGCCCTCGCCCCGCGGAGCTGTCTGGCGGAGCCCTCCCGTGCGGGCTGGCGGCGGTGGCCGCCTGGCTGCGCTCTCCCCTCCGTGCCCGCTGCCATGCTGCCCTGGGCTGGTAGACGGCGGCGGCCTGAGTGGGGGTCGCCCTAGAGCGGCGGGCGGGCGGGCGGGCGGTAGAGGCCTCCCTGCGCCAGCACCGCCTCGGCCTCGGCCCCAGCCTGCGGAGCTCTGACACCTGGGGAGGGGGAGGAGGCAGGGGAAAGGACAGCAAACGACACAACTTCTGCGAATTAAAAAAGGAAAGAAAAAAAAATAAATAGACTTGTTCGTGGGACATCTTCAGGGCTCAGCACCACGCCAGGCATCCGAGTCCCAATAAAACCCACCACGCTAGTGAATCGCACCACAATAACTGGAAGAAAGCTGGCTGCGGCCACTGCACCTTAGTCCTGCATGCTTTAGAGTCGCCTTGGCTTTCTGTCTGGAAGATGATTCCTGCAGCAGGACCATGTTACTCCTGATGAAATGTGGGGTCATTGGAAGATGCCTTTCTTGAGGATTATGTGTGGAGAGAAGCCATCGGTCAAGGGGAGAGCTGGCTGGTGAAACTGTCTGACTTTCCCCCCACTGGGGAAGTGGCTTCAATGGCTCCATCTCCCAGGAGAAGCAGTAGGAAAGATGCCAACGCCTTGCCAAGCATGTCCTCAACTTTCTGGGCTATCATGATCCTGGCTAGTCTCCTAATCGCTTACTGCAGTAAGTACATATTTGTCCTGGTGCTTTTGCTGAGCGTAAATCCACACCCTTACCGTCTGATGTAATGCTTCTGGTAAAGGCCAAGCTCTGAAGCTGGTGGGCATAGGTACTGTGCTGTGCCTTAGACTTGCCCCCTCAATGCATCATCTCCCCCTCACTGCACCATGGTAAAGCAGGTAGACCAACACTTCAGTACTGCTACTTCTCCAGAGCATGAGATGTCCCTAAGTTGTAGATGTGGCATTTTCAGTTCAAACAGAAACATCTCTTGGATTTTGGGAACAAACTTCTTAGTGGTAGTAGCCATGATCCAGTCTTCACTGTTTATTATCAGATGTCAGCAGCTTTCTCCTAGGCTGCTCCCTCCAAGTACACTCTCTTCTACCCCTGCCCGCCTTCCATTTACAGGAGCTGTTTTGCTTACATTCATTGCTTTAGGAAGCACGTACTTAGTAAAGTGACAGATGCTTTAACATCACTGGGATCATATGTGTTTCTCTGACTGTGAAATTGCATTGGAACAAACCCTGGCACTTCCTTAGCATATCCTCAGCAGTTTAGTAAGCCCGTGCTATCAGTTTTAGAGCTCCATCACAGGTTATCGGTAGAGTTTTGTATATTCTTTTTCAAGCTTGATAGATTGTCCATTAATCACACCGAGTTGCAGATAAGGTATCTATAAGTATCAGGTCTCTGGATTATTAATGCTTTTAAAGGTCTTTATTTTTTTCATTTTGATTTTTTGCTCTTGGCAAGAGTAATTTTCAAGCAGCTCTGTACTATAAATACAGTTAATGCCCATACTTCTTGGGAATGCAAGTTAGTCCATAGTACCAGAGTGCGAATCTTTCAAAGAAAATAGAAAAAGCAGTTTCTATGCAATAATTAAAAAAAAAAAAAAAGTAATTTACCAGGAGGCATGTGCACAACTTTGTCAAAATGATTCTACACTGTGTTTTCCCAACCTGAGCTGAATGTAATTTACCAGAAGTGCGTATTCCTTTCATTAGCAGTAGCATAAGACTTTGCACTAAGCTTGTCTTGTTGAGCTGTAATAGGTGTATGTTATGGTGACTAGGAAATAGATTCTGATTATCAGAAGCATACTTGCTGCATTTCTTAACCCTCTATTCCATTCCCTCCAAATGTATTATATTCAGATTTTTTTTTTGTGGTGTTTTGTTTCCGGTTTTTTATGAAACACGATTGTAATTGGCTAAGAGAATATTTTTATTCTTGTTTTTTGCATTTTGCATGTTACAGGGACTCTTCATACTGACAACAGTGGAAGAGGCTTATTCAAAAAGGAATAATATATTTTGTAATTTTTTTTTGTAATTTAGCACATTCTGCATTGCACTTAAAAAAATCATAAAAAACCAGGCTGCACTTAAATAATTGCATTTTGTACACAATGCCATGTTCAACATGCTGATATAAAGGGTATACTAAACAACATACTGAAATTTAAAAGAATTTATGTGCATATTGGGAGATAAGTGACTCAGTAATTATGAGTAAGGATGAATAGTTCAAGTGTAAAGGGAATTCACCTGGATACTAGTAATTGGTAATATTTTATATTTGTGCTTGAAATGTCTAGCATTTTATAAGAAGATATGAGTTGTTCTGTGCAGATATCTTCTATCAGCAAAGCCTCAGAAAGAGTTAACTGTAAACTCTGACACCTTAACAATTATTTATATTCAACAGTGAGAGGTTTGTCCATGTACTGTTCTAAGGAGTGAAGTCCATTTGATTTGTTATATATTGTTCATTAGTTATCTTTTGCATTGTTTACTGGTGCTGAACAATGCAAATGTTAGCCAATAATATGAAGGCAATTTCTGATGTGCTTAAACGACCAGTTTCTAATTAGTTCTCTGAGCCAGTGTAGATGGTGTTCTTCAAGCATGTAGTACGATCGTCATTCCATATAGTGCTGAAAAGCATCATGCAGCTTAAAATATGCAGTGTCAAAACACTCCACCATTTATGTAGTTTCACTGATTTGACAACTGCAATTCCAAATGTTAATGAAGCACCATGAACATTTTCTCTGGCGGTAGTATTTGAAAAATTGCAAAAAAATGTTTTTGCTCTGTGGAAAGAGCGAAGATGTTTAAAGATCAAGAAAAAAAACATGTGAAGCTATTTCTAGGTAAAGTAGTACTGCAAATTTAGTGAATTCTTTTAAAAGTCATCTAGGGTTTATTCAGTCTTTCTTTCATCTGACTCCTTATTTTTTGAAGAAAACCATAACTGTGGGGGGCAGGGGGATGGAAATGACTTAGTTATGTTTTAAGAACAGCCTTGCCATGTTTATTAGGAACTAAAAGAAAAGAACTGGACTGTGTGAGGTGTTCTGTAATTTTCCATACACCTTACATTCAGGTATATGGAAGTATACCTACTTAAATATCCGACATCAAACAGACTCCTGCAAAAAACAATACAGGTGAATATATTATTAAAATAATTACAAGAACCTTGTATCTGATTATCTGTCTATCATTTTACTAGGTTTACATCAAACCTTACAGCTACCCAAAAAAATCAGTACTTTCCCTTTTTTCTATTTTGTATAGCACTACAAATAAAATTTTGGATCTATCTTGCTTATTTTGGTTTTTAATCTGTTACTCTGACAAAGTTTATTCCTGAATCAGTTGTATGAATATTGCTTCCCCTTCCCCTAAATACTTTGTGAATCTTTGTTTCTGGGAATGTATTTGTTGTACAATAGTCATCCCTATTACTGGGAGCAACCAGTAAACACCATTCTCTGAGTTCCACTTGACAGATAAACTTATTTAGAATGTGTGTTCTGGATGTGTATGTACAGGCTGTTAGACTCTCATTTATACTTTAATTTCTGAAGCCTGATTATGTTCTCTTGAACATGGTAAAATGATAAACTGATCATTTTTTATTTCTTAAATGTTTAGATTATACTTAGGGATAGTGGCTCCATCCGATGGTGGAAGAGAAACCTGCATCAAATCAATTAGGTTAGTTGCTATAGTGATAAATATACTGTAATATTCTCCATCTGAAGAAAAATGGTTTGATTTGATAGGTTCTCAACAGGAGAAGGCAAAAATGAAGTAGTAGAAATAGGCTGTTTATGGTCCTTGTTGTGGACTTACTTTACTTAAAAGAAGCATCAGTAAATATAAAAACGTTCTTAGAAGTCTAACCCGGGTAGAGGGTAACCACCTTCAATGGCATTTCAAAATTAGAGGAGTCGGGACGTTTTTGGATCCCAGACATGTATTACTCATACTTGTTTAATGAACAGTAGTAGACCAGAGAGAAGTATCTTCAGTGAATTTTTAAAGTTACTGTTTTTATGTTGTAGAGGTACATTGAATTGTTTTATTTTTTTTTCCTCCTTCATAACTGGGATTTGTATTTTTCCATGTTAGAAAGTTTGGGCAAATTTAGGACATCTGTTGTGGTATCACATATCACAGCTGCGTGCTACATCAGGAATCTAAATAACATGGTTTTGATTCAGGATTATTTTTTAGTGCATTTATTCTAACGTTTTGGGGTTTTTTTTCTGTGAATACTGAAGTGCTTTTTATATGTAAATGGTGACTTTTTAAACAGCATGTGATTCATTGTTAGCAAAGTTGTGGCTGTCAGGAACTTCTGGCTGTCCTTATTTTATACTGTTTTGTAAGCATAAGGAAAGAAACATTAGACCTCTGTGGTGTTCAAGGGTTTGCTCTTCTGTTAAGGTAATACTTCTCAGGGCAAGCAAATGGTTTTTTGAAACGAATCACCAAAACTGAACGGTACTTGGAAAGTTCCATCTTCTTGTTAACACCCTTTCTATGGAAGAGAGCAATATGAAGCCCAGTATTTATGCTGACTAAATGGTGATAGTATTAGGAAAAGAGAATCCCAAAGAAAAAAAATATTTCCTGTAACTCTACAGTTCTGCATTGTAAATACAATTTTTTTCATGGTAATAAGAAATGGAAAGAGGAAATGTTCTCATAATTCAGTATTTCTTTTGCTTGCACAATGCAAAATAAGGCCATTTTAATAATGAAATAGTGGTAGGTTATACTAAATTCTGATTCTGCAGTCTCTCATTCAAATCTGATTTAAATCTTAATTTTTTTGAGCTGTAAAATCAAGCCCTTAACATAAATAAAGTGTGTCAAAGTTTCTTGCTTGGTACCATGCAAAATGCAGATAAATCCCATAAAAATATTGTATTTACCTCAACTTAAATTGAGATCCTGTTGTTACACATTGGGTGGACACTGCTCATTTGAGAAATACCTTTTCCGCATCCTGTTCTGAAATTGCTTTCTGCCTAGAAGACACAGGCTACTATGGTCTGTAGGTCTTATTGGTACCTTACACTATTTGAGAGTGCCAGCAGGGATAGCAACTAGCTGTGACTGTCACCTAGCCACCTCTCCAACAAGATCTACCATATCATCATACACAGGCTACTGAACTACTGTTATGATAGATGATAAATGGTGTCTGCTGATACATGTTGGATGGAAACAAGTTGCCTCTGAATGAAGCCCTACAGCTCCTGTTGCTGATCCTATATCATTAAGACCACTTTCTCTTTTTTTTACAAGTGAAAAAGAAAGATTTTTTTTAACCTCTCCAACTGCTTTGTAATTTTATTATGTTTGTATTCTTTCCAAACTCTACCCACAGAATGAATGTGACATATAGAGCAACTGTTATTATTCAAACATTTTTTTGCAGTCTGGTTTGTGTATAGAAATTAAATATAATGCTTTTATGACACTAAATAAGAAAAGCAAGATATTAAAATTCTGTTTCTTTATATAACATCCCAGATGCTCATTTTAAAGAAGGTTCATATTTTGAATTAAAACCAGTGCTTTGAACTTACTGGCCTCTACAACATCATACCTGTCAATGTGACTACCAAACTGACACTCAGATTGTCTCACCAGTTATGTTGTAGTTTGCCCAGATGATGTATTACAGCAAAGTCATTGGCATCAACATAAGAAATGTCTTCTTACTGCTTTCAATGTTGAATTCAACCTTTTAAGGCTAAGGAAGTATCATTTACTGGAATTCAAATATATTTGAGAAATTGTAACTCTTACTTCCATTGCAAGTGTAACCACTGATATAGCTGGATATAATAGAAAACTGGTAGGGACGGGGAGCTAGAAAGAAATGAATTTTTTCATTTAAATATGTGGCAGGGGAGTATTCCATGTCTTTCAGCAAGGTTGATAGAAGAGACTGAGACCTCTGACTTGCTTTTGTTTTGCTGTTTATGCAATGCACTGAATTGTTCTTAAACACACGCTATGAAAACAGTATCTGGAGCATGGAGTTGTGCCCCACTGCTCCAGCTCAGTGTGTAACCATGGGCTAGATTGTATCTTCTTTTAGTAGGATCCCATGAATCTTTCACTCTTCTGCTTAGTAACTCCATTGAAGAAGTAGTATTAAGGAATGAAATCTCTTAGTTTCTAGGTGTAATTTAGTGCTTTCTTAGTGATTGTTCCAACCAGAAGGTTATTCTGTGGAAAAAAACCCCACATCAACATCTAGTCCAGCATCTTGCTTGACAAATACATGTTTATTAGAGGTATTCCTTGAATGTTGGCAATATCTCAAAAATGCAGTTGGATACTGAACTATGTACAGAAGTGTCAAATAGATAGGCAAATCTAGATAGCATTGATTAACCACAATCTTCCTGCTCTGCATGTTCTTTGTTGCTAAACTCATATCAGAATGTTTTCATGTTTGGACTCGTATTTGACGAGGTGTGTTGTTCTGCTGTTGGTCTGGGGATTGGTTTAGGGTTTTTTTTTCTCAGTTTAAAGGGAAGTCACACTGCTTTTTGCACAGGTGGCTGACAAAATTGCTTATTGTAGATGTTTTGGTGAGTTATCTCTTCATGGATATGCTTTTATGTTAGTCCTGCAAATAGGAAAATGTTATGTGGTGACTATTTGAGAATATATGAACTGTATTTAGACTATATTTTCCAATATTTTTCCTGTAGATGCTTATTTCAAAGATTTCATGCATGTTTTTCAATAAATGGACTTTGGCTATGGTACAGGAAGTACTGTACTGTTGTACAAGTATGATGGTAGAGATTGTTGCATTCATGTGATGATATATTGATTTCCTGAAGACTTTGTGGCCAGAGAACAGGAAAGTATCTCATCTAACTCTGGGGTGAAGAGTATGACCGACTATTTTTCTAAGACATCTGTGTGCAACAGCCCCCTTTGGTTCCTTCCTTAGTAACAGACAGTTACTCAGTATCATTGCCAGTTTTGCATCTCCTAGCAGTTCTTTTAAGTGACTGTAGCCCAGTACAGTGATAAGGAAGTTACTTCTCTACAACAATATGTTATTTATTTTGCCAAATGGTATGCTGCTGTTTGAGAAAACACAAAGTATATCTACAGAGACTTCTAACTACTCTTTTTCCTGTGGTTGCAGTTCCCTTCAGTGATGTAGGTTGATGTGACTCATTTTTAGTTTTGATGTTCTCTGTCTCATTCTCTTGTAGCTCAAGTTAACACATGGTTTCATCTGACCCCCGTCTTTAAGAGTACCACTGGCAGCTCCTGTTCTTCCCATAGGAGAGTGGTTTAACAAGGCAGGATCTTCGGATATTTTTAGGATCACATACCTGACAAAATAAAGCTTTCTTCTGTCATTATCTGTGACTGAAAGCAGCAATTTGAGTTATGACTCCCTTGTTCATTTTGGTGTTTTAAAGGTCCAGAACTGGGACTGTGGTTTTGTTTTTTGTGGAGGTTAATTCCAGAACATTGTTAACAGATGTGCTCTATTTGTATTTTCTGTACCAAAATCTGAATAAAAGCCCAGAGCAGAATGCCTGGGAGATTAGTAACGTTTCAAATTGCAATTTATGTTGGCTAGACTAATTCCTAATTTTTCATCCATTGTGGAGAAGGATTGTAGTGACCGACTGTACTCAAGCACAGCAGTAGAAACTGATGGTTCCATTAGCTGACAAAGCTGCACCATCGGAGAGAAGGGTCCTTAATTCTTACAGAAATGAGAAATTACTACATATGAAAAAGAAATGTATATTTCTGAAGTCTATAGAACAGTAAAAGGGAATTCTGATTTTTTTCTTTTTAATGATAGTTTAATTTATGGTGACTTTTACCTTTACTCTTAGAACTCTCTTTTTTTTTTTTTTTTTTTTTTTAATCATCTTAGAACACTGTTGTTGACAAATGTGTTCTAAGAGATGATACACTGACAATATGAGATACTGTTAAGCCCTAATGCCTGCATCACTTCCAGTACTCTCAGATGTCGGTATCCCTTTTAGCGGAATATTTAATTTTTCCAATGAACTAGACCAGTGCAAAGTTTGTCAGAACAGCTTAGCCAGATGATAGAAGCTCTTGCACTTTTGATTCAATTGTTCAATTGCAAGCAGAAATGTTGAAATGCTGTGGGAACTGTGACTTCTGGCACTTCTAGGAGATCCAGAGGAGGCCCACAGAGCTCATCAGGGGTCCGGAACACTTCCATGAAGAAAGGCTGACAGAGTTGGGGTTGTGCAGCCTGGAGAAGAGAAGGCTCCAAGGAGACCTTTTTGCAGCCTTTCAGTATATGAAGGGGGCTTATAAGAAGGATCACAGAATGGTAAGGGTTGGAGGGGACCTCTGGACATTGTCTATTTAAACTTCTCTGACAAAGCAGGTTCACCTAGAGCAGGTTGCACAGGAATGCATCCAGGTGAGTTTTGAAAGTCTCCAGAGGGGGAAGCACCACAGGCTCTCTGGGCAGCCTTTTCCAGTGTCCTCACAGTGAAGAAATTTCTCGTTATGTTTATTTGGAACTGCTTGAGTTCCATTTCAGGTCTATTGCCCCTTGTCCTATCACTGGGCACCACTGAAAAGAGTCTGTCTCCATCCTCTTGATCCCTAGCCTTTAGAGGCTTATTGATAAGATCTCCTCTCAGTCTTCTCCAGACTAAACAGCCCCAGGTCTCTTCAGCTTTTCCTCATTACAAGAGGTGCTCCAGTCCCCTAATCATCTTTGTAGCTCTCTGTTGGGCTCTCTCAAGTACTTCCTTGTGGCTCTTGAACTGGGGAGCCCAGAACTGCACACGGTACTCCAGATGTGGTCTCACTAGAGCAGAGTAGAGAGGAAGGAAAACCTCCCTCAACCTGCTGGTCACGCTCTTCTTAATGCACCTCAAGATGGAAAGAGATGTTCTACCAAGGCCTGTAGTGACAGAACAAGGGACATTGTTTTTAAACTGAAAGAGGATAGATTTAGACTGTATATATGGAAGAATTTTTTTATGATGAGGCACTGGAACAGGTTGCCCAGAGAAGCTGTGAATGCCCCCTTCCAGGGATTGTTCAAGGTCACGTTGAATGGGGCCTTGAGCAACCTGATTTAGTGGAAAGTGTCCCTGCCCATGGCAGGAGCATTGGTCTATATGATCTTTAAAGGTCCCTTTGAACCTAAACCAATCTATGACTTCTGTTCTCTTGCTTTAAATTAAACTAAATACAACTGTAACAGATATTGTGAGAGGTTACTTGTTACTGATAGCATTCTCTGGTGTTACTCGATTTTTAAACAAAAATAGACTTTATATTTAGTTATACCTTGGATAGACACCTTTGTTCTGTGCAACCTAAAAGAAATGTGACTTTCTATATGTTTTTTTTTAATATCATGAACAATTTCCAAAGTTGTTCTGTATATGTCCTTGACTCACAATTTTTTTTTTCTCTGAATTGAACTCATAATAATCTAAGTTAATCTTCAACATCATTTTATTGAAAAATATCCACTTTTTAGTATATACCATCAGTAGTGCTTTATTGAACATTCATTTTGAGAGGAGAGTCTCTGTGTATTTGTGTATATATGTGCTCAGTAAAAAAATGCATCAATATTTAAAATAAAACTGAAAGGCCTTAACAACTGTTGTCACTGAATGTTACTTAACAGTAGTAATTTCCCTGAAATTACCTGCTCTAAGGCATTTGATCTGATATGTCTTTGTATATCCTAATACGTGGAATACTGTCATTTTTAAGATACTGGTTTAAAGAATTTTCACAGATGTTTTCCTTTTGTCAGCTCCAGACAGAAAAAACAAACGTACATGTTCTGGAATTCAGATCCTGATGGATTAAAAGAAGTGGTTGACAAATAGATTCAATTCAATCTGAACAGGACTGGTCTTCCTGACTTTAGATTTCTGAAGTATAGTCATCTATGTTTCCAATAATCTCCTTTTGAAGTCAGTGGAAACACAGACATTTTTACAGGGCAGTTCATGTGACCTGTTTTAGATACATGATGTAGTTTCAGGTAATTTGTGCTGCAGAAGTGCTTGTCTTTGACTATAAAGCAGATTAGACAGCTTGCTAGGATTTTAGCATATATGTCATCACATTGATCCAGTCCTTCGTTACAGCATCTTTAGTATGCTGCTTATTTTATTTTCAAGGCCTGTACTTAATATTTAAATGTTTAATGCCAAGTAACTGGTTCAGTATTTCTGTAAGAAAGAAACCAGCAGGAAAATAGGCTTGTGATACAGATTCATTAAGACTGTAGGTCAAGATATTGAACTACTGCAGCAAAGGATTTGTACAAATTGAGGGATGTAGTTGGCATAAATTACTGGGATCTTTTGAAGACATCTTTGCAAACAATTGTATTCTGAACGTCTTTTGCAATATGGTTTGTTGTGCTGTAAATTCTCCAGTTTCAATGCCAGTATTTTCATGCTCTGGTTACTCTATAAATACTGTCTTTCCACCAAAAAAGTTGGAAACTAGATGAATTTTAGATGAGCGTAACAAAGATTATTGGCTTTACCATTCATTTTTTTTTACTCATTTTTAAGGCTTTTCTTTATGAAACAATATTAAACACATTTGCACTGTACAGCATTTTATAGGGTGATTAAAACATTTGAATCACCTTCATCTACTATTGATCCAGGTAAGAAATGGTTTAAAGGTGAACAATGTGTACATATATATAAGAAGCTGCAGGGGTGAAGAAAACTAGAAATGCTTAATTATCTTGAATGTAAGAGCAGATACTAATTGCACTGAGCATTGAAATGCCACCTCCTCAACTCCTCCTGCCCTTCCTTCTCCCTCACCTGGAAAATAAAAGCTATGTATGAAAAAAAGTTTATGTTATGTGGTTATTTTTGATAGGATATTGGGCTTTATGACCCTAGAGGTTCCTCCAATTCTACCTTCTTCAGTTTAAGTGCTGTTTTTACCGTCCTTTTCATCCAGAGAGATTTGTTGCCTTATGTATCCCATTCTTTTATCAGTATGCTTTTGTTCCAGGAATATATTGCTTCTTTTTACCTTTTTCCATGGTATATAGCTGTATGGACATTTTTTGTCTAACAGCTGACCAAATCTGGTTTGCTGCCTGTATAACTAGAGCTCTCTACCTTAATCCTGTCTATACTTGCAATTATCTTCTAATATAATCTTCTTTATAATGCCTTACCGATGAGACCTTTTAACAGTTTGTGGTATTATATAGGCTCCCTTTCTCATGCTTTTGCAGAGTTCTGTAAAGTGCTGCTGTGTGCTCTTAAGATGATAAGTTGCATGAACTGCCACTTGTAATTACGATAAATGGATTTGAGCTATTTCAGATACAATTCCAAGGAATTAGCTTAAAAACAATTTATAATACTTGGGTTGGTGGCATTTCAAAAGCAATTCCTATGAAACAGCTTAATACTTATCTTTTTCTGTTTTGACATTTGACAGAAATATAGGTAAACTGGTGTATTCTTTGGCACAAATATTACACTGACTTCATAAGACTGACATTGTATTTAGCATATGAACTAAGAACCATTGCCTAATGTTTTCTTGGCTAATTCATCTCTATATAGAGGAAAGGGTTGTCCTTTAGAATCCTCAGTTTCACAGAGTGAAAGTGATCTTCTTGATATTTGAATATAAGCACAGACGCAAAACAAAATGAAGCACCTACCTGTCTCATTTTTTTAGTTAATTCTTTGCCATCATTAAAGACCAAATTTGTAGAACTCAATAAACATTTCCTGTACTACCTTATTATAGCACGTTCCAAATGTATTTCATTGCCCTTCCTCTCCCTGTTTTTAATAACTGATGTCCATTTTCTTCCTCAGAGCTTCTTTTAGAATCAGTCCTCCATGTTGGCATAGGTCCCAATATTAGTTTTCTGTATTTTTCAGTTTTGCTTTCTTATTTTTCTTATCTGAGGTCAGGTGAATTGACCCTACTGTTTGTCTTGCCACTTTCTGAAGTGCTTTTCTGTTACTAGCTCTGACAAGTACAGCTATGTGAATCACGGCTTGCTAGCAACTTCTCAGACAAATTAACTTGATATATGTATGGAGACTTTTTCTCCCCACTGCTATATCTGCAGTGGTTTGAGAACTGGGCTTGCTCGTTTTTCTTCCACATGCATCAGGTTCTCTGAACGCAATTACAAACTCAGTGATATGGCATACTGGACACTTGCATGTATATATCTTATTAGACCTTACTAAACTGGCACTGCATAGATAGTATAATACATCAAAAATTAGAGTTTAATTTTTCTTCTGTCATTGAAAATTATCTTAGAAGTATATTAAAGCAAAAGATATGACTATGCACAGAGCGCTAGAACCAAACTGTTGGTAAAAAAAAACCTGCTTTCAGTTTCAGTGCATGTAATTTGAACAAACATTTAAGGTTTTTAAAATGCTGGAGAGCCCTGGTAGATATGATGGGTATACATTATTTATCATGACAAGTGTGTCTAAATTTCAGATGCATGTTAATATTACTCAGGTCATGTATGCTGTGTGTGACAAAGGACACCTAAGTTTTTGGTTGGAAGCGATACATTTTTCCAGTTGAGGAACAGGAACAGCTCTCTTAAAAGTGGGTGGAAGGAAGCTAGAACTCAAACCAGAGCTAGTTGTTTCTAGTCTTTGTTTGAAAGGGAAAGTCACATAAAACATATGAATGAAAATTTCAGAGCTCATCTGTAAAGTCAAAGAGCAGCATTTCTAAAGCATGCTTTCAACCAATTTCATGTTCTTATTTTGCTTTATGTTTTACTCTTCTCAGTGTGTTTCTACAAATGCCTATTTTTTTTCTCAGAATATAGCACTGTAGCTAAACTTCCCTAGTGAGAATGTTACAATTTTTTCCCACATCTCTAAATTTGCTGATTTTTTTTTACCAGGAAGAGCAGAGATAATGCTGTGAGTTTGGGTTTTGTTTTGGTTTGATTGTTTGGTTTTTTTTTGTTTGCTTTTGTTGTTGTGGTTGTTTTTTGTTTGTTTTGTTGTTTGGGTTTTTTTTAATAGGGAAGGTAATACAGCAACCTTAGAAGAAAAGTATACATTTAAAGAAATAATAGGAGATGTAAAATTTTGAATTTTGCTTTCTGCTATGTTAAAAAAAATTGGAAGTTGAATTTTAACTTTGATTTGCAGACTATGAGAGCATTTATTTAAAAGTCAACAGAGAGCCTTTCACATCAGGTACAGCTATGTCAGACAACTATCAGAGAAGATTCTGTCCTTAAAAAATGAAAGCTTGTGAATACACACGGAGGCTTGTTTGTTTCGGTTGTTTTTCTTCTCACCTGCATCCCAGGACTGATTCATATATATACACAGGTATACACATATGAGAAGACCATATGATCCTCTGGAATATCCATTTTAATTTTGCTTCATTGGAAACAAATGTGTCATATTGGTTAATTTCTGTCTTGCCTGGAATTTTTGAGAGGAGTGGTTTTGTTTATTTAAGAGTAGTTTTATCAGTAAAAAAACTGTAATTTTTTTTTTTCTACTGTGGGTCTTTCCTCCAAAATTATATAGCAACACATATATTTAAGTATTGATAAGAAGAGTACTTTCTAGGACTGTAAGATAAATAGCTGTATTGGTTTATAGGGTATAAGGTATGTCTATGGCTGCAAAGAATTTAAAGAAAGCTGACTTGGGTTAAGTGCTTGTTTTGTGGTAGGGCGTTGAGTGTCCAGCCTTGTCTCCATCTTTTCTACAAGCACCTGGATCAGAAACATTACTGCTAGTCAGGAAGCTGTACCTGCTGAGAGTGTCCACTTCTCTCTTTGCTTAATGTAAGGACTGCTTCAGTGGAGCAATTAAAGTTGCTACAATCAGTCAAAATGTTAGTTCCCACCATTGGTAGTTTTTCAGATGAAAGGCAGGAAAATGAAGATCTTACAGAATGTGCATTGTCTAACTCATTTAGTTGCTGTTCATAACTGGTCAGGAGGTTCATCCACTGTTGCAATGCTTAGCTCTATAAAATACAGTAGTGATAACCATAAAAATGTATTTTCTTTTTAATTGAAAGTAACTGTTATTGGGACTGTACTCAGGCAGAAAGAATGTTGCTTGATACATTTAAAACCTACCCCTATTAACAGTTGATATTCCAGGAAAATGACCATATTTCTTAAGAACAAGGAATTTGAGCAGTTTTAAGCACACAAGATGAGTAATGATTTATTGTCTGTAAACAATTGAAAAGACTGGTTTTAAATCAGTTGCAGATAATGAAAGAGAATTAATGGTGAGTAGAGAAGACATTCTTTTTTTTTTTTTTTTTCCCCAGGACTTGGATTTAAGGTGACTATTGTTGAAACAATTGGAAATTTGCTTGAGCGTCTGAGACAGTGAAGCTAACACAGGAAGAAGAGCTTCCACATATGAAATTCATGCAAATGCTATCAAAATATCTACCAAACTCTTGATATTTCCAAATTCTATTGAAAATAAGTATCCAACTTTTTTTTTAACCAGCTAGATTTCTAAAGGTAGCTTTGAGGTATCACTTAATATGTGCTTCATTTTTATTTTCAATTCAGTGCGCTATAACATTTTAAAACTTTTTCATCTGTATGTAGAATTTATACAGATATTGGCAATTATTATCTTTGGTTCCTCAGAGGTCAGATTCAGTCTGTACTGATTAGAGTACATATATACACAGCATAAGCCTCATTTTATAGTAGATATTTTTCTCCATTGCCTGACTAGTTTCTAGACATATGAAAAAGGAGATTTATGTAAGATAAATCTCAATTTTCCATGAAGAATATTGATCTTACACTAACAACATGTTTCTAAATATAAATGCATTTTCTTTGGATGTTTTCAATAACACTGAAAAAGAGTGGTTGTGGCATGGTTTTTGCAGGATAGGCGTAATGCAGCTGTTATTTTTGCCTTTGATAAAAGACTTACTTCAAGAAACTTAAATACTATTTTTTATAAAGAAGGGAGTAGAAATCTATGAAACAAATTCTTGTGAGTGGCAAATTTGGCTGGTAGGTGAATCAGGCAAAAGAAACAAGTCTTTTTGACACCTCAGGTATGAGGTACAGACTAATTTTGTGAAGCTTGAAAACAAGTGTCGGGCAGTTTTATGGTCCCCATTACCTTTCAGGTTCATAAAACACTGACAACAAGCATGTGTCTCTCTTTTATAGAATAAATAGCTCTATTAATTTATAGAAGTCTTTCCATTTTGTGTGTAAAAGTAGAAAATGAGGGTAAATTAATCTGAATAAATTGCATTTCTATTTTATACCATTTATCTTGTAGGAATTAGTATCAACAATGCTAATACTGTCACAGAATTTTTGTTTCTTACGCTTCATTGCCAAGAGTCACAAATATGATGAGGGAGTTGGGTCTGTTCAGCCTGGTGAAGAGGAAGCTCTGGGTAGACCTTATAGTGGCGTTCCAGGACCTGAAGGGGGCCTACAGGAAAGCTAGGGAGGGACTTTTTATAAGGTCATGTGGTGACAGGACAAGGGGCAATGATTTTAAACTACAGATGTGTAGATTTAGATTGGACTTTAGGAAGAAGTTCTTACTATGAGGGTGGTGAGACTGGAATGGGTTGCCCAGGGAAGTTGTGGACCCTTCATCCCTGAAAGTGGTTAAGACCAGGTTTGATGAGGCTCTGAGCAACGTTGTCTAATGAGAGGTGCTCCTGCCATGGCAGGGGGGTTGGAACTAGATGATCTTTAAGGTCCCTTCCAACACAAGCATTCTATGATTCTATGATAATTGTTTTCTTGGAGTGATGATTCCATTAGAAGTTTCACAGACCAGTGTAGGCCTTTGAAAGTTTCAACTGGAATTTGTACACATTTTTGTATTGCTTAGTGGGTGTTTTCAATTGTTGAGCATAGGCTTTTGAATTTTGTCTCATTCAGAGCTTCATTTACACATAAAATCACAGTTCCCTCTTCCTTCCATACATGCAGTGCAAATCTGGAGATGTGAGTGACTGCTTCACCAGAACCAACCCATGCCTGAAGAGCAGGTAAGTTCCAGTAAGCCATAGATGAAAGCCAGGGGGTTATTTTTGTTGCCATGGCTGTCTGAGACAAAGATGAGGAAGAAAAGATGTTTTTGAAGTTGTGACCTGATTTAGTGGCACAAACTTACTTGTAAGTGGGACTGATTCTAGAGAAATTTTGTTTTTTGGAGCACTTCTATAAAGCTCCCAGCGTTATTTTGGCCTTTGTGGATTCAGTTCTTACCACCTCCTCTTTATATAGAAGTTTTTTACAGAGTTTATTATGTTTCACACTTGGCACAGGGTGGAGTTGAATGTTCTGTGTGTGTTCTGCTGCTTGAACTCTAGATCTGGATCCTGATGAGGAGTAAATAGGAGTGTGATCATTGTGAGAGTCTGAAGATGGTAGAGAAATGAAATGGCCCTGCTATCTTGTGTTTGTGGTCTGAGAAAAATGACCCAAGTAATTAGTTTGCCCTCTGCAGCTGTCTTTGGGATGGAATAAGGAGTATTTGGAGATCAGCTATACCAAACCTGCCAAGTCTGTTAGAATTGATACAACTGTCCTTTTTCTTATAATGCGGAGGTCATCCAGCAAAGCCACAGGTGCTGTCTCAGACTGGTGGTCTGGTCTGAAGCCCATCTGACAGGTGGTGTTAGACAGGAGGATTTTTTACTACTTTATTGAATGCTTTTCTTAGAAAAAGGTGATCAGATTCTGGCCAGCAGCTGGGAACATGTCCAGCACTGGTGCGTCAGATTGTTGCATGATTTAGTACTTTTAACACCTGGTCAGCAGTCATAATCAAACAAACAATCTTTTCTGAGCTAAATAAATGTGATTTACATTTCTGTACATGCACATTAAAACTCAAGAGCATGGTCCTGTAATTTCATTTACAGGAAAACAATTACTTCACCGGTTAGAAAATATTGTTAGATTCTCTACAGGAAAATCATAGCTTTGACTCCTTTTCTAAAGAACAGTGCACTTATTAAAATAGTAGAAAAGCTATTAATATTTTCTTGCCCTTGAATGACATGGGAGCAGAAAGAATAGGGAAAGGCTTGATCTTCACTGAATGCCAGCGCATCTTTTGTTCCTCAAGTATGTAATTCTCCACTTAGAAAAATTACGGCAAAAAAGCGTAATCATTCGGGATCTCTTGTTTCATTGATCAAGTTCTGAGAACTTGCAATAAAAGACAGAGAATGACAGAAAGGGACTATGCAGTTACTTTCAAGGCTCCCCTTTGCAACAGCTTCTTGATACATTTAGCTAGCTACTGTAGTGTGTGAGTGACTGGAGAGTTTGTTTTAAGCTGGAATTGTGTATTCTTGACTGCCAATACATGTGAATAGGCCAACAGCTGATATTTGTAATTAATTTTCACAGTGATTATTATTTAAAAATCTTCTGAATCTTGATACATTTTATATCAATGCTTTGCTGCTAATTTTCTAACAACCTGCTGGCAATAGCAATTATTCCCAGAGTTGAATCCATTTTTCATTAAAAATTATATGATTTTTTAAACAGCTACTTCTCCTCCTGCTTTCCAGATAGTGAAGTTAGGAGTGCAGCTGTTTCCTACTAAATGGAAAGCATTAATCATTTTCTTTTACATATAAAATTAAATAGCTGTTGCAGTTGCCTCTGTATGTAGAATTTTTTGTTTGGTTAGTTGCACTGTTTTAGAACAAATTATTTGACTGTGGCATCATTTAATACAATATGAATCTGGGATATTTTGTATTGCAGTCAGGAGTCTAAATATTATCAAAGAATGTCTTGTGCACATATGTCATTTTGCGTTTTAAAATCCTGCTGGTATGTTTATAAAGTGTAGCACTAGTGGATGATATTGAAGACATGTAATAGAAAGGGTGTGAACTACAGATAGATGGAGTGCAATATCTTGTGTATATTAATTATCAACGTGAATTTCTGCAGTAAAATGGGAGCTCGTTTATCATTGTTGAGGAATAGAAATCATTGGCATGTTGCTTAGTTCAGGATAGCTGTGAGACGTGACTGGGATTGTAAAATAGATGTGTGACCCCTAAGATGCATTAGAAAATAGAGAAGTATTAATGTCACTATGGACAGCATTGTTGGGACTTCATCAGTAAAGGTATGTATCATTTGCTTTATTCAGAAACTTATACTAACCTATGTGGAGAAGTTGGATGTGCAGAAGAATGGAATGGCCACTCCAAAAATGAAGTTTAAAATTGCTTAATTTGTTTAGTCAAACAGCAACTTGAGCAATATAATGTGCTACATCAGGAGAATAAACAGAAAAGGAAAAAACAAGAACAATGTTGGCTCAGGATTAAGTGGAAGTGGGGTTTAATTGATGTAGAAAAAGGATTGTAATACATAGGGGTCTATGATAGCAAGGCACTGGATTTGATGACTTGAAAACATCTCTTCCAGACTTTTGTTCTTCTAATGATATTGCTGTTCTTAATATTAGGCATCTGTAAGATGGTGATATTTAGGTGTTAACTTACTTCTGTGTTGCCTTTTTTCTATTTCTTTTCCAGCAACCAGTCCATTATATCACTCAATTCAGAAATACCTTCAGGGGAAACAGAATTTTTTAGGGTCATAGGCAAATGTTCCATTCTATAAGAATTTGTAACACCATTCTGTTGTGTTTCTTGTTTTGTTTTTAAATAATATTTTTGAAGATACATAACACAAAGTAATTTTTAGCTAGGATTTTAAACAATAATTAGGTCCTGTTGAAAGGCAGCAGGAGTGAAATGGTGAACGGCACTAGGACTCTAAAATTGAGACAATGTGAAACTGCTTAAAATCACTTTTCAGCTCCAAGATGTTGAAGTGAATCCCTAAATCCCTACCTTCCCTCTGGTATTACAATGAATAATGAACACTCCATATTTCACATGCCTAGTTGATCAAAGCAGTGGATTTCAGAAGTCTCACTGGGCATATCTTTCCTTGCTGACATGAGGACTGAGATTGACTTGAGTATTTTGACTCTTTAATCAACATGACTTTTATAAACTGCAGTTTATTTCCTTTTAACAGACAATCCTGTAAGATCTTGCATTGTAAATGTCATCATATCTTCTCAACAATTTTTAAACTATTTATAGATATTTTTTGAGTTAAAAATTTGCCTGAAACTCTAAATTAAAGGAGCACTTTAGCTTATGACTAAATTCTTTCACTAAATAAGCAGATTTCAGCCAATATAGAGGTGACAATTCTGAGCCAACATCTGCCAGGCACTAGCAGTAACGTAATACATATGCAAAAGCTTATTACATTGAACTCATAGTCAGTGGGTTTAAGAGAAACATCGTTGGTGAAAACCAACATCAGAAACGTTCTCTCTGTTTGGCTTTAACAATACCGTTACTATTAACTTTATAGTGTGCTACCTAAGGAATAATTAAACCAGATGGTGTGTTAAACACAACTGAAAGAATAAAGACATTTTTACTTTTAAGTTGATCAAAATTAGGTAAAACAACATATGTTCATGTGCATTATGATTCCTTTAACTACATATTAACTGCTTTCCTTAATATTCTTCCTGGTGATGTGAGAGCTTTGATGCTTGAATAAAAAACAAAAAAAAAAACCAATCCCTCTTCAAATTCTTCTTTCTGACTCTCTGGTCACTCATACCCTTGTGTTACTTCATTTAGTATGTAATTGAAATAAACAAGTTGCTCACTTCACCATTCTCAAATTATGTCAAATGGAAATGCAGACTATTTTGAGTCACATTCAGATTGTACAGTTTGGGGAAGGTACATCCAAAAAAGGATTTGGAGATTGCCTCTAAAGAAGCACAGCTTGCACAAATGAGCAAATTACATTTTATGCAACAGATGTTGAGGAGGGAATTACAAATACGCTAGTTTCTATCATATTAATCCTGACTTGCCACCATTTTTGTTTAGCAATGCCGTGAAGGGCTAATAACACAGAATAACACACCACACCACATACTTGTGTTAGGTTATTCCCCAGAGCATAAAACACTATTAGAATCACCCTTGTCATATCAGTAATTTTTTCAAACACTGAAAGTGTTTTCCCTCCTGAAGATTATTTGGTGAATGGAATACAGCTCCTGGAAATATGTAGTCCTGTTGTCTGAACTGATATAAAATCAAATGAGACTGGAACCACCCAAATGAGATTTATGACCGTAAAGCATTACAGAATAATGTTTTATCCTCACATCTGCTCCTTATGCAAGTGCTGTTAAAAGCACTGCAAAAGATTCATAAAATGAAGCTAACCGTATCTTGATTTTGTGGAGGATTGTGAATAATGTACTATCATTAGCTTGATCATTTTACATGCTTCTGTATTCCTGGTGTAAATTACTCTTCAGTCACATCTACCTGTTCAATCAACTAGCAGAATGTAGAGTTAACAGTGAGCATCTCTTGTTGTGACTGGATGAGCCTTAGTTAGGATTTTTTACTTCAGATGTTTGAAGTGGGAGAGAAAAATGATCTTGATCTAGTATTTATATTTGTCTATTATTTTCTTTAGCCCTAAATTTCTTCCTTATAACTAGAAGTATGTATCAGTATTATGAGTTGTCAACAAGTCTAATAATTCTAATGTTGTGAAGTACAGAGACTAATTTAAACAGAAAAGATCTTTGATCTCTTGTTTGCGTCTAAATGGAGAAACAATGTGATAAAATCAATATACTTCATGGGTTTAGCAGTTTCCTATGAATATGCCAAGCGGGACATTTGTAGCGGGGTTTTTGTCACAACATTTCTATCAGCAAAGTTTGCACATAAAGAATGTATTACCCACAAGCACGTTGATATTGGTACATGGCAAAGAACTTTATCTTATTGCATTTAATGTTAATTTAGGTGAAGGATTAATACTGTCAGCTAAAGCTAAGTGTGATACAATTAATATTTGTTTGATTCTGTAAAGGATGCTGCTGCTTTACTTTTCATTCTGCTTTGAACACACGTGTTTGTTCTGTACCTTCACTGGGCTTCAGTCGTATATGACACAAGTCTCTGTTACAGAATCTTAGAATTGAAGAACGCTTGATGTTGGAAGGGACCTCTGTGCTCATCTGGTCCAACACCCCTGCTAAAGAAGGGTCACCCAGAGCCGGTTGCCTACTATTATGTCGAGATGGGTTTTATTTTTTTAGTATCTCCAAGGATGGAGACTCCACAACCTCTCTGGGCAACCTGTGCCAGTGCTCAGTCATCCTCACAGTAAAAATGTGTTTCTTGATGTTCATAGGGAACCTCCTGTATTTGTTTGTGCCCTTTGCCTCTGGTCCTGTCACTGGGCACCACTAAGAAGAACCTGTCTCTGTCTTCTTCATGCCCTCCATTCAGGTATTTATATACATTGATCATATACCCGTGAGCCTTCTCTTCGCTAGGCTGAACAGTCCCAGCTGCCTCAGCCTTGCTTCACAGGGGAGATGCTTCAGTCCCTTTATCATCTTTATGGTCCTTTCTTGAACTCTTTCCAGTATGTCTCAAGCTAACTCAAATGTAAACCAATAAAGTCACTACAAGCTAGTTCTTTACAAACAAGTCAGTGCTGATTCCATAGACAGCCAAATTAAGAAGTTGCATCTATGCCAAGCCTTCTTTCTCACTGAAGTGGTCTTTACATTGCTAGTTGTGTTTCATTAAATGGTGTAGTAAACCACTGCTGATGTTACAAAATCGAAACAAACAAAACCACAAATCTAAAGGGAACTGCAACTGTTAGCATAAATATTGTCTTCTCTTTGAAATTTGTGTCTAGACCAAAGTAATATTTTTTTCAGTTTGGATGGCTAATGTTCTTCCCAAACTCCATTTCTGAAAAGGGAAATTATGAGTGGATCATTGTTTGCTGCAGTATGTTTCCCAGCAGCTAGTACTGGTTGACAATAGACAGAAGTTTCCCAACTCACTGAACAATGAGATAAAGAACAGATGCAGGGAACCCCAGGGCTAGAATCAGAAGAAGAGGAGGCATTAGTACAACTTGCTATAGAGATATTTAATTCTTAAGTTGCACATATTCTGGTTTATGTACAAGATAAACTAGAGGTGGCAAACTGAATGCTAAATGTGTTTGTTGATGCTCTGGATTAGAAGGGTTGGAGACAGCAAATCCTTGAGTAAGAAGCACACTCCTTGTTCAGTGAAAACTCCACATAGATGTCTTCCAGAAAAGAACTCACTAAAAATAAAAATGTAAAAACCCAAAAGAACAGAAAAATCCTGCTATGGTTATCTCTCAATTCCCCAGCTTTGTCTGAAATATCTGAAACACCATCAATCAATTCATTCTGTTCCTTCAAAGGTGCTGGAAATACTTAAGTGGTATAGAATGCCACAGAGTATAAGAAGATAGATGTTCTTATTTGATCTAACACTTGAAAATTGAACTCAGAGGTAATAATATAAGAAATGCCCCTGACAGACACCAAGGGTCCAAACAGTCTAGTATTCTGTCTCTGACAGTGGCAAGAGAACACATGAGCCTGGACAATTTCTGCTGTCTGGAGTCTATTAGCATGATTTATTTATCTTGAGCATCTGTGTCCACAGTAGATAACCCAAGGCAATAACTTCTAATATGTATTTGGGTTTTCTGATTTCTATGCTATCTGAAGAGCACATTGTGATATTCCCTCATTTCTGTTAGGACAAGCAGACAGCCTAAATCTAACAAGAGCTTATTCTGAGTTAAAATGAGGTTTGAACACATATCTCTAAGGGATTTGCATAATAGGGCAACTAGGAGAAGAAGACCTGTTTTTGTTTCCCATGAATATTTACCAGTTTGTTTTGTTAAATTTCTTAAGGTCTGATTCTTCTACCATTGACATGAAGGTAGCAATTTGTTTAGCTCTTTCTTGACTAGAGATGGGGATGTATGTGTTCTTGGAACATATAACTACCAGCAAATCGTATTCTCTTAAAAGAGCTTAAACTGGATGCCTGAGTTTCTTCTGTTTATGTCTTTTATTGTAAGCCAAGTATGTTATGGTTTCTCAGCATTTAACTGAGTTTTTAATATTGATCAGGTTTACGAAGTGATGGAAACCTGGGTCATCAGAGGTATTTATATGTAAGAAAATTTACCGTTCATTTTTTATTTGGCATAACATTCCAAAGGAGGGCTACAAGGCTGGTGAAGGGTTTGGAAAACACACCCTGTGAGGAGCGACTGAGGCAGCTGGGGCTGTTCAGTCTGGGGAAAAGGAGGCAGAGGGGAGACCGTATTGCTCTCTACAACTACCTGAAAGGACATTGTAGTGAGAGTGGGCTTGATCTCTTCTCACTAGTGACAGGTGACAGGACAAGAGGAAATGGCATCAAGTTGGGCCAGGGCAAGTTTAGGTTGGATATCAGGAAAAACTTCACAGAAAGGGTTGTTAAGCACTGGAGCAGGCTCCCTAGGGAAGTGGTTGAGTCACCATCTCTGAATGTGTTTAAAAATTGTTTGGATGTGATGCTCAGGGACATGGTTTAGTGGTGGGTTGTTAGTGTACTAGGGTTAGGTTGACATTGGACTCGGTGATCTTGGAGGTCTTTTCCAACCTGAGCGATTCTGTGATTCTAAAGCTAAGCAGGGCACCAATAAAGTCCCTTTTATTTAAAGAGAGTATAAATAACTAGATTTTAATAACTGCTTAAAAACAACCCACATTCCCACCCCCAACCTTTTTTCTGCAATTTCTTCTAGTATCTGCAAAATCTGTTTCTATGAAAAGTTGAAACACTTAAAAGACAATTTTAGAAGTGCTTAGTCTTCATGCTTTGTATTTTGGGAGGGAAATACTGATACGTACTGCCAGGAACACAGCTACAACTGGCTTTGTATTATAATAAAGAAGCCTTCTACTCAGGAAGTATCACTGGCTTGTTTTCACTCTTGAAGCAAGATTTTGCTTTAGAATAACAAATGGTGTAATGACAATATGAGAGTTTTGTGTCAAGGTCCAGCAGAGGATTTATCCTCCTATTAGTTGCACTGTGATAGAGAAGAGTAGTGGATGAACCTTTTCTGTGTGAATTTTATCTTTGTAGGTGAAAGAAAATGCTATGTATAACCCATTTGTATTATTGTCAGTTTGTCATAAGCCATTGAGAACAGTAGAAAAAAGAAAAAATCCAGTTAGATTTTCATGAGCAAGTTAGAATCTTGAAAGTTCCTGTGTCTACTTCAGTGTAACAAACAATACTTTAACAAGGTGCCCTAAATAAATAACTACAGGTTACTTTAAATTTGAAAATTCACACTGAATCAAAAGAGACAGGGTAATTTTTCATTCAACCTGGAGTGTTATTTACTTTCTGAACTGGTACTTAATATACTGATGTATGATGCTGAAAGGTAAATTATTTTGAGCTAGGTTTAATTTAAATTTCATTGCATTTTTGTTTGAAATAAGGGATTTGGCATTCATTTCTTTCCCTTCACTTTGACGATCTTTCACTTCTAATATTCCGTTGCCTAATGCCCTAATCTGTTTATTACACTACAACTTAACTTGAACAATGCTGCTTCTATTCAAAATAAACAGATTTAGTATGTCTGTGAAATAGACTTCTGTGTAGTAGGATGCTTTACCATCTAGAAAAGCTTGGAGGTTTCTGAATGCTTAAGAAATTATAATGCCAGTGGATTTAGCATTTGTCTATCTGCAGGCTCATGCTTATTCAGTTGTACCAAGGCAGCTTAAGCTAATATCTAATCTTCTTATGGAATAGTTCTCCCTATAACAACAGGACTGCATAACAAGCTCGAACAACCATTTGGCTCCAGCTGTTGTGTGAAAGGAAGGGAAGGAGGAGTTGCTTACCTTTTTATTCTTTACAAAATGTCTATTTACCTTTATCCTTACATATATAGGGCAACTTATGAGTCATGCAGTAGCATGCCTTGCAAAAGTCCAAGAAGGGATTCAAGGGGTGGCGTAGGGTGGAAATAGTGTGGGGAGTTGAGTAGCTTTTCTGTTTCTGTAGTATAAAAGACTAAATAAATTTCTCTCTTGTGCATTTCATTGATCTCATCGATGAGCTGAAATAACACAATAGCCAAGATGAATCTACATCCTGATCTACCTCCAGATACTGTCTTCTCTTTAACAAGCAGTGCAGCTAAAAGTGTCCAAGGAGAGAACCTACAAGATAAGATTTCCTATGCAGCTTCTGAACAGGTTCATATCGTCTATCAAAGAAAAATGACTTAATCGTGTTTTCCTTGTTGCTTCATATACAAAACCCATGTTTTTTCCCTGTCACTATTTTCTGAAGCTGTGCTCAGTTTTGAGTGTGCTGAAAGAATACCAAGTAACTTTGGTGTAGGATGTTCAGTTATAAAAACATTGTTTATCATATTTAAATCGAGAAACAAAGAGGCCATAGTACAAATTTTCAGGGTTTTTTTTAAGATGTCCTTCTATGATGGAAAGTCATAGGCTTGTGATAAAACTGATTGCTTCTTTTATTAATGAGAAATGTATAATGCAAGATATATGGCATGTTGTCTAGTGATAGATAAGAAGGGGAAAGGAAGATCATGCTATTTATTAAATCACTTATATGCTTTTTCCTTGTCCAAGTATGTGAAAAGTAAAATTGAAAATTTTATCTATTTGTGCTAGAGATCCAAATTGAATTTAAAATTAAATGCTTTTTTTTTTTTTTTTTTTTTTTTTAAGGACAAGAGGAACAGTATTTTGATATAATGTCTTGAAATGTACAATGCAGAAACTTCTGAGTTTATGGTAACTTCTAAGGAAAATACTGACACTATAAATAATTTATTTTGTTGCTTAAAAAGCATGTGTTGCATATATGTCCTCATCTTATTCATAATTTTTCTTTAAATAAAAGATTTTGTCTTCTACCCAATACATCTTTAACATAGCAAAACTACAAAAAATTACAAAAAGTAACAAAATTCCGACTAGAATCTTCTTGAAAGTAGATATTTAACATAAATTTAGTGTTCTCTTCATCCTACTGGAAACTAATCAGATGTTATTTTGCCTGCAGAGCCACCTTAATTTAGATAAAACACAATCACAATATGCAAAAAGTGCACATCATTTCCTTCACAATTATTGCTTCATACAGACATCTTGCTTTTAGCAAAATACGGCTTGATTTTCTTTTAGAAAGGAATTTTGACGCACCAAGTTCACTCGGACTTGTTTTGTTTTGTTCATAACACAATGAAGCATAAGGTATTGCTGTAACAAGTTTAGAAGACTGCAGGTTTATGAATAAGCTTTGGAATCATAGAATGATCATGTTTTAGAGTGGCTGCCTGTAGAAAGCTATTTGCAGCTTGTTCGACCTCTCATTGATGTAATACTGCTGTATCTATCTCTTTTTCTCCCTTGTCTTCAGCTTTTCTTCCTTTATTTCAAACACCCTTAATTATATTTTATTCTCATCACCACACTGAAGGGAAAGGATAATAACAGATCCATTAGACTTCATTTACCTGATGATTAAAGCCAGAAATTCTAAAGGACTATTTACAAGATGAAGAAGTTTTACTTAAAAGTATGACTTCTTGGATCTGTCATAGCCTAATACATCTTTAGAGCTGTAACTAAAACCCAGCAGCAAATGATTCTCATGTATTAAATATGAAAGAAAAAATATGAGAGGGATTAGAATTGTAGTCAGACTCACTCTATTTGTCATTAAAAATATCATTATGCTCATTGTTATTAGCAGTTGTTTTTATTTCTTTGAATTTACACTTTGTAACTCATATCTGTTTCAGATTGCATTTGGTGGCATGAATTAGAAATATTTTTTTTCTTCAGTTTCTGAAATACAATCTTTAAATGTTTTGGTTCCTCTTTCCTATTAGATAAAGAGAATTTAGCATTCAAATAGGACAATTGTTGTATGTATATTTTTTTTGATCTGGGATTGTTATGCATTACAGATAAGTAGAAAAAAAAGGTGTGCATTGTATTGACCAAGCATGGACATTTTTATACTGTGGAGGTTTTAGATGGTGGAAAGCACAACAGTGGTATAAAGACAACAATTTTTGTATAGAGGATGTATTGTAGCTCCTGCTTTCCTTCCCGATAATTCCAAAATAAATGTTTAACAGCAATGAAGAAGAAAAACTCAAAGTTTATGCAATTATCTTTGTCTTATATAGCACATGATGAAGCCATTCAACTTACTGCAGCAAGGAATCAAGGAGGTTGAAAGCTGGATAAAATTGGAAGTATGGTTACTTCTTTATATTTCTAGGCAAAATAAAAATAGAATTACACTTAGAAAACCTCATGATTCACAAGATAAATCTATCCATAGCTTATGATGGCTATTGAGAGGCCTTCACATAGACATTATCTTCTGTATTTGTTAGAAGCAGAATTTCCTCTTAGAGGAAGGTGAACTTGACCACTGTCAGCAGCATGGTGCTGGAGAGATGAATCACCAGCCTTATCATATGTAGTAACTTGCTTCTTGTATTGCAAATAACTGAGTGATGTTTCCAGTTTTCATGAGATGCTTTATGGTATTATTGGGAGATAATAGGATGACTTAGTGAGAAATCTTTAGAGGTGATAGAGGTCAGCTGGCTTAAATTTTCTCTCATCTCTTGGTGTTAACTGAATACATGGAATGTACATCTGAAAGTGTGACAGTAAGTGTCAGAAGAAAGAAGCAGATGTCAAATTATTGCTGAATTTCTACACTGAAGTTCTATAAAGTTTAGTTCTTCAAACCTTTTGAACCTTTCCAGGGTTTGATTCAAATTAACGCACTTGCAAATTCTATCTGCACTTTTATGTTGCTCTCTGTTATTTTGCCAAAGATCCAATTTCCTTTTTTTTTTACCTTTTTTTTTTTTTTTTTAATATAAAGTATGAGTCCAAAGATCATTTCAGGGATGATATATATATATATTACTATTTTGTAGACCTCCACGTTTCCTAGCTTCTTTTTCCCCACAAGTTCCATCACGCTGACCTATTGTTGCTATTCACTTTAACTATATGTATGCTGCGCTTCTTAGCAGTGCACCAGAAATATAATAGTTTGGGTTTTCTTCTCATCTTTGCAAGGCACAGCTGAAAAATTGGACCCAACAGTATGCTGTCTCAAAAGCTTATATAATCTCACCTCATTGTTAGCATAATATAAAGAGTCTTCTAATATAATTTTACATTTCAGCGAGGTTAATTCTAGTCTTTCATTAAACTGCCATTGTGATTTAAGCTTCTAATGGAGATTTAGAAATATTTTATCACCTGCATATTTTCAGGGCCATACCTTTTAGGCCAGGAGTGTTACTTTCTTACATAGGCATGAAAAACTCTTTGAACAATTATGATAATTGAAACAGGCATTTGAATTTTTTAAATTTTAACTACATAATGTTTGCATTATATGTTTAGAAATGAGATTCCCCAGCCCTCTGCCTTTTGCTTTCTAGAAAAGTAATCCTGAGTAATCTTAATGCTATCAAGAGTTACAAAATACCCTCAGGAGATCCAAGTGGAGAAGAAAGAAGACGACATTTGGAGGTATTTAGATTAGACAAGAGAAGGCATGAGAGGATATAGCAAATTTTATTAGGACCAAGCAGTGGGGATGCCATTTGGAATCAGACATCAAGGCCAATGTGTACAGTGAACTTCCTGTGTAACTGTTTTATTTCACAGAAGAGGCACCATAATACAGATGTGGAACAAGTGCTCAGAACAGAATCTGGAGCCATGATGGCCTTCTGCTGCATTTTTGTAAGGCTTGGCTTTTTAGGTTTTTTTCCCCTATTCTTGGGCAGGTGGATGATGTTCCTGTTTGGCATCAGATTCATTTTAGGGGGGAGGAAGGAATATAGAAGATGTGGCTGCATGGAGTGCAAAGTTGCAGATCCAGGCAGGTGGGAAGATAAACTCAAGACAGCAATGCACATTCCCATCTTTCCTAAGGCACTCATTGCATACACTGCAGTTAGTAATGTAAGATGTGCTGCTGCTCATTCACGTTTCAGGTTCAGGGTTCCATACTGTGAAATTTCTGTAACATCCTCAGCAAAGAGGATTACTCATAGGAAGAGATAGAAACACTGATCTGTTTATGCTGTGGTTCAAATTGACTCTAGGCTCATAGTCTTTTTAAAAATCATTTCTTTTCTAGACAGACATGCCGATAGTTGTAATTTCTCTTGAAATGTGCATTAAAGACCTACAGAAAACAGATGCAGAGAACAGAAAAAGGTTCAAGAATTTGTGCAGAAATGGATGTTGTTCTTTTCACATTACATCAAATTCACACTTAAGCTGGATTGTACTTAATGGCTCAAAGGGAGGCTCTGGTCTCGGTGACTGACAGAAATCCAGTGACTGTGACTGTTAAAAATGAGTTCTTAGGTTCAGTTCAATTTCACTTAGAAAAACAATCTCTTACTCTCTCATGAAGTGCTGAGAGTTTTAATGAGTTCAGACATAGGGATGAGTTCATGAACATTCCTTTCAAATAATGTCCAGTCACTGTAATCTAAATATTTTGTTGCTCCACACATGTAGTTTAAATACAAGACTATTTATTTAATGGTCTCTGCTCCTTGAATGGTCAATGGAGAGATCCCAGGGAACTTAAAGGACATTTAACTTACTCTAGACATTATAGTACATTTCCAGAAGGATATTTTGGAATATAGTGTGGATGTTTTGTGTTAAAATATAAGTTTGAGAATTCTAGAAAATCTTGAATTGTTAAATTTCTTTCCAAATGATAGAGAATCTCAGTTTAAAAATGGTGGAAGGGTAACAGTTCATATTCCTGTGACTAGACTGCCCTCATCAGATAATCCTCCATTTCTTCATTTATGGAAAGATTCACAGCTTTTCATCCCTTGGAGCCTTGAAGTATCTGGCTGTGTTCTGTCAATTACTGCATCTAATGTTGTCATTGGTATAATAAGCGATAAAATCACATTTCTTGATGCTTTCTCCTAACATTAGCTTTAATTTGTAAAGATGATGTGAGTCTATTATATGTACAATTTGGGTGGTGTTTTGCTGAATTACACTCACTGCTTATACAGCAAAATAGCTTATTAATAGTCAGCATACATTATGTTCACTCACTAATCTATTCATAGGATTTGAGCTAAAGATCACTTAGCTCCTCAGTCAGGCTTTAATTACTTCAGAGGCTTACAAGGGATCTATGAATCTAATAATTCAGGGGTTTTGAAACTGGATTATTCAAGGATTATTGGTTGTCTGTGGTTACTTGTAATTAGTCACCTGATTTTGGCTTTTCTGTCTCTAGGGGAGAGAATGTACCCCTATTGATATAGTACAGGACTGAGACTCAAGAGTCCTGTTAGCTTAGTGCTGTGATTTGTGTACTGAGTATACTTTAAAAGGCACTTGACCTCTCTGTGCCCAAGTTTCTCTGTTGATAGCAATGGAGATCACAATACTAAACCTTCTTTGTAAAACATTTTGTGAGTATTGATAAAAGCACTTAATAGGACTAAGTACTTTTCTTATCATATCCAGTCAGCAGAAACAGATCAAGTGTGAGAAACAGTGAAATAGAGAAAATAAATACCATGATAAACTTGTTACATATAAATTGCTCTTGCAATATGACTTGATAAGAAAGTCATATGGATGTTAATGAGGCCAATCTCAACTAAGTGGAGAGTTAGTGTCAAAAATCTTTGTAGCTGCTGATATCTTATTTATGTATCCATCACTGTACTATATGTGAATCTCACATATTGTGTATTAAATCATAATTAGTTACAAATGTTAGAAGAACTCAGCATGTATAAGACAGCACTGATGCTCTTGCATAGCGTATATTTATAACTTTACCAAAATGTCAGCTTGCTGCTGTAGTCTGCGGACTTCATGGAAGAATCTACATGATTCAGTGGTTCTTTCTAAGAACATTTTAGGTAGGAGTACCTTAGCTCATGGGAGACAGTAACTAGGCAAGGAAATGGGGAAGCTGAACCCACCTGAACTGATTAACGTACAGCAGAATTCTCCTTAATGAACCTGTCTGTTCACTGACAGAGAGCACCTTTTACCTAACACGTTGACACTTTTTGTTGCCATAAGCTGTAAAAACACATGAAGCTACCCAAGATCTTCTGAGGAATATATAAACTTTGTCATCTGCTAGAAACTATTTAATTCTATGTTTAGAATTTTAGCAAGACAAGGGACAAAGGATAGTCAATTAAACAGATGTAGCACTCCATGCCAAGGAGCCCATTACTCCTTTTTCAGTGATTCAGTCTACCAACTCGCCAAACTATGGAGTAATATCCCTTTCTTAAACAATTTAATTTCCCCCCCAGCATTTTTAAATTATTTTTTTTCTTATGGAGTTAATCCTTTTTGGCTAGTTTGGCTTCTTCTTTCTCAGTGAATAAGCAGAATTTAATAAAGCCAATAGATTACACAATGCTAATATACAGAATCACAGAATGATAGGGGATGGGAGGGACCTCTGGAAATCAGATAGTCCAACACCCCTATCAAGGAAGGTTCACCTAGAGAAGGTTTCATAGGAATGCATCCATGTGTGTTTAGAATGTCTCCAGATATGGAGGCTCCACCACCTCCCTGGGCAGCCTGTTCCAGTGTTCTGTCACCCTCACAGTAAGGAAGTTCCTCCTCATGTTTAGATGGAACTTCCAATATTCAAATTTGTTATTTGTGATGTTTTCAGTATAGTTCTTAAGCATATACTATGTGTACTTATTCTCCAAAGAGCTCTCATGGTTTAATAAGATAATTCATTACAGCTACCGGCTTTTCATTTTATGGAGAAAAGGCATGAAGTTGTTAGTAGCAGTGTAAAGAGGGGAAAAAAAAAAAAAAGCTCTAGAAATTAAATAATAGATTCATAGAATATCTCAAGGTAGAAGGGACCTGTAAGGATCATTGAGTTCAACTCCCAGCTACCTAAAAGTAAATCATATGCCAAAGGCAGTCCTTGAAATCTGACAGGCCTGGTGCTGTGACCACTTCCCTGAGGCACCTGTCGCAGTGACGAACGAGCCTCTCAGTGGAGAACCTTTTCCTAATATCTCATCTGAACTTCCCCGATGCAGCTTCATTGCATTTCCTCATGTCCTGTTGCTGGTCACCAGAGAGAAGATATCAACACCTCCTCCTCTGCTGCCTGCCTTGAGGAAGTTTTAGACTGCATTGAGGTCACCCATCAGGTTTTCTTCTCCAAGCTGAACAAGCCAAATGATGTCATCTGCTTCTCTTAAGTCTTGCCCTTGAGAACTTTCATCATCTTTGTTGCCCTCCTCTGGACACACTAATAGATTGATGTCTTCATATTGAGACTCCCAAAACTGTATACAGTACTCAAGGTGGAGCCGCATCACTGCAACATGGAGTGGGACAGTCACCTTGACCAGCCAGCTATGCTGTGCTTGATGCAACCCAGGACTGGGTTGGCCCTTTTGGCTGCCAGGACACACACTGTTGAGTCATATTCAACTTACCATCAACCCAACCCCACAGATCTTTTTCTGCACAGCTGCTCTCCAGCCTCTTGTCCCCCAGTTTGTACATGTAACCAGGATTGCCCTGTCCCAAGTGGAGAATCCTGCATTTGCTCGCATTAAATTTCATATGGTTTTGTAAATTTGATGGAGGCTTATAAGTATTGGACTTCTGAAGCTTAACTGAGATTTGCTGTTGCCTAGGACAAGTCTTCACTCTGTGTAATCTACTGTTTGATGTGGTAACAGTCTGTCTTGGATCCCTAACTAGCCTGTGTTTTCAACAGGCAAAATGAATACTACATGCAAGAAACACTTTCTGTTCTAAATGCTTTAGAATTAGCTAGTTTGTTGCTTTTGTGTTATACTACCACATACAGCCTACGATTTCTTTTTATTATGAATAAAAATGATGTTAGTCTACTTTTTCTAGCTAAAGTGACAAATACGTCAACTTTAAGGAAAAGATGTAAAAGTCTGCCTTGTCCAAATCTGTTGTGGGCTTGGAACAGTCATGGGATAGGAAATTGATTTCATTTTAGGTACCAAACAAGTTGTTAGTAAAGACATTTCTTTCCAGAGAATTTATAATTCAGCTGTAAGACATTTCCTTCCAGAGTATTTATAATTCAGCTGTAAGAGTACAGATAAGAAAATAAATTCTGAGAGGACCAGAGGGAAATAATGTTAGTTAACATGAAGAATGACAGTCACAGCATACTATGCACGTTGCTAAAGTGAAATATTTTCTTTATACAGAAGGAAAGGGGAATGACAGTGTAGGGGCTTTTCCCATTTGTGTCAGGGTATAATATAAGGAATTGATACTGATTTATGAGTCCTACAAAGCTTGAAACTTGACTTCCTAGAAACTGCTCCTCTGAGGCAAAGCAGTTAGCAGCTCTCTAAATAGAACTTGTAGCTCTATGTGTTTCATTGAAACTGAAGATCCTGAATGCTAGATTAGCATCCTTTTCTCTGGTGCAACCAGATAGACTCTCTGGGTTTTTAGGGCCTTGATGCAAAGTGTTATCCCTTTTTTTTTAAGGATTTTTATTTGTGTGGTTAAAGGAAAATTTAATTACATGGATCTTGATGGATGAATTCTATCAGTAGTTTCGATATATCCATTTTTCATATAAAAATATGAGGCTACAAAATCTGTAACTTTATTGCTTTGAACAAATGCATTTTCAAAAAAAATAAATGGAGTTCATACTAAAAATGAGAAGTAGATGTGTTCTAGGTTCTTTTATGTGATGAAATAAAAATAAACATAGCAGGATTTGGATGAATCTTTAAGGAGAATTATCATCTTTCATACCAATTCTGCTAAGTGCCTTCACCTTATAGTGAATGATGTGGAAGATGAAGAGACTCAGCATCAGTCTGGATGAGGCTGCAAATGCTGTTTATCTCCATTATCTCTCTATTCATTAATTTCATTTCAAACTTTGAGATTGTCACTTTTAGGAAGCTCATCCATACAGGATAGTGAAGAGGGCTTCTATGCTGGTTATTGTTACATCGTTCCTGGTCTTTACAAGATTAGACAATGTCTTGTGAATTCATTTAAATGTTGATTGCGCTGTCATTATGTGTGCTCTGGGTTTTTTGCAGGAGAAGAATGAGGTGATCAAGTTGGTGTACTTTGAAAAGACTTAACAAGACTGCAGCATGGCACTTTTTCTGGAGGAGATTTCGTTTAAAAATATACTATAAAATGTCTTTTTCTTAAATGCTGAACTGATGATTCCTTTTATTTTGCTTTTGTTTCTTGAATGTGTCGTTTAGGAAAATTAATGGAGATCTACTGTTTGCTGGAGCTGTGGTTTATCTGACAGTGAGTGCTCAAGGCATTGTAGTGACTTTTATATTCTATGAGTTTTTCTTCCTTCTCTTTTGATACTTCTATATTTTGACTGTCCAACTTTTATAGAATATCATTTTTTTTATGAAAACAAACTAGGAATTCAGTTCATATCACAATCTATAAAAGCAATTTGAACTGGATAGAAAAGTAGTTACATAAAAACCTTAGCCTTCCATTTCCAGTCAAGTGCAGATAGCTACAGAACGGTCTTTTCTCTCACAGTTGTTCTGTAGTCGCAATTGCAACGTCTTGCCTTGCAGCCATGTTATTGTAGGGCAAGGACAACTGCCAGGTAGCACCTTCTGCAGTGCTTAATTACCATGCAGGTGAAGGAAGAGCCTTTTCATAGGCCATATGTTATCCTTAAGATACACACATATATCTTTAAGAAGATAAGATAAAGAGTACTAATTATTTATTGTACCTCTTTATAGAGCAGGTAAAATAACTGAAAAAAGAAGAAAAAAACAAAAAAAAGAAGAAAGAAGAAGAAAAAAGAAAATCAGTGAGAGTTACAGTTCCAGGAAAAAAAAGTAGTGTCCATGTCTTCTCTCAGTCCCTAAGTCATTGCATGTATTAGAGAGGATAGATGTTGCTGGAATTATTAGGAGAAAGTTTTATTAGTGCCTGAGCTGTGTTTACTAGGTATCTGGAGTATTTCCCTGAAGTTTCTAGCTTAGCTGGAATTTACAGAGATATAAGAATGAAATTTGACTTTAGAATTTTTACATTCAAAAATTCTTAACTCTCTTAGACTTTGCTACTCCTCACAAATATGCATGTATTTTCAGCTGCCAGGATTTGTGAAATCCTTGAGAAAAGGAGGTTAGTATACAAGAATGTAATACATATATATTTTTTATTATCCAATTAGTAGATATGTTTGGAAAGACTGAGAGCAGATTATGCTGTGGCCTCTGGGATTTTCACCCTGACCTATACCTCTCTTTAAATGAGCTCTAATAACAAACTTGGACTGATTTAGATGGGGTCTCCAATCCTGACAGGCAGATGCTTCTGTTAACTACATGTAAAAGGCAGACATAGATTGTAATTGTAAGAAATTCACAGAATCATAGAATGTCAGGGTTGGAAGGGACCTTAAAGATCATCTAGTTCCAACCCCCCTGCCATGGGCAGGGACATCTCCCACTAGAGCAGGTTGCTCAGAGCCCCATCCAGCCTGGGCTTAAAAACTTCCAAGGATGGGGCTTCCACCACCTCTCTGGGCAACCTGTTCCAGTGTCTCACAACCCTCATGGTGAAGAACTTCTTCCTAATGTCTAAGCTGAATCGATCTATCTCTAGTTTTAATCCATTCCCTCTAGTCCTATCACTGCCCACCAGCCTAAAAAGTCCCTCCCCAGCTTTCTTGTAGGCCCCCTTCAGATACTGGAAGGCCACAATAAGGTCTCCCCGGACCCTTCTTTTTTCTAGACTGAACAACCCCAACTCTCTCAGTCTGTCCCCATAGGAGAGGTGCTCCAGCCCTCTGATCATCCTCGTGGCCCTTCTCTGGACATGTTCCAGCAGATCCATATCCTTCCTGTAATAGGGACTCCAGAACTGGTTGCAGTACTCCAGGTGAGGTCTCACAAGAGCGGAGTAGAGGGGGAGAATCACTTCCCTCGACCTGCTTCTCTTGGTGCAGCCCAGGATACGATTGGCCTTCTGGGCTGCAAGAGCACTATTATGACACTGTTAAAGTGTTTGGTATGTTAGGTATGAAGCTTTTAAAAATAGTGCCAGAAACAAAGAAATATTAAGGATTGTATACTTTTAAAAAGAAGAACTGGGCAGGTAGCTCACTTATAAGCAAATTTTTAAGCATCATGAATGTTAGAAGTGTGGACTGGACCTGCACTTACTCAAGAATTTCTACTTTCACCCTTTCATTATAGGACATATCTTCAATGTATTTCAAAAAGCAAAATGATGGCTTTACAATAGTGTGTTCTAAATAAATTAAAACCATCATTTTAGTAGAAATAAGTTTTTTATTTCGAGGTCTAAAGACCGTTATTTCAACTGGAGCATAAGGTATCTTGGTTACCGTGTTGCATCTGGAAGTGGTGGTTCATTATGATTGTCATAAGGGCACTCAGGCTCTCCAAAAACACCACTTAAAATCCTATTTATTTGAGCTATCACTGTGAAGAAGAATGTCTGTTGAGCTCTTACAGATTTTCTTAAAAGAAAACAGTTCTATTAATAATTCCTATTGTCAAAAAAAAAAAAAGGGATTTTCACATGAGAACATCTTGCCACATTTTTAGATAAATGCAAGGACACAGATGGTTGTATAATCACCGGTACTGAGTGGGAGCTGCCTACAAGTTCCTCTGCTGCCATGGGTGGGCTGAGCTTACCCTGCACAGCACAATGCAAGGCCTGATGACACAACTATACCTGTAGCATAAAGCAGCATAGGCATGTACCTGCTCACGTTAACTGGTCTGTGGACTGCTGACTCCTCAATGTACAATAGTCTTCTGGTCACGATTGCTGCAGTTATAGTTCTGGAATTTTAGAAGCCTTATGTGGTAAGGCCATCATGTAAAGAAATATTATGTCATATTGTAGAAGTAGTTAATACTATTTTTTATGCTCCATTTCAGACTGAGTTTCAATCTTTCTGATAAGGTCTGCACTCCGATACCTGTTTAACACTTGTTCTGTCTGAGGCTGACTTTTTCATCAGTTCGTTCTTAGTGATGGAAATAAACGTCAGCATGATATATAACAATCTCTGGTAGTAATCTTCTAGTTTGACTTTTTTTTCTTCTACCATTTCTTTGTTGACTTGAAGACCAACAGCTATACCTTGGAATTTATCTGATGGTTTTCAAAGAATCAGGGTCCACTCTTTATGTATGGTAACTTTGGGAGCAGTGAGCTCTCACATCTTAAACCAAGTGTAATTTGAACAGAATGGTTACATTTACTTTTTTTTATCTTTTGACAAGGTGATAGAAGTTGTTTAGGACAGTAATCCACAGCATTATGCAGTACCTAAAACTATAGGGTGTTATGAGGAAGATGTTGTGGTGTCTCACCTCTTAAGGGTACTTGGAGACAACAATCATTAAATTCTTTCCTATGTCTTGAAGCAGGAACTAAACCTCAAGTTCCTCCCTTACCTGATTATTTTTGCAGTCTTTTATACTTTCTTTCTTTCCAGAATCTTGACAGATTATCTTAGGTCAGAGAAAGGGTGTAGCCCTAGCCAACCGTTGGAGTGTTCATCTATGAGAAACTGGCTTGTTTCCTGCTGCTAGCCACTAAGCCATGGCATGAACAGTGATCATTGCTATGGATATCCCCTTTGACTTTTTGTGAAAGCTAAACCTCATCCTTTGCTCTTTGGGAGAAAGATCATGACCTCAGGATATTCCAGCTGTGAATGAGGCATCTGTTTTTCATAATTTTCATCATCGTGCTAGTGTTTAGCTTTATGTACGCAGGTACCTGAGGAAACCCTCAAGTGACTTTCCTTTATTTGCTCTTTCAATTTCTGTTCTGGGAAGCCTCACAGTTTTTAATTCTGAAAACAATCAAAATATTAAACTGTTAGTAATTTTACTGGATTTTGACAATTTTTAGGTGTCTAAAAATTTAAGTGTCCAATCCAAACCATTTCCCTAGACTTTCTCCAGAGTTAAAGGAAAAGAAGAGGCACAACCAGCTATGATTCATTCTGTTATTTTGGCCATATATCTTACAACAGAATTAATGTTTTTATTGAGATGCCTGTGTGGTGGCCCCTGATGGAATGAAGAAGACTGAAGTCAGCTAAATGTCTTTTATACTGCTAAAGTAGCTGCTGTTAAATCTCAGCTAAATGTTTTGCTGAAGGAAATTAAAAAACCCTGTGGCAAAGAAGGGATTCACAGTCTGCTCTCTTGACCATTTTACTGCTAGTTTGGAAAACAGTTTTTTAATTGGGTGTTTACCCAACCATCCTACTCCTTTCCAGATAATTGGATTGCCATATATGAATGATGTCATCTGTATGTTCATTTCACTTTGTGTTAGTTTCTTTTATATAAAGAGAACTTCTCAGCCATGACCTTTCATCAGAAGAAGACTAATCACTTAGAAAATATACTTTGAATGCTGGAAAAATCCTACCATGCATGTGTATGCCAACGAATAATTAAATATATTTTTCAAAAGGAAGCAGAGAGCACGACATATGCAAGGAAATTGTGACTAATTCTTGGATTTATTCTGTAAATGTATAGAAAATAAACTGTTTGCACTTATGCTGAAGTGCTCAAGCACTAGAATATTAATATGACCAATAGGTCTTTCAGGGAGACACCAAAATCATCTTTTTGTCTAAACAAAACAGTTGAATCATTCTTTAAAAAAGAATAAAAATAATAACTAACTGTTGATGTTAGTATTGTCTCACTTTTCCTTGCACAGAATTCACTTTAATGCTTTAAGTGGCTCCATCCTCTGATGATCCCCAGAATGTGCAGTTTAATTTGCAGATAATGGTTCTGTAGACTGCTCTTTTCAGTGAAGCTTATTAGTTTTTTACTCTGCACTGTGCAGTTTCAACAGATCTTTCTATGCAGGCCCAGCTTCTAACACTTGAAAAGAAAAAACATTCATATTAGAAACAAACTTAACAAAAGCCTAACCTGGCGGTGAGGCTAAAATATTTTAGCTTTGTGACTGTTCTTATGTCATCAGGGCATATAATGGCAGTAATAATACAAAAATATTCCAATTTCAAATATTTGTTTAGAATACATCTCATTTCATTTGGTAAGATCTGTCTGACATGTAATTAGAGGGACAAATAAATTTATGTCATTGGAATCTTCCTAAGAACTGAAATGTTCTCCAACATAAAATAAAAAGCTCTCCACTAATCTTCATTATTTACTTTAATTATCTGGAAGGTCAAGGTTCATCCAAGAAGCTCCTAACTCAGTTACATGAAGTAGAAGTGCAGACATGCACTAAGTTTTTGTTATCTTAACTTCTCCATCTGACACAGGATTCTCTGTCATTAAATAGTTACATATTCCTCCCACTGATTCTATATTCTGTTCTTCATCAGAATCTGTTCACTACTTTGAACCATTAAGTTATCTGCAGTGGTCACTAAATTTTTATCAGTAAGCAGAACTTCATGATAGCAGAGGCTCTTTCAGGCCTGCTGCATACACCACTACCGTTTTACGAGAAGAGTGTGTTACTACTAGTGCAGAGTTTCTCATTTTGAATATTTAGGACTAGATTGTATATTTGGAAAAGCAAATAAATCAACAGTCTGGCTTAATAATTTCAGACTGCTGCAACTGCAGAAGAAGTAGCAAGAGAAGCAGAAGAAGAAAAATTTGACTCAAATGTAGTCTGTAGAGAACATGTATCAAATGTCAAATGTTTTTTTTTTTTTTTTCTTCAGAAAACACACTTCTTATCCATAGATGGAAGACCAGAAGGAATTATTACAGTGTCTAATTACTTTGCATGTGTAGAGAAATAGGATAAACAAGTGTAACACCAGATGCTTTTTAAAACACTTTATCTTAGTTTCAATCTGTTATTGGTCAATAATGGAAATACATCAGCCACTGAGGATGCATGGCATTCTGGTCAAAATTTGGGAAAATATTTCTGATTTGGTTTAAATGATAAATTATTTTAAATATTACAATAATATGTAATACACTAGAGATGTACTCTAAATGATCCCAAATTTTTAAACTTCCTCATATAAAGTTCAAATTATTTAAATATGATTGTAATTTTTAAAAGATTTTTTTTTTTTCCATTAAATGTAAATAAGAACTCTCTATATAACAAGCTTTCTGTGGTAAGCTCTCTTGAGTTCTGATCATGACAACAAGGATGGACAGTGAGGAGTCAGGACAGAAAGCAAGTAATCAGCAGAGAATAAGTTCTTTAAAAACTACCTTTGAATATTGCAGTTCAATGAATGTTATGAAATAAATTAATCAGATTCATATTTTTTCACAAAATGTTCCAGCAAATTTGGTCAGTCTTTTGATGAAGTTGTTTTCTGTGGGAGTTTTACTAACACTACCTTTTGGATGATGACAATACTGGTAGGCAAGCAGAAGGAGAAGATGCTGAGGTACAGTAAATCTGCTCAGTATATATTCAGATAAAGAAGCTAAAGAAAAGTACTGCTTCGCTTAAGATGACTTTGGGCAAACAGGGTGGAGAATAAGGTAATGGAGACATTTGAAAACTACATGCCATCTGCCTCTAACTATAATGGACTCTGTTTCTCCTGACTAATCTGTGGCCTTGTGCTTTGCAGAAGCCTTGGCAGCTGGAAAGAGCTAAAAAGGACATGTATTCACCCTTCCTTGACAGCATTTCAGGGTGCTATTGGTGTAGTATGAAATATAAAGGTTAGAAAAAACTTAAAAGATTTCCAACCCAACTGAAACTTTTTAACCTGAAAGCTTTTTGAATACCACACTTGAACATACCATTTACACCATACAGGGTACTGATAAGGAAACCACAATTCAATATTGGTAGCATTTTGCAGCCATCTTGCACAAGCAGAAATGAGACTGAAAGCAAAGAGCAATCAAAGTGCTCTGTTTATGTTTTGACATATTGAAGGCCAATATTTTTTCAGCTATTCAGAGGGGAAATGTATTAGTTTGGGTACACAGAAAATCTGGTGCTCTAGGTTCAATTGGCAGCTACTATTGGCAAAGTGTGGGAAACCTTGGTTTGTCCGAGTAATTGGAATGTGAGTTTGATAAATGACCTTGAGTGGACATCTGTGCACCCTTGAGGAAGCCAGATAGTTCTGAGAAAAGAGCCACCAGTTCACAAACAGAGAAAGCTTATCAAAGTTACAACAGAAAGAGAAAAGCATCTAATTGTGGACAGGTGGTCTTTGCTCGGTGTAGGCACTTGTTATCAGAAGGGTTATAAAAGGGCTTGTAGCCACAATAGATTTGGTCCTTTGGAGAAGCAGCGTGTTCTGATGGCTGATTTTGAATGGCTCCAGGGCCCTGCCAGAAGCTTGTTGTTCAATGTTCTCATATAGCAAACACTTCTCTGAACATCCAGAATGCACATTTCCAGTTGCCATTAGCTGCTTACAGAGTAGCATCATCCAAACTTCTCTTTTCAAACGTATCTTTAGAGCAGCATGATTCTTAAACTTTGGTTTTGGTGTTTATGTATGTGTGCAAAACAGACAGGTATGTGTGTGATTTTTTTTTTTTTTTTTTAGTTTGTTTTCTTTCCACAGGTATGATTTTAAAACCTTAGGAAAACATTTAAATACTCCAGAATATTTCTTACTGTTGTATTCTTCATCATATATTTCAGCTTCTAAGTCACAGAAAAGCAGTGGCTAACCTGTCTGCTTCTGGAGCCCTTAACAGGATCTTCCATGATAAATGTTTGGTGCATAAAAGTGTATGAATCATATGGAGGCATGTCATATATTTTCTTCACTCTGACTACCCATCTCAGTACATAATAATCACCGCACTGCACCATATTTATCAGATGTAATGGCCAAGTTCAGAAGAAATTTTTTAAATTTGCAGTTTGTTCCAGGTAAGGCTGAATTAATCACTACACATCTTTAACAGGGCTTTCCTAAACTGTTTTATATGGTGCTTTCATGTAAACTAGAACAAGGATTTCTAGTTCTGTTTGTTTACTTCTGTGTAATTAGTTTGCAATAGTTTACCATTCTTCAGTGACTGTACTGCACAGTGGATGTATGTTCTATAGCACACAAATTTTCCTGAATAGACACGTTGGATCAATTCTGTTTGCTTAGGCATGCTGCAGCTTCAGATTTAAGTAAAGTTCTCAAGTTCCTCCATGTTAATCTGAAGGGCCTCATCTTGTGTCACAATTGAAATTATTGCCTCCTGGCCTGGTAAGGAGGACTTTTGACACAGAACTCCTTAAATCCACTTCTTGATGTTCTAATTTGCATGTAAGCATTTGACATTTTTTATTTCATTTACTTTCTCAATACAAAGCCTGACCATCCCTAACTGTGGGGCACCTGTAACAAAGGCTGCAGTTATTCTTGGATCACGGACAGCTCATTCAGCTTGTTAGAAGCTGCTAGGGCTTTCTCAGGCTCACACCCATGTGGCTACCCTTACCATGTCCTTATCTGGCAGCAGTAGTACACTCCTGTTTCTCAAAGGGTTCCCAAGAGCCCCCTGATGGTCCTGGACCCTGTGTCCAGAAGGTCCAGAAGCTCCCGGAGCAGAATCTAGCTAAGAACTTTGAAATTCTCCACCAAACCATAATTTTTTTGACAATGATCAATATTGATTGATATAGCCATTCTCACAGAAGGGTTAGAATAGGAGAATAAGAATGCAGGTTTTTGGATAAAGGAATTCACTGTGGTGGTTCAGAAATATTGTATTCTAAGAAGCACAAATATGTAAGAGAGACAGACAGGGGTGAATACTGAATACAAATCTCTCTGAAATGTTGGGACAACAATTTTTATTCTTGCTTTGTATTTATTGTTGGATATTTGGTTTTAGATAAATAAGATAATGACATTTAGATTACATGGATACCATATGGTATAAAAACCATAAAAACCATATGGTTTGGAGCTAGAGTTTTTATCTGTTCATTATCCATTTTTGCACTAGACTGTTGAACCAGAATGATCCAAGAACTTAGCTCCTTTTTGATACCTCTGTTTCTGCTGGTACCCATGTAGCTTTAGCAACCCTCTGTCCTTGTGCTTCACCATTAGACATATCGTAATGCCTTGTTCCTTCCCTTTGGATAAGATACTTCCCATTTTCTAAGCATACTCCTAACTTCAAAGATGTCAGATAAATGTGATTTTTCCTGACATCCAGCTGACCACGGGAGGGGAGAGAAGAAGAAGCAGGAGAAGGTAATAGCAGTGTTTCATTCAGTTGCCAATGTGTAGCAAAATACAGCACATATTTCATCAAGGAATTGATTGTGGCTTTCCTTTTCCATTATGAGGTTGTTGAAGTATAAAACATAAAAATGAGAAGAGAAATAATACATATTTCACTTCTCTGAAGCATCTTTTGATAACGTAAAAACTATTGCCCCAATTATTCAAAGGTGAAAACTGAAGTTCTAAGAAATAAAGTGACTTTTTCTGAAATCACACATTATTCAGCATAACATAAAATTAGGTCATCTTGTTCTGATTCTGGTACACAGTTCAACATACCCCAGTGAGAACTTTGCCTCAGAAAGGCTTGGAGAAAAGTAGAGTCAGTAATTTAGGACTCCTTCACTTTTTCTTCTATTCTAAGATATGTGCTTTATATAGATTTCTTAATGCATTTTGTTATACTTTCTAAACACTTCTATGCAACCATGTGCAAATTTTCATGTCTTTCATATTTTGCTAGTAAATTAATTATCTAATTAAAATCTCAAGGAAAGATTAATAATAGCAACTGTAATCTTAACAGATGAGAAAAGCTTCCTTAAACTTTTTCCCTGTTTTTAAGAAGCATGGAGGCAGAATGTGGATAGAGGATGCCGTGTCAGGAAGATTGTGTATTTAGTACTAAAGGTTTTTTTGTGGAGATTTTCTGAAATGTTGTCCCAGAAGTGATCACTTGCTTGTAAAAGCTTTGTATGAGATCCCATGAAAATAGAACTTTAATCTGTCAAGCTAATCTAAATAATTTAGGCAGGTTTATTTACAGAAAGATTTTCAGAGAACACAATAAAGAATGTGGAAACAGATTGCTTGTGGTCTCTCTTGGATTAGGCTAGATCTTGAGATGCCATTTAAAAAGAACATTTTTTTGGCGTTGTTGGGGTTTTTTTTGTGGGTTTTTTTTTTGGGGGGTTTTTTTTTGGGGGGGGGGGGGGTTGTTGTGGGTTTTTTTGTTTTCTTGTTGTTGTTTTTTTTTAGTGGAATGTCTTCCCCAGTCCCTTGCTCAGTTTTTTTTTCCTGGGCGGGGGAAGTCTGTTTCCTTTCAGACATCTATTCATATTGTTTTGCTTCTTTGAAACTCTTTATTTTGAAGAAAAAAGTGAATAAAGAGTGAAAATGAAGTTAAAGGAATGTGATAGTTCTCCTGCTGTCAACCAAGAGAATAAAATGACACAGAGAGTTGTGTGAGCTTGTCTGCTTTCTCCTGGGGTAAACCATCTTGCAACTCATTGATGTGGCATATCCTTTTTCGAAACATTCCCAGAGCACATATGTTCAGACCTTGCTACCTTACTTTTCTATATTTAGGCCCTGAAACTTGTTTTGCAAACATATGAGAAGCAGAAACTTTGACTCATATGTCCCACTTTCAGAGTCACATGCAATCCAATATCTAAGCAGTTGTTGTGTTGCTATATAAGCCTGGTAAAGTGCAATTTAAATAGGCAGTTTTGTTTATCATAATGACAAAACAAAAGCATAGTAATAGTGAAGTTTTCATTAAAGTCATGTTAGAATGGCATACTTTTTGAAAGGCCTTGTAATAGAGGATACAGTTACAAGGTATACAACTTGCTCCAATTTACCTGTTTCCGTAATTTTTCTGTTGGGACATGAATTTTGCTTCTTGATCCTTTCACTTTCCAAAACATTTTTTTCATATTTGTTTTCCTACTGATACCTAACAGCACTACTAACTAACTGTGACAGCCATATTCATTACTATTACAGGAAGATGCATGCAACATCACATATGGCAGTAAGGTTCTGCATTTTTCTACCACTAGTAAACCTGGACCTCTCTCTGGTTACTTATTTCTAAGTTTTACCAATAATAAAACAAAATTTTTGGTGAGTTGTCTTCTATTATGCAGCAAGGCAGTCCCTTTTGGCATTAAATTTTTTAAAAGATGTAATTATATTTGCTTTGTCTTAAATTTTATCTGTTTTGAATTTTTTTCCCTAGGCATACACATGTTTAGTGCAGTGATTACTATGCCTTAACCATTTATCCCTAGAAAACTTTGAGGTGGTGGCTAGTGGAACTACCAGCTGAATGCCCTGTATGTCAACTTGCATTTTATTCATGCATCAGGATTAGGTAATATCCATCTTTTGCTGTGTTCTTTAATTATATTACAGGTCAAAACTTAGCTGATGGTTCACCCAATTAAGCATCTAATCCAATGAGCTTTCTTCTGAAAGAAAAATGCTTCAAGCTGTCAGTCTTTCCAAATGTGGATGATAAATTCCAGCATCCTCGATTCTTCTTTTTCAGTTTCTAAATAGTTAATCTGGATGACTATGTACAATAAACATTTAAAAAAAGATATTTTTACAGTCATTTTAATCTTATTCTCATGTTGTTCAGTATAATTTTATGTTGCTCTACTGGCATTTTATTTCTTCATACAGACAAAATACATTTCAGGAACATTGCATTTAAATGTTAAGCAAGCTAGCAAAAATGATCCTTCCTTCCTGGAGTAAAACATCTGCTGGAACTACTGAAGAGTCTATTTTCTCTTAATAATATGATGCATATATTACTTCTATTGATTGAGTTACATGTGCATTTGAAGAAGAGAAAATAATTCTAAGGAAGTCTGAAGATATTTTTTCTGAGATAGTTTTGTGATGTGATTACAGATTTGGATAAGAATTACTAAGCAGTATGACCATAGATTTCTATTATTATTACTTGTAAGTGTGACAATATATTGACCTTGGGTTGGAAAGAAAAGTATTGTTCCAGAGTCATTCACATTTAAGTGCAGCAGTTGTTTTCCATGCAAAGACAGTGATTGTTTGCAGCTCCTCTCTTAGGGATTCAGGTAGTATCATTTAATGCAGTTCAATTACAGTATCGTGGTACTGATAATGATGCTAGCCTTGGGGAGAGCCAGTCATGGGAAATGTTGCTTTCTACACTTAGTCCCTTCATGCAGATTTCTACTGCATAGCAAAAGGCCCCCCCCAGTTTTGGAATAGACTTGAAATTTGTTCCCCCCGTTTTAAATAAAGCAGCCAGGCTTGGGGCTAGACACATGGAAATTCATTGACATAAAGTAAAAAACTCTCGTGTGGAATACATTTGGCTTTTGGCTTTATAAAAGAAGAAAAAAATAGAAAAAAAAGAGATGTCCTTGACTCTGAAGGCATAAGACATTTTAAGAATCACTATTCAGCAATAAATCTGAAGGTTTTTTAGTATAATTGTATTTTAACTGACTGTTTTTTCCTTGTCATGAATTACCATAAAATTTTAAAAGTCCTGGAGATATTTCTACCAGTGCAAACCTAGCAGTACCCAACCAGAAATAACCAACTGGTGAAAATTCCAATTCTTCCTTCTCATCTCTAAAAATTGAAATAACATATAATTCCTTAGTAGTTCTGCCAAATCTATAGTGGCAGAACCCCCTCCTCTTCCATGTCTAGGCCATTGCTGCTTTCTTGTAGGAGGGAGAGGAGACAATGAAATGGTTATTTCGTATTTTAAAGTTAACTGATCCCTAGATCAAACTGCTTCATCCTACAAACATTTCTAGAGATGAGGAGAATTATGCTGGAGAAAGGTGCATGTATGTGCAGATATGTTCATTGCTGGACCTCATCTGAAGTATTGTACTATTCTGCATTTTGCTATGGCTGCAATTCATAAAAGATTTGCTGGGACAATATTGTGCTTTTTACAATCATGCTTCTCTGGCCAATTTCACAGAGGACTGTTCATTCATTTGAGCCAAGTCTAGAGAGCACATAGAGCAGATGAAATAGCGGATCTAAGCAGTAACCGTGTAACAGTGCTGGCAGGCTATTTGGAATTCTTATTTCTTCTTCCTCTTGAAATAACTAAATACTGGTACATGCAGATGTGCAGGTGTTGGAATACTTTTTTTTTTTCCCAGTTAGTTAGGACCACAGCCCATACAGTAACTGCCTTTTAGGAAAAAGTGTGACTAGCAGAAATCTGCACTGCTGGGAACATCGAAGTGAGAAATATTTTAAATGATCGTTATTCCATATGCAGACAAGGGTCTGAATTTAACTTAGGTCTGAGCACTGTAAGGCTAGAGGAGCTTCTGTAAAACCCAAGTGATACCTTTGTCAAAAATTACAGGATATCCAAAATCTGAGTTTTATATGATAATGTTGATGTTTTTCCCCCACTGTGCTGTCCAAGGAATTTGAGAAACTTCTGCTCTTGTACTACAGTGCAGTGTAGACATATGGCTTTGCTCAACCACTGAATATGATGTGTTGTCAAAGATTCATGCCAGCACTTGTTTTACCAAATAGTTTACTATGAAGACTAGGGAATCCAACCTGGTTATCAAATTTGATGTTTCGTGAGAGCATTAGAAATTTTTAACTGTTATGTTTCCATGCCAACAGCTTTTCTTATTTCTGGTTTTCTTCATGATTGATCCTTGCCATTCATGAAACTAAGAAGCAGACTATTTTATGTTTAACCATTATGAGACTTATTTGCTTCATCTTCACTGCAGAAAATTCATGCCACTGCAATTACTACTCTTTGTAAATTGTATAGTACCTAAACTATGTCATATAGCTAAGGCCAGCATATTTTTTAATGTAATCAGCCTGATTAAATTATAATCAGGGTTCAATGATACTTTATGTCAACAATTAGATAAGTAGGTGATATAAGAGCAAGATTAGGAGCACAGAAGACAATTTTCTGTTCTCCACTGTGCAGCTATGAGTAACTATAAGCAAAAGTGCTATGTTCTTTTGAGTGCCTCTGATATTTGATGTTTAGTTTCAGGTGCTGAATATTTTTCATGGTGCTGAGCAGCTTCAGGTCTCATTTAAAAGAATTTGAAAGTACAAACACTCACCATCTGTCTTTTCTAATAAATAAATAAACCTAGTTCTTACCACTGTCATAACCAGAGAAAATCACAGTGCAGTAATCAATCTCCTTCCAACTCACAAGAAAAAGAAAATGAGGAGAGAGAAAGTGTCATTTGTTCTCACTCCATAGTCACTGTTGTTGCCTTAGGGCTGCACCAAGCTTGCTATGCTCTGCCCTCTGCAAGACAAGAGAAGATATCAGATGTGTCTGTAGGACTGCATACGTTACCACCAGACTCTGAATGCCTTGAGCAGGTGATGCAGACACATGTGCAGGCACTCCTTACTGCCTCCACGTTAAGACAAAGCACCATTTCCCATGTGGTCAGAACCTACTTTGGTGGTGTTAAAATGAAAAAATATTTTTCCTCTGTGGCTTGTGTGCGCTTTGTATGTAAATATAAAAGACTGAGAGTACCTGTTTGCTTTTTCACCAGCGCTTTAGGATTTGGTTTCTCTGACAACAGTTAATAAAACCTACACAGAAAATGGTTCATTCCATGAGAGGCAAAACTAACACCACTTGGTTTCTTAGGGACTTATATTATTTATCCCTAATCTTTACTTACTTCCTGTGGCAATAAGCATAGCTCTCTCCTTATGGGAAAACCTCTAGGCAAGTGACAGCACGTACTTTGGCTCATTTAGAGCTGTTCATATATTGATCATCTGGCCAATACACGCATCTGACTGGCCAGCTGGTTGCTGTCAAACAGTGTGTTTCAAGCTCTGTTCTCTTTTATTAAGACTCTCTACCTAATGGCCCATTTTTTTGAAACTTCTAGGAAAGCAATGGACTATCTTTTTGAGACAGACAGAAATTGTCCAGAAGATGAAAAAAGTTAGGGAGTGCCAGATGGAAAGACAGATATTCAAAGCAATGATCTATGTTTTGTTCCTGTAAGAAATAAGCTAAAAATATATTACATCAATGTTACTCATGTCTCAATGTCAAGTACTCAGAAATTAGAAGACCTAATTAAGATTATCTCTATAATGTGATTTTAACCACTTTGTGAATATGATGTATTTTGTAAAGCGTTAACCATTTGATAACATATCATATTTTTCATCTTCATCGTGAATTTATGTAATTACAACAACTGCAACTTGCTCAAGTGTGTTTTACATATTTCTCTGAGATTTCACATGTAAGTTCAAAGTCCCAAATTCATATTGATGCAGTTAAATGCACACTCACACACATGCACAAAAAAAAAATATCTTGGCAGTGTTTTATTTTAAAGTACCAGTACTTCTTGCAGAGATATTTAAGATTAGTAGCTATTGATTGGGCTTGTTTGAGTTCTCATTTAATTGACATAAACAGGGGTTACTCTAACTGAAATCAATAGGGAACACTGACCTATGTAAAGTTTGATTTACATAGAATTTAAACACAGAATGCTGATTTTTTTTTTTTTTTTTTATTTTCATGTGAATGGTAATGTTTCACAGTAATAAGTAGATATATGCAGTTAGGAAAAAAGGTTTGAAAATCCTAAGAGTAGTTCTGATGTGGCTAAGGTCACTGTGAGGTGAAAATGGTGTAAGTGGCGTCTGTCTTTGCATGTAGGCCATTTTTACATGCCACTTCAATTTCTCTCCTCAAGAAAAAAAAAACTTTTTTCTTGGGGGTAAAATTTATCATTTGCCATTGTTTACTTTTATTAAATAACTATTAATTATAAATACTTAACATGCCTTCTGTATATTAAATGGAGTTTTGGAGTATTTTCATAGATACACGTTAGACTGTTTAAATCAACTGCAGCATTTCAGATTTGATACTGTTTGTACCATGGCATCTAAGCCATTGCTTCTAATTTAGATGATCTGCTTCTCTGAGAGGGAAATACATTTTTTACATGCCTTACTTTCTGAGCCCTCCATCATGTAATCTGGTTGATTTTGGCACCTGATAGGTGTAAAGTCAGGCATTTCAAGAAGTTCTTCAAAATGGATGCAGACAATCATTGACAATCTGTGTCCTACTAATGTATGTAAAAAAATAGATGTTTGAAGCAAATATGTTTTCTTTTGCATCCTTAAAAATGTACATCTTTCTGAAATGACAACCCATTCTTTGTCCTATTTTTCCTTTCGAGAAGAGGGATGGTCACATTTATGTTCCAAATTGACGCTGAAGAATGTAGTACATGTATATTCTGTGCTGAGATAATTTCATATTTAGGAAAAAAATGAAGGCTATAAAGGAATAAAGTCATTCTTAAATGCAGATATGTTTTGAAAATTTCTCTAGTTGATGATTATAGTTTGATGAATGGAACCTCTAAGTTTAGAGACTACAAAGATTAGTAACTGAAAATCATTTTATAGATTTAACATAGGAAGGTGACAATAAAATGAGCTTGAGTCTCATCTTTCACTTGGGGAAAACTGGGAATAATTCTTCTGAAATCAGTAGAATTACATTAGAGCAAAGTTTTGTCTATAGAAGGGAAATTGACCAGAGTAAATTATTCTACTGCAATTATTTCCAAATAATTTCCATATGGACCTTCTGTTCTGGAAAAAATATTATTGTATTGAGAATAATTGTAGCAATATTTTTCAGGTAAACCAGACCCCATGCCCTAATATAAGAATCTGAGGAGATCAAATGGTTCAAATGATAGCAGTATGACAGGTTTTTTTGTATATTGAGTTACTGATTTAATTGTAAAGTTATATTCTGGTAATTAGGAGCTTAATGTTAACTCAATTGGTAGTCTCTGTTCTGCACAGTATCCTTTATCTCATCTTCCTATTTAGTATCTTAGTTGACTGTTGTGTTAAAATAATGAAGACTGGGTTGTTCTTCATCACTGAAAAAGATATATTATTGCTGGAGTATAATTAATCACAGATATTATATAAGTTTAAAATTTTGGAAGATGCAAAATCGTGTCTGGTTTGGGGTTTTTTTTATATTTTATAAGCATGGGGTCAAACACAGTTAGAGAAAAAATATTTTAATAAAGACATATCCTTTGAGAGGCATAATTTAATGCCCAGAGAGAAAAAAAGCTGTAAGGCATCTGTTTTCATCCATTTCTTTTTAGTACCTGTTGACTGGCTGGTTTCAAGAGTCTTGTCAGTTTGTCTCTATATGGCACTCTTGGTATGCCAAACCTTAATTTGACTCCTTAGCATCCTTAAAACTGTCTTTTGCATTACCTGTGCTGGGAAATCAATCCTTGATATGGCAGTGGGTCTCTTTGGCTTCATTAGACAGTTCTAAACACATGATCTACACTGTAATGATGAAATATAGGGAGAGATAAGTTTCATCTCACCTAACATCAGTCACAGTGCAGGTATTTACATCTGAGCTAATTCTCTAAGTTTCCTCTGTAATTAATGGAAGGAAACAGGCACTTCTGAGGACAATTCACACAGCCTTTCCCAGACATACCTTGTGAGAAGTGCTAAGTGACATTTCCAGAAGGATCCATTTCTCTCAATTGGCTATTAGTTAAACCTAAACAGGTAAGATATTTAAATATTTATGTTGTGGAAGTCTCAATTTAGGTGAGAAAACTTAATTTGAGTGTCACAATTTCATCCTTAAGATCATTCTCACTGTCCTTATAAGTGGGCTAATTACTTAAGAGGCAGACAGAAGTGAAGGTGCAAGACAGAACAGGCAGAACAGCAGTCAGATGCACGTGGTCTGCTTACAGCCATGCTGAAAGCTGTTAATGCACAGCAGCACCAGTGAAGCCAGCAGGTTGTGTGTAGACAGAAAGGATGCCTCTATCCTGGCAGGTACTGCCCTTGTGCACTGAGTACCAAATTCTGCTGCTGTGCTAATCTTTTCCATTGATTAGTCTGCTTGTGCCTATGCATCAATTTATTTATTAATTCTAACCAGGGAATAAGGAGTCTTTACAGGTGTTCCTTGTGTTTTGCATAGACCTGACTACAAAGAATGAAATTGCCCTTCATTAACAGCTAACTGCCAGTGTTTGTCTTCTGCCTTCCTTTATCTACCTAATTTAAGAGCTGGACCTCTCTGGGTTTTACACCTGGTCAGTTTGCTGCTGACAGTATCTTTAAAATAAGTGATGCTTGCAAAATTAGCCCTACAGCCTGCATACAAGAAGAGTATTTCAGTATTGAGCCATGTTATCTACTGCATTTTACATGTTTGACAGGACAAGGATACACTGTATTCTCTAGTACTCTGATCTTACAATGTCTTTTGTAATTCACAGAAGAAGGATCAATCGGAGTTGAGTTGAAACACTGCCTTTCATGAAGACAGTCCAAAAACTTTGCTGGGGGGAACCTTATACTGAACTAGCCAATACACAGACAATAAAAACCAGTGCTATCATTATTGAGAAGCCATTTGTTTGATAAGGTTTAAGATTTCTTTGGATGTTAGCAAATTAGCTTGAAATAGAGTGAAAAAGCTTCTAGGAGAAACTAGTGAATCTAAAGCTGTGAAGGGAGGAAGTTTAGATATTAGACCCTCACTTGCTGGAGTGCTGAGATTTCTCAGTGTTGATCTGTTCACTTCAGGAAGTAAATGTGATTTCGTAAGGTTGTTTTATGTCTTCTGAAAGATACCTTTAAATTTAGAGGTAAGAGTATTTCTCTGTATGAAAGATGGAAGTATATTTCACTTTAAAGCCTTGGCTCAAAACAGTACGTCATGAAAGATCTCATACGAGAAACTGGTGGAAGTAGGCCAATGGGTAATGAACTCGTTTAGAGCTTGACTATGCTGACATTTAGGAAATGTACTTTTATAGATACATGCCAATGAGACCTGGCATAGAAGAAAAATAAACGCATAAAGAGTATAGATTAAGACTAAAAATACCCAAATGAAATTTTGGTTGCTTTTTTTGGTATTTTCAACTTTTTAATTGTAAATATTCCAGACCTATTCATGTTACAGATACAATTAGAACAATACTGTAGCAGAATACAATAAAAGCAGATTTAATTATCTATCTAAACTCAGTCCAAGTCTGTGTTAACTGTGTTAACTCGGGCCATACTTCCTTGGGTATTAATGTGGTACCTGTGGAAAAGGGCTACCCCTTGAGGCTAGAATGAAGCAATAGAAGGTAAGAGCATGGATTTTTTTTTTTTTTTAATACATTTAGCAATTAATTTACATAATTCAGAAATTCCTTTGATTGATACCACATAATTGGCAAGTGATTCTCACCAAAAGGGTGGAATCAGTGCTTGCTTGTCAAGCTCTGTTCTCCACTGATGTCTGCCCTGACAACACATGTTCATCTTGGCAGGGCTTTGAAAGCAACATGATTGTAATAATGTCTGTCCCAAAGTTGCAAATGGTGCTGCAATTGATGCATTGTTAACTGAGATGACAGTCATGAGCCACTACCATGACTGTGCTCCTCAAACTGTATATTTCCAGGATGAAGAAGCTTGATAATCTATATATCTATGTGTGTATCCTTGTATCTATACTTCTCAGCTATTGGCACATGTCTGTGTTTAAAGCACACAGATGGGCAGCTCAGTTCCATTTACCTCTGGTGTGCATTCTGTCATTGGCAGCTGATACACGGAAGCCACAGAAACACATCTCCATAGAAATGCGATTTTTAAACAGGAAATTTTCATTTTTTATGGTGGCTTTACAGAGTTTTCACAAAAATTAATGTGTGAATGACTTGCTGCAGCATATTGGAAGTCAAAAGGCCTTATTCAACTTTTGAGTTTTAACAGATTACATGATGTCTCAAAATTAAAATAACTTCAATTAGAAAATGTTATTTGTGGTTAGAGACAGTGGGCTTCTTTGTAGAGTTTAGTATTTAATCACACAAGATACTCAGCTACTCTGAAGAAAAAAAAGCAGATATAGCAGATATTAAAAACAATGGGCAATAGTTTAATCAGTATAATTACTATTCAAATACAGGTTTAAAGTTCTAATGCTTTTGAATTATAGTCCATTATCCTTGCAGTGAATGAAGCTGACACATTGCAAGAAAGATTATGAATCTTTGTTAATATAGTTATTACTGTTCTTTAGTGCTGTTGCTCCACTAAGCACCACTCAAGCACAATATTCAGGTAACACCAGCCCTGGAGAGAAGAAACTCCTCTGTGGGCCAAGGTAATGTAGCTACCACTTTGGCTGCCCTGTGCTGGGCTGTACATAAGTTGAGATCATCGTCTAGTCTTTAATGCCTAGTAATGTGAGTAGCAAAACTCCCATCTAGCACTAGCAAGGCTCTGGGCCAGTGGAGGACACATTCTTTTGTTTAGGATTTGTCCACTTTTGTAACATTTGTTCCCTGTATCTTTCAGAATATCAGGAGAAATAGAAGTATCTGTTTGTCCCCTAGATCGTCGTATAGACTGTACTGATTTATTATTATCAAAAACTGAATGAAAAAGTAAAAAAAAAAAAAAAACAAAAAAACCACCAAAACTCAGGGACATGAAACATTTCAGAAGTGTTAAAAGTATTCATTGAATAACAAATTCAAGCCATTGTTTCAATTTGTTTCAATTCAAACTCTCTCTTCAGTTAACTGAGCCATGTGTAGCTACAAAGTCTAAGTAGCCTGTGAAGTCATACAATTAGTTGACACGAGAGATAATATATTTACTCTTTAAATATTTCATGTGCTGTCACTATTCTTAACCTTCCAACATATCCAAAACGGTAAATCCCTGACATTCCTCATATAGAATTCTTGCTTTTGTAAGCACTTTCCACTTGACCTAGTGCTTGATAATTATTTTCTTGGCTTAAATGATAGCAGTAATAGAAGAAATAATGCATTCAGTAATAGATATTTGTGGAATTTGTCCTTAAAAGAAAGATGCTAAGAAGATGGGACATGTGGTGTCACAAACACAAATTGAATTAATATAATTAATTCTCAGTTCTTCTGGACATAATGGAAAGCATCTGTCTTTGGGATTTTTGAATGATGAGTAAGTAAGGTTTGTTAAGTGAATAATATTGTAAATAGTTTTCCAATAAAAGTAGCTTTTAGTAGAAACCATAAGTTTGCTATTCATAAATTGTACAGTACACATCAATTATTTTAAAAGACCAGATTGTCATATTTCTTTTCTTGAAGCATTTATGGGATCCATTATAAACATTTTGTTATTAACTTTTCATTTACTATTTTTCTTTCAAACTAGTTAATTGACTACAGACCCTTACTGGGGATGCCTTTTTGCTGACGTCAACTTGGCTGTTTCCCCTGCTTTGTCTAAATATTTGTATCATTACAATCAAATTTTGAAGGGACCAGAAAGTTTATATATATAACTTTGCTCTACTGGGAATAGTTATGTGTGGTACTTGTGTATACAGGCATTTTAAAATTTATAAAAATAATTTAAAAATAATTAAAGATTAAAAGATAAAATTTATAAAAAATATTTATCATAAATGATGGTCACCTGTACAATAACCTTTAACTAAATGGGAAGGCATCAGGGACATTTTTTTTCAGAATTCTTTTTCCTATCATTTTTTGAGATCAAATGTATTACAAAATCATGCCCAGTAGTCATAAATTTATCTTCTACTTGTAGGCATGTTCATGTCCTTCATTCATTGTGTTTAATATTAAGGTCTTTTCCACATCTGTTTGAAACCTCATCTTACTACATGGGATTTTGGATTCACTTCCCTCATTTTGGAAACCTTGCTACTGCCATTGAATTGTTTCCTCTTTCTTTTAAAAATATTTTTAAGTCTTTCACTTGTTCATGTCAATAATTTAGACCTTGTTTAGTTGAGTCAGATACAGAGAAAATTATTTCCCAGGAAACTGGAAATCTAGAAGATTTTTCAGGCTTTCTGCATTGGTCTGGCCAAATCAGTGTATTTGGAAAGTAAGTCAGTGGAAATCATCCCTTTATAATGACATTTCAAAACTTGCCTGAAAAAAATATTACTGAACATTCTTTAGTTGGCAATTCTGGTGGTGACCCAATGAAAGACAGTCAAATCACTTCTCTTCCTCAGGTGTTCCATCTGAAAATGGGGGTATTGATATCATCTTCCACGTTAGAAGATGGAATCGTAGAGTCATAGAACAGTCCAGGTTGGAAGGGACCTTGAAAGATCCTCTGCTCCAACCTTTCATGGAAAAAGGAGTCTAGATGACATTACCTAGCATTCAGTCCAATAACACCTTGCAAACCTCTAGGAATGGGGCCCCTACCACATCTCTGGGGATGTTGTTCTGGTGATTGTTCATTCTCACTTGAATGATTGTTCAACATATACAAAGGTGAAACCTCTCCTGGTGCAATTTTCACCTCTTGCCCCTTTAGCTTGCCATACAGCTTCTTGTGAAGAGAGTGTCTCTGTCCTGTTTGCAGCTGCCCTTTACTGTGATGAGGTCACCCCTGAGCCTTCTCTCCTCTGGGGAGGCAAGATCTCATTCTCTAAGTCTTTCCTCATAGGGCAGGCTCTCCATCACTTTGATCATCTTCATGGCCCTCCTTTGGACCCTCTTCAGTCTGTCTGCATCTTTCTTGAACTGAAAATACCAGAACTCGATACACTACTCCAGATGCAGCCTGACAAGTGGTGAGTAGAGTGAGAAGATCATGTCTCTGTCTCTGCTAGCATAACCCCTGGGGATGCAGCTAAGGATCAAAATTGCCTTTGTTGGGGCAGTAGCTCGCTGATGATATATGTTGAGTTGCTTGTCTACTAGACCCCCAGATCCCTTTCAGAAAGGCTGAAAGCCATATAGATCCCAGCCTGTTCTGGTCTCTTTTATTATTCTGTCCCAGGTGCAGGACTTTGCATTTGTCTTTGTTAAACTTCACGCTGTTCTTGACAGCCCACTCTTCCAGCCTGTTAAAGTCTCTCTGTAGGATAGCTCTTCCTTCGGTCTTGTCCACCTCACCACCCAGATTAGTATCATCAGCAGTCTTGGTGAAGGTGCTTTCAAACCCATCATCCAGATATTTAGGAAGCTATTTAACAGTCTGGGGCCGAGTATTGATCTCTGGGTAATCCCACTTGTGACGGACTACCAGCCCAAGTAAGAACCACTGATTACCGCCACTCTGAGGACAGCCTGTTAGCCAATTTCCTACCCATCTCTCAGATCACCCATGCAGTGTGTATCAAGCCAGTTTTTCTAGGAGGAGGCTGTGGGAAACAGTGTCACATGCTTTGCTGAAGACCAGGTAAATAACTTCCACCATTCTCCCCATGTTGACAATAGATGTGACTTTGTTTTCAAAGGTGATCAGGTTAGTCCAGTGTGATTTGCCTTGGTAAATCCCTTCTGGGTTTTCCCAAATGTCTACTTCATTTGGTTTGTGTAGTTTCCAAGGGAAATCATTCCCTGATGGAGATTACTGAAATGATTACAAATTACTGAAATGAGATGTGCTGGAAAGTTAAGTGACATAACGGTTAAGTTGTGATATTACTATTTGGTATATTCTTCCAGAAGAAATAAAGTTTATTTTTGCGACATGGTCTTGATTTTGGAGTTTGTGGTTACTCTTCCTGAACCAAAACTCCCAATTATTTTCATAGCCTGAAGATATAGCCCTAAATGTGTTTAATTACTCCATTTTTTATTTTAGCACTTGATTCAAGATTTTTTTTCATTCATAGTAAATAGAGAAAGCAATGCAAATTAATTGAAATTGTGACCGTAGAGTCACTGTAATTGCTTATAATTTACTAGGTTTGCAAATTCAGTGTATTCTGAATTATCTGATGGAGAGAGTTTGCTTACAAGGGTGCCTTACCAATATAGATCGAATGAAAATATGACTAATTATTCAAATACCAGAAAACTAAAATTCCATCATCTTCAAGTTATTGAAGTACTTGTTAAAAAGATACAACAAATATTTTACAGAATATTGAATAATCTTTGAGCCTGGCCTCTTATATTTTACAGTGTCATTACTGGTGGATCTGAACTGCAGAGAGAGTGTATAGTTCTGGTATAAATAACACATAAATTTAACGTAAGATTCAACAAGCTGTTTGGATTTTTGTTTTACTAAGCTCTCCATGGATTATCATTACCACAATGTAGCCTAATTTCTTCATATTGGGAAAAAGTATTAGTAAAAAACTGAGTATATTCTATCACAACTTCTTTTATTGTTAATGTATCTTTTTTTTTTTCTTTTAGGATTTCTGACATTCAACTTCAATGTCTGCTGTACAAATTCATGTAGCAATCTGCAATTCATATTTTTCAGAAACAATATATCTGTAGCCACACTAGCATGATGTTGTCTCATTCACTTATAAATTATATTGTCCGTAAAATGTAGTCTAACATTGTCATGAAACTGGATTTTAAAAGGATATTATTAAAATAATAAAATCCTGTCATGGACCATGCCGTATTAATTTTAGTAATTAGTTTTAAATTGTTTGCAGAAAAAAAAAAAAAAAGAAAAAAAAAAAATCAGTTTCTTGGCATGGCTTTACTTTTTACAGTTTTTTTTTCCCCCCACTCCCCCCCTTTTTTTTTTGTCGCCTTTGGTTCATATTAAATTGTAATATTTTTGTAATATATCTCTCCCAATCAATAATATCAATGCAGTTTATCCCAAGTGGCCACAATTCAATGTGCTTTTTCAGTCTCTTTGTAAAGCTTCTGTAGACTTCACAGCTTTTCTTCCAAATCTTCAGGGCATGTAGGTTCATTCACATTTATTTCAGTACAAACTGACGTTGAACCAAGGGAATGTTAGGTTATATTTTGGAAACAAGAATGAAATGAAACATTGAATGTACTGCAATATTTTAGATTGTTTTGTTGTAAGAATACAGAAGTTAAAGGAACAAAACCAAGCCAGTTTGCAGGTTCATGCCCCTGTAATTTTAGCCAGTAACACTACAAAAATTTAACTCTGGAGAGTCAATGAAGCAACATACTGAGTTTAGAACATTACCCAACCCAACACCACGTAATGAAGTTTAGACCTGGTAAATTATGAAGCAGCACAATAATACTGTGCTTTAAGAATACAGCAAGAGGAATTTGAGTACTTCAGAGGCTGTCAGTCTCAAAAAGTAAAGTTTTATCCTCACATGTAAAACAGGGTTTTATTAGGTGAACTGCCCAAATAAGAATCCTAAGTAGATTGTGTCTTGGAAACAGAAAAGTCAATGTTTTCTGCCCATCTGATGAGAGCAAAACCTTTTCTTGATTGAGAATTCTGTGTCTGATTAAGCCTTAACATGTAAGACAGAAAAACTAAGTACTTCAGAGAATACAATACCTGCAAAAGTAACAGCATAACCTACCTTACTTTCATGGTAGTCAACACCCACTGGTTCAAGGGAAAGCAATCTCTAGCAGCCATGTAATATACCAAGAAAAATTATTATTTTCAACCCTTTCAAGTATCAGAAACACTGAAACATGTGGTTCGTACAATAAAAACAGTGTAAACATGCACAAGAAAATAGCAGTCAGTATTACTTCTTTCATATGTCTGATTTTTTTTGTTTTTTTCTACTATAGCATCTAACATGAGAAGGTTCAGGTTTTATTGTGGTGTTCAAATATCTTAAGGGGTAAGAAGTGAGATTAAAAGGTGAAGAGACTGTGATGCATCTAGAAACAGAAAATATTATATTAAGCTATACCATGTCCATGTTACCTGTTACAAAGTGATGTGAAGTCTAAAGCAGAAAGGACCAGAGGGGAAACTGGTTTCAAAAGCACTGATGATTTTATCCAAGTAAATATTAATGGCAGCAAAGTTATATCAATATTAAATGCTGTTGAGAATACTGTTCCAGATGTGCTGCGTAACTTCTGTGATCCTCTTTTAGGGCTACCCCACCCTAAATTGATGAAACAAATTAAACCAAACCTTTTTGTTATTTTAGTGACAAGCAGTATATGAATAAGTGCTTTGTTTCTGATTTTTAATTGCTTTTTAACAAAGACTTGCACTGATCTGCTCCTTTAGAAGACTTCAGTTCTTCATTTCTTTGAAGTGTACTTCTCTGTGTATACATATATTATTACTCACAAAGAGAAACTATTTGAACCTGAACTCATGTTTGAGTATGAGGTAAAGAGTTGGAATTACTTTCCTTTAAAGTTCAACTTACAGTGTGATATAGAAAAAGCAAATGTCACTAATTTTCATGAACAGCAGTAGGAGTCAGGTTCTATTCTGTTTTGCTGCCTGAATAAAAAAGTCCTCTCTTTACTTATCAGCATCTAGCAGGACTGTGAAGTATCCATCTACCTACCTTGACACATAATTAATTTATTTCTTGGCAGTTATCCTTGGTTGCTTTATACTTCAGGTTGTTATTTTCTGTGTAGCGTGCAAATGGAAAACTGCTATCTAATTAGGAAAGGCAGATCTTGCCTGATGAACCTGATCTCCTTCTATGACAAGACGACCCAACTACTGGACAAGGGAAGGGCTGTGGATGTGGTCTACCTGGACTTCCGGAAGGCATTTGACACTGTTCCCCATAGATTTCTAATGGAAAAACTGGATGCTTATGACCTGGATGAGAATACGATCTGCTGGATCAAGCACTGGCTAGACGGATGGGCCCAGAGAGTAGTGGCCAAATACAAAATACAGCTGACAGCAGGTCACAAGTACCGTTCCTCAGGGCTCAGTGTTGGGAGCATTTCTATTTAACATCTTTATTGATAATCTTGATGAGGACATAGAGTCTACCATCAGTAAATTTGCAGATGACACCAAGTTAGGTGGGTGTGTCGATCTGTATGAGGATAGGGAGATTCTCCAGAGAGACTTAGACTGGATCGCTGGGCCACTGTTAATGGTATGAGTTTCAACAAGGCCAAGTGCCAGGTCCTACACTTGGGCCGCAACAACCTCATGCAACACTACAGGCTTGGGGAAGTGTGGTTGGAGAGCTGTCTCACAGAGAGGGATCTGGGGGTTCTAATTGACAAGCGAATTAATATGAGCCAGCAGTGTGCCCAAGTGGCAAAGAACGCAAATGGCATCCTGGCCTGTATTAGAAATAGTGTGACCAGCAGAAGTGGGGAGGTGATTGTCCCCCTGTACTCAGCACTGGTGAGGCCTCACCTTGAGTACTGTGTCCAGTTTTGGGCACCTCAGTACAAGAGAGATATCGAGGTGCTGGAGCGGGTGCAGAGGAGGGCAACAAAGCTGGTCAAGGGACTGGAGAAGAGATCATATGAGGATCATTTGAAGGAGCTGGACCTGTTTAGTTTGAGGAAGAGGAGGCTGAGGGGAGACCTCATCACTCTCTACAACTACCTGAAAGGACATTGTAGAGAGGTTGGTGCTGGTCTCTTCTCTCAGGTGATCAGTGACAGAACCAGAGGAAATGGCCTAAATCTGAAACAAGGTAGGTTTAGACTAGACACTGTGAAAAAATTCTTCATGGAAAGAGTGGTGAGATATTGGAATGGGCTGCCCAGGGAGGTGGTTGAGTTGCCATCCCTGGATGTGTTTAAGCATTGCTTAGATGTGGTGTTGGGGGATTTGGGGTAGGGGTGAACTTGTAGAGTAGGGCTAATGGTTGGACACGATGATCTGAAGTGTCTTTTTCAACCTAAATGATTCTATGTGATTCTGTAATTGTGACAATTGAGTCAGTACCATTTTTCAGCAACAAAAAATTGCGAAGTGATAGAAAAATAGGTTTAATGATGCTGGTCATTTGGGATCTAACTTTAAACACTATGGTCATGCTCTTCGTGTTGCCTCTGTTCCTGGATGAGAAAAGCAGAATGGTAGCATCTCAACTGATCTCACTGTTGGTTTAGTAACAAAGACTTTGCTTATACTTTTGCTAAAAACACAATTTCTGTGAGATCATCTCAGAAAAAAATTATCCCACCCCCAGAGTCTGTTCCTCAAAGGGAACAGTGTCAGCTGTGGACATGGTTACACCTATCCCATCTTTATTCCCCAGTCAAGCTATAAAAATGACACAGAAGTTTCCAATTGTTCCAGCATCCATGTCCAATAACCCTCAATTGGTTAGGGAAGGTTGTGAAGGACACAGGACAAAACATATAAGCCTAAAAGATGTGAGTTTTCCACCTAAGATCACTTAGGACAAAGGTTGTCTGCTAGGATTTGAAGTTCATAATACTGACTTAATTCAGACTACTGAATCTTTCCCTTTTTTCCTTAACTTTGCCTATACAGTATTTCTAGAAACCTGAAAATTTGCTAATTGTTTATTTTAAAATGTTTGGGGGGTTTTGTTTTTTTTTCAATTGGAAGTTTTCCACTAATAGGTTTTGCAAATGTGACCTCAATTTTTCATTGATGTTTTATCACAATTCTGTGGTGCTGGAATAACTTAAATATGCATTTTTAGCAAGAACTAGGAGATTGGAATGTGATAGTCTTTTGCTTTGGTTATCATTAAAAAATGTAGAATTACTCTGTCTTTGTTGTCATTAAAAACCGGGAAAAACAGCCAAATGCAGTACACAGTTCTTAGAAGACTTGTTTTTTTTCTGTACCAAAATATTCTTTATGTTTGGAATATACTATTCATAAATTTCAACATATAAACCATCAAGTAATTCATCTAAGAGTTAGGGTAAGATAGTATTTAGAGAATATTCATACTGTTTTTCAGCTGAAGTTACCATTAAGACACCATTTGGAGGGACTTTCTGCCATTTTTAGATATCATAAAGACTAGAATTAGTGTTGAGTGTATATTATACGCATACACGTGTATTCTTTTAACATAGCATGCAGGAGCTTTTTTAATAAGTTCTAATAATTTTGCTTAGTTATTTAAAATTGGAGCTAATTCTAAGTCTCACATTTCATGTTTCCAGCATCAAGTGACAGTGGTGCTGCAGGTTGCACTTTTAAAGTGGCAAATTTTAATAAACTTCCATCCTCAAATAAATGTTCCCTGTAATGGTCTTGAAAATACAACCTTTTTCATTTCACTGAAGTGACTTGTTTTGTTTAACCTTTTTATTGGACAGCATTAAGTACTGCATATAGGTAAATCTATTTCCTAAGAGAGGGATTTTTTTTTCTTGTACTTGGGTGGGTGGAGGCATTTATTGGCATTTGCAAAACTGCCAAACTTTTCAGCGTCCCTATTGGAGAATGATTATTCTCAGATTCTTATGTGGATTCAGTGATGCATTCAAACTAATTCTCTCCATTTTTAGTTTTGTTGGGAACAATCAACAGGATTACAGGGAGAAAGTCTGCTAATTGCAATCTCCAACTGCCTTGCAGGGCCAGTGGTGTGAGAAAACATATAATTAACATCTGCATTAGTTTACTTACTAGCTGTGCTAGTGAGCAAATGGAATTCTGAATTCAAGAGATAAGTCAACTATGCTGCTATCTTTTCTATTAATTTTACCTTCTGTTGTTGAGTCTACATAATTTTAATTCACTCCTTGACTTGGTCAGTATTTTTCATACACTCTCAAGTATTATGCCTACTAGTTTCGGTAAGATATTAAGTTTAAAATCTATTACAAAAGCTGCTATGGTTGCAGATCATAATAGAAACCTCCTTTGGTGTTCAGACCAATAAATAAATTAGAAGGGCTTTAAGCTCTGCATGATAAAATGAACTGAAAGTAGGGCAGAGAAAGAACAACCTTTGTAACGAGCCTAGCCTGGGGCTAAGGAGAATCAGGAGTTCATTGTGTATTTCAGAACATGGTGCAACAACAGCATGAAGAGTTGGTGACTGAGGTTTTTCACTGCCTCAGGACACCAGTGATTCATCTGAATATAATGATAGGGAAGGCTAAGAATGTGCTAGATAAATCCTGTGTCTGTAACTCATAATTTCATACTGGATCTATGGATAGGATGGAAGGCCTGACAAGGGTTCATAGACAGCAGGATGCAATATGGAGCAGTTTATTGTACTTATCACTGGGGAATGCAGAGTGTTTTATTAGTCTGATTATACAAAAGCATTAAATAGAAGCACAATAAAAATAAAGCATTAATTGATGGCATATAAAATATTTACTTGTGGGCTAAGAAAAGCATCTAATTTGCCAAAGGTAGCACATACTCTCCAGGATGTCCTGTCTGGCCCTTCTTTCTGGTATGTATGTTTTACTTGTGAGAGCATGATAAACAGCACAGAAGTATGTGTCTACAGACATTTGAAAAATATGCACTGTTGAGTTGACTTTTGTTTATATGATTGCAACTGTCAACAAAATTAATATATTTGCAGAACTAGGTTAGAGCTAGATTTTAAATTTGAACTATTGGATTAGGACTTTACTAGGATGTGACTTTTCATCCTTTTCTGTGTTTTAAATTTCTCATGTCTCGGCTTTCTGCTTCTTTCGTAGACCTCTCCAACTATTAAATATTTTATTAAAAAGATTGTTACTAAGCGAAAATATAGGAATACTTCATGTGTAAATATTGCTTTGAACAGTTGATATCTGAATTACACTTTGATTATGAGTGCATAGAATTTCCTCTTTCACTAATGTGGTCTCTGTAGAAAAATACCAACCACTTGGAAACAGAGGAGTTCCAAGTGTGTAATTCACAGTAGTTACTGTGATAATGATGTTCACAGTGATTTTTGCTTAGAGGCTGAGTGAAAGTAGACTTCAAGAACATATGAGAATGACTTAGTGACAGATCTGAAAAACATAAACTGCTCTCTCTGCCCTCTGCCCTAGCAAAATTTCCCAATGATTAAGATGTTAATTTAAAATGAAAAGGATCCTTCTGGTTCCATTATTGTAAAGAACCGATTTATTTAAATGCAGTTGTTGTATTTCTCATCCTGTTCGAGTAATTCCCATCTCAGTTTCCTTTACATGAATTCCATAGCACTGTCTCACCTAGAAATGTAAAAAATCAGTCATGTGAATACTTTTTCTAACCTGCTGCTACCCTTCTGCACAGAAGTCAGTCAACTATCTAAAGCAGAAATAGCCAGATTCCTTGGGGCAGTCAGCACTGGGCAGGCAACTACTCAGACTAGACAGTAAATACAGTAATTTAGCCGGCATGAAGCAAAGCTATTAATCTGGGAGAATATATTTGTTAGATCTCTAAACTTCACAATAAGAAATGCTACAGTTTAAATATCTGCTTGCTCTACGAGGAGGTGGAGGAGAAGTTCTTATATTCTATGGTGTAACTATACTCACATAGCTACTGGTATCAGGACTACAAATACTCCTGGAAAATGGGTGAGAATTAGGCTTTTAACAGCCCACAGGCAATGCAGAGAGATGAAAACTGCCGGGGCAGAGGTCAGCATTGCACAGTCATGCCACAGCACTCATTTGCTCTGCTCTAAACCTTCACCTGAGCCTTCACCAAAGCCTGCCATCCTGTCTTTTCAGCTTTGCAGGGCTCCACAGTTCTATTCTTCTTTACTGGATGGTAATGATTCCTTTAAATGTAGTTTTGGTAATTAATATATGAATTTGTATACTTGTGTGACTGTCCTTGATCCAAATAATATATACTTTATCTCTGAAATATTTCATATGAAGTACATACTCTTCAATTGCATTCACAGACCTCCTCTACCATGAAGAGAGTTCTTAAGCCCACCTAAAACTGCTCCAAACAGTGGCCCTGTGAAGTAGGCTTCATGGAAGAGTAGGGTATGAAGAGTTTCATTTCTTCTGGGCTAATGGTGTCCCTGTGCAAAACATTTGAAGAGTCTTTGGGGCAGAGAAGCAACAGGTGAAAGCCAGATTCTGTCCTCTGCTCCAAGTAATGTCTGTCCTGGGACTGTGTCACGTAGGATGCATATCCGTATCACTGAATTTCCTATCAGATGAGGTCCTGCATATTCTCCTGTGGTTACATCTAGGTATGAATTAGCTCTAACCAGGCTAAGAGAAGAGCTTTTACTGGTTTTGCTATGGCTATATGTGGCCTGGAGACTCTGAGAAGTAGAATAAATACTTATTTGCTGTGTGGTCTGTAGGTCTGGCTTCTGAGACTGTGTTAATTGTACCATGTTTAAAGATATCTAGGTTATGTCTTTGTGAGCTGTGTGAATTCAGTAGTTAAAATGCAGGAAGTATCCTGGATTCATTCTGAAAATGAGACTTACCCTTCCAAACAGGGTTTTTCTTAAGTTTTTCATCAAGTATCTTCCTATGTCCAGTTAATTACTCAGCTTCTCTTCTTAAACTTTGGACTGGTCTGTGTTATTACACATTTAGCTTTGAGTTAAATTAGACATAGTTATACTGTAACCTGCATGGCAATTCTTAAATAGCTGGTGACAATTCATTTTATAATCTTGCCTTATCTATAAGATAAAAATATGCTTACTATGGTAATTTCCTCTATTAATGTCCATAAACATAAAAAATATTTATCACATGATATTTATCACAGAAAACAAAATGTAAAATTCACCAATAATATAATATTTTTTTTTAGTTTAGAATTCCCTTACAAATGTTTCTAACCTAGTGATGAAAAGACAGGAAACTGGGAAGGGAAATGTTTTCATTAAGATTAGAAAGAAACAAGAGTTTGTGTGTGTTTACATTTACAAGATACAGTATTTATTAAATACTGAATTTAATGCTACATAGTTTACCAGCCTTCTTCATTATCTTACTTTCTCAGCAAGATATTAACATTTTGATTCATGTTTGTGGTTTTTAGAACCAAGTTAAGCAGGGAGCTCTTTAAAGGGAATGGCTTACCTCCTCCTAAGTAGGAAGGTAGTGGTTGCCTTTCTGCTCATACTTCTTCCAGAAAGCATCCTTAAGTTTTAGAAATGGTGAGTCACTGCTGCTTGGACCAACAGTCAAAGGGGGGGCATTTTCTAAGGTAGGATGGGGAAATGCCATTGCTGTCAGGAATTTGCCCTCTATCAGTGAGTTTACTTTAAGCAGCTTTGCAACATATCTGTGCTAAGGACAGAAAGGCACAGTAGTTATTTTGTGCCTCATTTACCTCAAATATCCCCTAATTGTTGCTGGAGGGTTTTGAAATAGAGGAATGGCAATAAAGGGATGCACATAACTTTTTGCAGTTATAATAATAATAATAATATATTTAGTACTTATCGCATTAATGGCTGGTAATGGATAACTCAATTAGTTTAGACTGCATTTGTTAGGACACCATTCAAGTGAGTAACTCAAACGGCCTTAAAAGGTTAAAAGATGACAAATAACGGATAAGGGAAAAGAAAGGAGACTGGATAATACAGATAATTAGAGGTTTTAGCACAAACAAGTGTTAAATACTTGTCTGTTAGTCTTTTTACCACTCATTTTCTGCAATTGTGTATGACAGCAGAGAAACTTAAGAGTGGAGGAGATGCTGGTTTCATAGATTCTGACTGGGAATTCTTTATGTTTGGAACAATCTGATTTTTCACTTCAATGTGACTGGCAGCCAAAACAGGCTGGTCTTGCAGAAATGTAATATGGTAGGGAAGGTACAATTAATTTCAGAGAGCTTTGCACTTCCTGAGTTCAAAAGGTAGATTGAGATCCAGTGAAGGTAAATACAATTTTTAAAATATATAGTAGTAAGTGATAATCCAGAAAGTTATTTTACTTACCAGCATTTAAAAATGATTAAAAGAGGAGTGATCAGTGAGTATGTGGAGGACTGTATGTTGAACATTTAGAATTCTTCCCTGCAGAAAGCAGTGGTTCACTTACTAGTATTGTACTCTGTAGCTAATTAATACCCTACATGTAATGATTGTAGTTAATTATTTGGTCATTAATATCCCTCAAGGAAGAATGCTTGGTTTCAGTACACAAACTGTTGCAAAAAAAAGATTTCAGTTTAATTGCAATGAGCACTAAACCAAGAAAGAGAAATCAGTGTTAATTATATTTAACACCACGTTAATTCCTTCCTATCTTTCTGTAAAAAGATGTGTCATGAGATATATTGAGGTTCATTACCATGAGTTGAAGCAATATTCTTTTTTTACTACTACAGGCAGTTTTACTTTCTGCTATTGGAACAACCTTCAAAAAATTGTATTTTAAGTATTTTTGGGGGTTCTGTTCCTTTAAAGAAGACCTTAGTATTTGTTAATTATCCTACTCTTTATAATTTTTAAAAATAACAAATATAAATACAATACCACTAATTAAAATAAACTTTTCATTTAAACTACAGAGGCAAAATGGGCTTTCATAATATTCTTGTACAATTAAGTCTTGCATAAAAATTAGATTAGGGTATTCACTTTGAGATTAAATGAGAGATCAGTGCTGAATCATGGTCTAAAATTTGTATTCAGACTAGTTACTACAGGAATCTTCTGGGTTGTTTTTGTGAGAATTCTGTCAACTTGGCTTGAAAATAAGCATATACAGAACTGGCACAGAATCAAAACTGAAGTGATGAACGTTTGAGGAATTTCCTGTTAGAAATTATTTCTTCTTTCCCCTATTTGTTTTAAGATTTCAATGACTATCTTATCCTGTAAGGTTTTTATTTCATGTACAGGCATTATTTTAATATCTATTCAGTTATGTATCTTGCCTCTTGGTTTGCAATTAAATAAACAAGAAGGGCATCTTCCAAATGATAAGTTAGTACATTAATGCCTAGAATCTCTGAAGTGCAGGAATAAATTAAAACTGATATTTTTAAACTGTATTTCCTGTGTTTTATTTTTTGAAGTTCCTATAATATAAAAAGTGTGCACAAGCATTCTATAGGAAAAAAAGAAAAAAAATGCAGCCTGTAGTATTTTATGTCTTTCATTGATAAACTGTCTTCTAAACCATTAAAAATTTGTCACCAATGTGAAAATGCATAAAATCAAGAAAATATTGCAGCATGTTGTGTAATCATTAAATCCAGGTAGATTAATCTGTTTACTGGCAATAGAGATGTATTCTTTAAAAACAGTACTTTCTAAAATTATAATCTTTTTTTTTTCACAACTTAAAGTCTTGTTTATTTATAAGTCATCAGTTCTTATTATTTAAAGGGATTTATCACTCTATTTATTACTCAGGCATGATTTTTAATATTCTCCTTAGTAATCCCTCCCTCTAAAAAAATGCCAACATGAGATCAATTTTCTTATTTTCCTCAGTGCACTACTTTTCAGCTCTTGATGGCTTTGACATAAATAAAATTTGGTATAAAGGAGAGGTAGTTGGGCCAAAGCTTAAAAACTTGCTGTGTCTCAGACACTGATCTGGCAAGACCAGGTCCCTCAGAGTGCAGACTACATGGACTCTCACTAAAATGTTTGAACTATAGGGTATATTCAGCTGCAAAGATCTTAGCAGTGGTTTCAAACTCATTAGATTCACCAAGATTTTCTGGATATCACTTAGTGTGCAATCTATCTCATGCTTTGAACTTTAAAATATGAAAGGAAACAAGTTCTTGAAGATGAATCGTCTGACTAAAAATGTTATACAATAAATATAACCCATTCACTTTCTAGTGATGCATAGATATCCTCTGCAAGTATTGTGACTAGATTCTGTCTGAATATTCGAGTTAAATTAATTTTTTTTTTAGCGTTTATAGAAGAATCATTACATGGAAACCTGCATTTAAGAAGTAGTCTTTGCTTTAACCCTCATTTTGTTGATCAGAAAAGTACCTTTCATGTAACATTTTTGCCATTAGCAGCTTTTAATCATGCAAATATCATCTATAGCTATAAAACTTAACAAAAATATACAACTCAAAGATCTGAACAATATGTAATTTAGTGCTGCAGAGTTATGCATATTTTTTTGTGTGTATGTATAGACTTCACTGTTAAAACATCATATTCATATCTGAGAAAGAAGTCATATTAACTATTCAGTGTACTCTGTGATAATGTATTACTACTGAATATCAATATATTGTAATTTGCATAATCAATGTATTTTTAAATGAAGACTTTCTACAAAAAAAATATTAGGATATGCAAAAAAAATAGAAATTGTGTATTTGTTTTAATGTGCAAACTCCCATAGGTGCATCTGTTAACCTAATAAATTTAATTATAGAAAATAATTCAGAATGGAAGTGACACAAGGTATTTAGGAATACTGCAGTCTAAACTAAATGGCTTCATATCCCAAACAGCTTTACAACAGTTATAGAATAGTGATATAATATCAGTCTTTAGGTGTTCATTTCTTTTCTCCTGTTAATACTAATACTCATTAGTACTATTCACTTCAGGTCAGGTAAATACTTTATGAGCTGAATAAACAGAATGCAGTTCTGCTCAATGTGATATCTGGGAAAATACTGAAGTAGACACTCACACAGACCCAATTTCCCACCTCTGAAAAACATGAGGGTGAGGAGACTAAAGTGTTGTTTAACCTTCATGAAAACTATTATGTTCTAAATAACTGCAAGTTAGAAGACACATCATATTTCTTCTTCCTGGCTTTAATGAGAGAAGGGTGATTTATCCTGATGACTACAAGAAGGAAAATGTGCAATTTTTTGTAAATTGTTATCCACGTCATTTACCACCGGTTCAGTGAACTTTCTGGTTGGTATAAGCTTTGGAACTCTTTTTTTTTTTTTTTGAGAGAGAATAATGACATTATGATAGTGGAAATAATATATAAGTCAGAACTAAGAAACAGCTGACACAGTTTTTGTTTGGTTTTTTGATTTTTTTTTTGTAGTTTTGTTTATTTATTTATTTATTTTCTATTATTAAAAGCCAAACAAACCCTACTTGTCAAGAGTTTTAAGGAAGTTAAAGGCTAAATGGGAAAATAGCCATATCTACAGTGTTCTTATTTTGGAATACTACACGATCAAGGGTTGTTAGCAGCTTTTGAATGAATTAAAGGTACCCAGAAATTTTTTAAAGAAAGTACATTTTTAACAGATGCTATAAGGTATCTGAAATATATATGCACCAAGTCTGTATATCTAGTCTTGTACAAAATCACAAGGTGATTTATCAAGCCAGAGGAAGGTAATTGATTTTCTCCTAGCATGAGTGTATTCAAGCACAGCAAGTTCAGAAGACTTGCTGTCCAAGGTTAGCTGAATGTGAAGTATAAAACATGTAAATGGAGAAACACAGTCTTTAAGTGTGTATGACAATTTAACATGTCATAGTCAATTAATCAATATGTAGACATATTACACGCTTTCTCAACATATTGGAAGATTTACACTGTAAGAAAGACACCTATTCTTAAAGATTTTTATCCAAACCTTCATGTTAGGGAGGGGAATCTGTCCTTTAACCTGCATTTAAAAACTTGGGCAATATTGATAGTAATTGGGCTGATCAGGCCTCTGTCAGAGAATAATGAGGAAGAAAGATATTTTTCCAGAAAGGATTTTCAAAATAGGATCTGCTCAACTTGACATGTCTTCTGGGGTCTAATGATGTCAGAGAAATTCTTCCTCTACTCAAAGCAAGGAAGGGAGTTCAGTAAGGTAAAGAATGAAAGGTTATCCCTGAAATGTTTGAAATGGGAAATATATAAATGCATTCTTTGTTCACTGTAAAACCTTTTGCTTGAGTGCCTACTGGTAAAAAGTTGGATATCATGAAAATTTTTACACTACCTGCTAATGATGTTAACATAGCACATTTCTTTCAGCTGCCCAGAATGAAGAGGCAAATGTGAAAGGAAAGATAAAACTGGTTATTGGAATGTCTCTGGTGGGGAGTCAGGATGCACAATGTGAATAGCTGTGTTGCAGGTAGAAAACTGGTTTCCAAATGTACATATGATAACTCATATGGCTCTGTTCAGATAAGGACAATGCTGAATATTAACCTGAAACTGTTAGAGTTGGACAGAAGAAAATTATTAAGGCATAGAAACATAGACAGCTTCAGGATAGTTTCCCTAATTAAATAAATTTGATTATATTTATGCAGATACTGAACATGGATTTCTATTTCTTGATTAAGTCTTCTGAAAGTATGTATGGATTTTGAAGTTGCAATATTTATGAATTTTTGAAGTTGCAATGTGAATTCATAATATCTAGTCATGTCAGGTTTTGTATAAGTTCCTGGCGCTAGAAAATAGTACTTTTCAGTGTGTTCCTGTTTGGGCATCATTGGTATATACATTTCTGTTGCCTTACTCATCTAGCTCTTTACTTTCCTTTCTGCTCAGTCATGGATATTGAATTAGCTATAATCTAGTGAGTACATTTAATATGTGCTTAATTAGGTCAATCATTTCAAATACCATATCAGCATTTTTCCTAAGCACATGTTGCTTAAAATAGTTTCAGGATGTTTTAATATGCATTAATGAACCTATTTGGGGATTGTGCTGTTTGGTTTTTTTAGTTACAATTTTTGTCAAGGTTCAGTTTTGTTATAGGAACTGACATAAAAGAGAATTAAGAAAATTTCAGTTGCTTGTCTATTGTCTATATATATATATAAAGAAAGATTTTTTTTTTTTTTTTTTTTTTTTTAAATAAGAAAGTGTTTATATTTGACTCTTTTAGGTCCTTCAAACTATCAGAGACTCTGGAAATACTTCTACATTCCTAAAAATTAATTTAATTTTAAAGATGAATGTCAAAGTAGGACTGGCAAACAGCTATTACATTTGTCTCTGTTTAAATACTAGTTGCCCATGTAAGTTGATTACTCTGCCGATTTTGTCTTTGAAAGTAGCATAAAATCAAAACTAAGAGTACTGGCATTTTTTTCTACCAGAAATATTCTCTGAATATATTTTGTCATATAGTTCACTTATCAATATGTCACTAGAAATAAGATGTAGGTTGTTTTAGTGTATGGAAAAGGCTAAGATTCTGAAGACAAAATTGTCTGTTCCTTCACTTTTTTGTTCTGAGGATGAATTCAATGCGTTCAAAATATATGGAGCCTATTTAGATGCCAAAATTATTCAGCTAGATATATGACATCACATCCTTTGTAAAGAATTATTACTGGCTTATATCAAAGACCCTTTAAAAATAACTCTATTAATCTTTATGTTTGTCAAGGAAATGCACAGTACTTGCACCAGCCTCACCAATGCTGAGTCTTACTGAAACACAGAAACCTGTCAAGTCCAGGGCTATCACTAAACTTCTGTCTTCTTTGACCTGTTTTTGAGAAGATACATTTCTTTATGAAGAAAGGCTCTGTAAATTAATTCTGGCAAACTGCTTAGCTTAACCAGCCACCATAAAATCATATAAAATACTTAAGCAAAAATTAAAATAAAGTATTTAAAATAAGAGTAATGAATTCACAGAAGAACACCAAACTAGTCTATATTATCCCAAAGAATGACTACTCCATGGCCATTTTCAATACTATTCCAGTATTTTCCTCTTAATGTCTCTTGATTTAGGAAAAAAAAAAAATTCTCCTGAATCTTCAATGTAAGGATATGTAATTATATATATATTTTAACCTGGTGACTGTATCCACTTAAACAATTTCTTACTATTAAAATATATATAAATTAAACAGTTTTTATCAGACCAATTAATTGCTCTTCAGGAAAACTTTGTAAAGACTTGAGTAGGATGATATTACAGATTTGAAAAAAAAAAAGACTGAAACCCAGCTTTAATGAGGATGCAAATGAGAATTACTAAGGTTCAGTGAAGGTCATAGCAGCTTAATTGTCAATTTATGTCAGCAACTTCTCACAAGTAACAAATGAGTATTAATAAAAACTGTTGTCTTAACAGATTAAACCACAAAATTATGATTGCTCTAGCATTTGACCAGCTGTCCTCGTACACATGCAGTTGTATGTGTTTAAGTTGGCTCTTTTATCTACAGATTCAAGAACAAGGGGTTGCTTTTATATATATAGTTAATAAATATTTTAAGTGGATTTATATTGTCTTCTAAAAGGAGTTCTAAAAGTATGCTTTAGTTGTACCTAAGGAATTTTTTTTTTTCCCCTGGAAAAAAAAAAAAACCCAAAACATTTTAAGCTGTAACTATAAACTATTTGTTTCAATTAAAATAGATAGATTGCATGGATATGCTTCTACTAAGTTGAGTAAAAATCCTGAATTTCCTAGGGCAAAATCACTTCACTGAAATTTAATTTGAAATCTCTTTCTACCTTGTAACTTACATCCCTACAACTATATAGTTTTCAAGAACAGAATGTAATATTGAGAGGGAGAATAAAAAATGATCTTCCTTTTATATGAAACATTCATAAAACCCAAACAAGCCCAGAAAAGAAAACCTTGTTTTACCCCTTTTTATTTGCTTTAGGTGTCTATTTGACAGTTTGAATATATTTACTGTTCATATTCCTTTGATGGAAATAAAATATAATCTTAAATTAATAAAATTAGGAAAGATTAATTTTATTCTATACAGTTGTAGATAAATGTAGGTATTGGATTTGTATAGCAAGGTTTGGGTACCAGATAGGGGCTACAGTAGTGGCTTCTGTGGGAAGCTGCTGGAAGCTTCTTGCATGTCTGATGGAGCCAATGACAGATGGCCTCAAGACAGACCTGCAGCTTGCCAAGGCCTAGCCCATGAGCAACAGTGTGATAACCTCTGTAATAATGTATTTTAAAAGGAGGAAAAAAGCTGTGCAGCAGTCAGAAGAGAGGAGTGAGAATATGTGAAAGAGCTCTGCAGACCCCAAGGTCAGTGAAGAAGAAGGGGGAAGAGGTGCTTTATATGCCAGAGCAGAGATTCCCCTGAAGCCCATGGTGAAGACCATCATGAGGCAGGCTGTCCCCCTGCAGCCCATGATGATCCACAGTGGAGCAAATATCCACCTGCAGCTCATGGAGGACCTTATGTTGGAGCAGGTGGATGTGCCTGAACAAGACTGTCACCCTGGAGCAAGCTCCTGGCAGGACCCATGAACCCATGGAAAGAGCAGCCCACACTGGAGCGGGTTTGCTGGCTGGACTTGTATCCACCCCATGGGGGGCCCACGCTGGAGCAGTCTGTTCTTGAAGGTCTCCGCCTCATGGAAATGACCCATGTTGGAGCAGTTCATGAAGAACTGTAGTCTGTGAAAAGGACTCACTTTGGAGAAGTTCATGCAGTACTGTCTCCTGTGAGAGGGACCCCACGCTAGTGCAGGGGAAGAGTGTGAGGAGTCCTCTCCCTAAGGAGGAATGAACAGTACAAACAATGAGTGATTAATTGATGGCAACCCCTATTCCCCATCTCCCTGTGCCACTTCAAAGGAGGAGGTAAGAGAAACTGGAAATGAAGTTGAGCCCAGGGAGAAGGAAGGGATGGGGGGAAGGTGTTTCAATATGTAGTTTTATTTTCTTGTTGCCCTTTGCTGATATGATTGTCAATAAATTAAATTAATTTCCCCAGCTGAGTCTCTTTTTGCCCATGACAGTAATTGGCGAGTGATCTCTCCCTGTCCTTACCTCGACCCACAAGCCCTTCATTGTATTTTCTCTCTCCTGTCCAGCTGAGGAGGGGGAGTCATAGAGTGGCTTTGGTGGGCATCTGGCATTCAGCCAAGATCCGTATCACCACAATCCGTAAGAATTGCTGCTGAGAATATGGCCAATTATTGCTGTAAGAAGACATCTCAATTCCAAGGAAAACTTGATCTTAAGACGAGCCAATCATGTCACAGTTCCCGTAGTTTATACTCTTTTGGGTATGTAGATATTTGGGTAAGAGGAAGGATTCATTAACACAGGCACAATTCTCTGCAAACATGACTTAATAGCTGCTGGATCATGGACAAGTCCCACTCTAACAGCTTGCAGTGTGGGTTGTGCTTATGAGCTACTTTCTACACCAAACAGTTTAGACAAGCCCACAAAAACATACGCAAAGAACCAAATACAGAAAACATATCATTTTTCTTGAGAAACTTTCCAGTTTCAGACAATCATACTGAAGTATCTCTTGCTATCTTAGACACTGAGAATAAGTGAAATCAGATTAATATTACGATGTATCTGCGTGATGCAAAAAAACAAACCAAAACAAAACAGATCCCTTTTCCTTCTTATATCAAGATCTGGAATCTAAAGTTAGAATATTAACTTCATAATGCATGAAACCTCCCCATGGGTGAGGTTAAGTAATCCCCCAAATCCCCAAAATATGGAACACATTACTGCTGGGCATTTACAAATGAGATTGAATTAAGGACTTAAAACAATTCTATCAGTATTACTGATTTTAGTTCAATGTTAAGTAAGAAAATAACTTTATGGCAAATCTTCATTGTGTGAAACGATGAACTTCTCAACAGTGTAGATACCACCTATTAAGGCGGAGAACAGGTAGTGACACCTGATCTGTCAAACTACTTATATAGCGTGTAAGTGCACAGAGGCCCAAGACAGAAAGCAAGCAGATCAGATCTGATCACAGAATCATAGAATGTTAGGGGTTGGAAGGGACCTCTAGAGATCATCAAGTCCAACCTTCCAAAGCAGGATCACCTAGGGCATGCCACACAGGAACATATCCAGGCAGGTTTTGGAGGTCTCCAAAGAAGGAGACTCCAGAACCTTTTTGGGCAGCCTGTTCCAGTGCTCTGTCACCCTCACAGTAAAGAAATTTCTCCTCATGTTGAGGTGGAACCTTTTATGTTTGAGTTACTTCCTGTTATTCCTTGTCCTATTACTGGGCACTACAGAAAAGCTCCTTCCATTTGACACCCACCCCTCAGATATCTATAGACCTCTATCTCTTGTGATACAAATTGTACAGTTACATGACTGTGAGAAAACCTTGCTTCAGTATCAGTGTACCTTAAACACCGACATGTTTTTTGTTGTTTTTCCAGCTGAGGTTGTTTTACATGTCTTTAATTATAGAAGTTAGTCTTCCTTTGCAAGTATGTGCAGTGGTTCTTTGAAGTTCCATACCAGTGTGCTCATTCAGTGTGACTCACCTCTTTAGCTGCTTCCAACAGAGATATAGCTTAAGCTGAAGAATGCATGAAAGTAGAGGCATGATAACACCAACTGAATGTGATGCTCACTGTGTAATACTAACATTCTAGTGCAATAAACCAATGCATTAGAATACTGGTCCTCTAAAAATAGAGGTATTGTATCTTTGCATATAAACTTTGCTTCATCGATGATTTTAAACCACTGTAGGTAAAAGATAACCTCTTTTTTTACTTATCATTGTAGGTTAAAGAGGTTATTATGATTAAAGAGAAGGTGGTCAGCAACATTGTACGACACTTGGGTGTGCACAAATCTATGGGACTGGATGGGTTACACCCAAGGGTGCTGAAAGAGCTGTCAGATGTGCTTGCCAAGCCACTTTCCATTATTTATCTTAAGTCCTGGCTAACTGGGGAGGAGCTGTGTCTGTTTAGGTTGAGGAAGAGGAGGCTGAGGGGAGACCTCATCACTCTGTACAACTACCTGAAAGGATATTGTAGAGAGGTTGGTGCTAGTCTCTTCTCTCTGGCAATTAGTGACAGAACCAGAGGGAATGGCCTAAATCTGAAACAAGATAGGTTTAGACTAGACACTAGGAAAAAATTCTTCATGGGAAGAGTGGTGAGATATTGAAATAGGCTTCCCAGGGAGGTGGTTGAGTCACCATCCCTGGCTGTGTTTAAGCATCGCTTAGATATGGTGTTGGGGGATATGGTCTAAGGGTGAACTTGTAGAGTAGGGCTGATGGTTGGACATGATGATCCCAAGGGTCTTTTCCAACCTAAATGATTCAGTGATATTGTGATTCTGTACAGCAGCACAGCTGAAAACCTAGGCTGCACTTAAACATGGAGGAGAGAGTAAGTGTATTCACATAGGAGTTGTAGTGAAACCATCTAGGGTGTCTGCCTTCCCTTGAAGGTTAGAGAGACTCATAGGTGAGCACCTGAGGCTCTAAGCTTTTCCAAGCTTAAAAAGTTTGGTGAGATTAATCCTGTTTGTAGAAGTTTTCTTTTATCAAAGTTGAATAGTAAAAACATTATGCTTTGAATGATATTTCTTTTGTACATTAGCTCCCCCAAAGTTTAATAAGTTTATTTATAGCAATGCTCTGACTGTAAAAAATGAATTTTTCTGACACGGTCCCTAATTGCATCTAACTGTCTATTAATAACTTTTTTCACTTTATCTCATTATAATTTCATATTTTACATCATATGGGATTGAGTTATGATTTACTTACACCATTTTATTCTCTCTTTCTAACTCCACATCAAATGAGAAATATCTGAAACACTCTACATTGCTGTTAGAACCATCATATTGTATGTGTAAAGCTAGTTTGTTCAGTCTATCATTTTAACAGTCCTTATCTAGGTTTATGTATGTCTACCATGCATAAATTCAAGGTGAAGTGTTTAGATAACCATGAACTTCTCTTAAATTCTGTAATTATTTTAGAAATAGTATAAATATTTCACATTTAAAACAATGCTAAAAGTAGTTGTGATCTTTACACCTTACATAGTATCAATGCTTTTAATTATATTATCCTACCTGTCTTAGGAGTTTGCATTTTCTTTTTTCTTTAAAAGAACATTACTATTGAATTGCATTATAGGATACTATCCCTACTTTGCTTCTAGTGAATTTTTGTTTGGTGTGTTTAAATGTGGCTACTGGCTTGGCAGTTAATTTACTTTAGCTAAATAGAAATATACTTCTTGTGTTTTTAGTAACTGAATTACCACTGCTTTTATTGAACTACATTTCCTGTTGAAAATGCTCAGTTGGGTGAAATACTCTTTCTATTGCTTTCCCTCAGAATACCTCGAATTCTAGAGTTTTACATCAGATTTGGGTATTATTTCTTAACTATCTCTTCACTGTGTCATTCATTTGATTCTAATTTAATGCAACTTATATGCTTGTTATTTTGGTTATTAATCCATTCATTATTTTAATAATCCTAATAAGTGATTGCATTACTTGTAAACCAAATCACCTTGTTAGTTTTTATGATGTTTTCTAATGTAGCAGGAAAAGAAATTGACTTTGTAGGAAAAGAAAATAACCAAATATGGGACCATTCTCCATTTTAGTTTAAAAAAACAGTGATTTTCATGGAGCAGCAAGAATGGGCAGCTCTATAAGGAAAGGCAAGTTGGGAACTGAGCGTGGCAGGAAGGTGGGCAGCAGTGACCTAACCAGCAAGGGCCCAGTCCAAACAAAGTGAGCAGAGCAGGTCCAGTTGTATTAACTAGAGTCAGAGGAGATTCTGGAGCACACGGCAAAACTGAAGTGATGAGGAATGTCCAGGTCAAGCTGGGAAGTCAAGTCATCAAGTCAGGATCAGGTCAAGTGACAGCAACCAGGATCATCCCCACGGCAATGATTCCCAGGCAAGGCTGTGGTGAGAAGACAGGTCAAGCCTTGCCAATGCAAGCCAGGAAGTCAAGTGCCCAGGTCCGGGTCAGGGTCTGGATGAGGAGACTACATGACCAGGCACAAGTGTGGTAGTATTGTGGCTCAGCCAGCAACCATGAGCAAGAGCTCAAGCTCAAATGTAGCTTCCCAGCAGAGTGGGGAAGCTGCTGCTTTTCACAACAGTCTGAACTGAGGTTATGTAGCTGTACCATACCAGCATTCACTTCAGCACAGATGGTTGAACCCCAGGAGGGGGAAGTGTACTCAGGACCCTGAGAAATTCACAGATAATTACGAATACATTTGTTGTGTTTTGCTGTTTTTTCTCTGAGCTGGTCGTATGGAAAATAGATATTGATTTTATTTAATAGATAGCTGGAAGAAGTAATTAATTTTGACAATTTAATTTCTTTCTTGTGTTGTTTTTAACTTGTTAAGTGTTTAAAGCATAACACTTAGAAAGACAACCTATTACCCTCACATAACACCGGTGTATTTGCAATACTTGACTTGTAGGTTACATTTAAAATCAACCATAGATTTATTTCTTCATTTCTTTTTCTTTCATGATGTTTTCCTTCTTTAAATAAATTAAATTGATATTAACAAATCCCTTTCCACTTTCTATGTCCATCTCTACAATTGTCCTTATTGAACAACCTGAATCTACTGCAATCAATAGTTCTAGAGGGTAGCATAATATAAAACACATACATTAACTATACTTCGAAGATTTGTAGGCAGAGCTTGTGTTTTTCTCAGTTAGGTTCTCCCTTTAGACTGTGTATCCAGAGGGTAATTTAATTAATTCTTCACCAAGTCCATAGGAAAATACCATAAATATTTCCTATACACTGAAGATCGTATCTACCTACTTTTCTTTGGGAGTGGTAAGTACTTACAACTCTACAATTTTGCATAATATATAATGATTAATAGTCTGGTAGGTGAAAGGAGATTAAATTGCATCTTCTGTATTTCTGAGTAATAACCAGGTTGAAAGTGTCACAGATAAGAGTACTTAAACTGATTCTTCCTGAAGTTGAACCTGTATGCCAACAAAGGATGTAATAGTCATGGTACCAGGACAGAAAGTAGAAAAGATCTCATTTTAGTCTAATGGTATTAGCAATGAGTTGTGCAAGCTATAGATTCGGTCCCAAATCCAGTTCCTGGAATGCATATCCATTTAAGATTAGACATTGAACAAATGAACCCATTTGATAGGATAGGAAGTACTTCACACAAGGTCATTACTAAGGATGTCTTATGAGACAGGAATTCAATGTTTAGGAGTTGTGTATGAAAACCCATCTCACAATTGCAGTATGAGTGCTGTAAACACAAAAATGGGTTATATGAGAGGAAATACAATTTGTACTAAGTCTAATATTTTCATCTTTTTCAGAGACACACAGGCAGTGTGAACCTAAGCCAGGATAGCACTGGATGTACAGGAATCTATTTCCTTAGCACTATGGCTATGGGCAAATATCCTAATGCGGTTATTGTATACTTTACTAACAAATAAATTGATTTAATTAAATTGTAGATGTTTAAATCTTGTTTTAGTGAGAATTCTTCTGGATTTTTCTTATGAGTCACCCTGTGAAAATGAATCAAATAAACCCACAAAAATTAAGCGTATTTAAATGATTTATTGCTTATTCATTTTGATTCATAGAGGAAGGATATATATGATCTGTTTAAAGAATAAGATTATTTGAATAGGTATCATCTGGCACATGATACTCTCAAATAAACTCATTGCAGAGAGCTTCCTCATAATAAAATTTCCCTCTATTGTACTATGAATGTCTAATGTTCCTAATTTAATTAATTTTACCAAAGAAGAAGGATTCCCAAATGTCTTCAACAGACTTTCAATCATAGCGATGTTTGAAGCACTTAACATTTATGATTGGCACCACATGGCATATGTAACAATGTATTTTCAGATTGCCACCTTTCTACTCTATCTGGGGAAAATGCTAAATACGGGTCAGTTTATTTATTTAAATTTATTTATATCCTTGTTAACTTTTAGAAAGCATCTATTTGAATTTATTCAGTCCATCCAAATTATTGAATCCATGCATAGAAACATTTGAAATACCAAATGACCTTTTCTTTTTAAGAACAAAAGATGACATTTTGTGAAAGGAAATCCTTTTTGCAATTATCTTTACAATACATATTTACCGTAAGTGTATAAACCATAACTTTGTTCTAATTTCCATAAATGCTGTTTACATTATTTTTACAGCATTTTTAAAGCATTTACATTTTATTTGAAAAAAATGTTAACAGCATAATATATCAAATATTGGAACTATTATATTAAAATAGTACTTCTGTTGAAATCAGAAATGTATTTTCTCTTTAAGAACAATCTATAATTTTGGTTAATGCTTTGAGAGTGAAGTATAAATTTTACAAATCCTCTCTGAAGTACTGTAAACAATTCAGTCATAGAAATGATCTGTTGAGTTTGAGAACACAGGAGTGAACTAAAGCCACTTTAACAGACCTTTCACTAATCATAAACAATTCTGTATTTCTCAGGATTATTAAAAAGTAAAAGTTCTTGGAATCTGGAATGTGAATATAATAGTAATCATAAAAACCGTATCTTACACAGTGGTGAAGAAATAAATGTCTGTCTTGGTAACATCACAAGCTACATTCAGCAATAGCTAAAAATTTGGAAAGTAGATAATCTGACTGTCTGAATGCTAAAATAGTATGCTTTAAAAGCTGTCTTCCACAGAAGGGACTTCTGCATTCAAATGAAACCAGATCAGAGAATAGACACCAGCAATGTTAGTTATTTCCAATAATACAGAATTGCATAGCTCAAATTACAAATAGTGATTTATCTGTGCACTGAGAACTGATGTACGCTCTTTTTGCACCACCGTGAAATTTTCATTGCATTCATAATGACAAGAGTCAGATAAAAGTAATTTATGATGTAAACCATAAGCTAACATCTGATCTTGCAGTATAACTACTTTAAGGTCTCTATATTTTTAATTTATCAAAGGTCAATGAAAGTAGCAGTAAAAAAATTGGCTTGGATTTTAAATGTCAAGAATTCTTTTTAGTGTGATGCTCATTTCAAAAAGCCACGAAAGGATATAACTGTAGTACTCCAGTGTGAAAGCACCATTGGCTTCCATGCTGCTATACCCCGATGGTAATCAGGCTTTCCCTATAGGGACATTAGAGACGTATTGAAAATATATTTGAGAAGAAATGTGTGGAAGGACATCAGTGACTCCCTATATGGACCATTATGACACCAGTCGTATTTCCTATTAAAGTGAAAATGGCCGAACAAAATGTTGTGGCCATCCTAAACCAATGTTAAGAGAGAAGCAGGAGTACTTTAAATGTAGTCTGTTGAATAGACACCATTGAAAGAGTACCATGCAAGTGTAAAGTATTAAGGAAAATGTGTTTTTTTTAAATTTCCATTATTTATTGAAATAAAAATAGATGCTTTTAAGCAAGAATGTAAAAATCTAAGAATGACCATAAGGGTTCATCAAAATCGTCCATCTCCTCTATTATCCTGACTGCAACAGCACTCATAAGCTGATGCTCAGGAGGACAGAAAACAGGACAAGCATATATATTATTTCCCAGTACCACTCCTCCAGTTTTTCCCATATTACAAGTTTTCCTGAGCCTGATGTGATTTATCACAGCAGTAACTCTCAATTAAACTTTATTCTGAATATTTGTCCTGTTTTCTCTTGAATCCATCCACATCACAAGGTGTTCCACAGGTCTACTTGTGTTGAGAACCACATGCTTTTGTTTCCCCAGAGCATGACTACTGCCAGCTTCATTTGATACTCACAAGTTCTTGTACTGGAAAATACAAGGAATAGTGGTCCCTATGTGCTTCCTCCAAGTCATCATGATTTTGACAACTGCCATCATACCCTCAAACTTTCCCTCTTCTAGGCTGTAAACCCCTACCACTCAGAAATGCTGTCTTTCATGACCTAAAAATGATCCCTGATATGGTGGTTATATTAAGATGGTTTTTAATTTTTACGACTTAAAATATCTGCCTCAAAATAGTAGGCAAACTTATCCAGACTAATAACCACAAAGTAAGTAAACTTTGCTATTTATAATACCCTATATAATTTGTTATATTTTCTTTTATTTTTTACTTGCTTTCCAGGTTCTCTATAAATTGATGGAGTAGGAGAATTGATGTTGTAAGCAGAAATTGCTTTTAAAAACTACTGATATTTGCCTAGTTGCTGTTTGCATGATAAATGGTGCTGTATGTCTCATAATTGCTAGGGACTAATGACTACTCTGCCTTGTAAATAAACCAGCGGACAGTGTCTAAGCCTGTAGGCTAACAGCAAGAGATGCCTATCAGAAAGGTCTCAATTAACAGAGTACTCGTTTGTTGTGTTGTAACCTATTCTAGAGATATTCTGGTACTGACCTAGGAGCTGAGTACACTTCTATTCTCACATCACCCTATTTGTAAAACTTCCCTGAGAAGACCTTCTGTGCTGAGCTTTATAGTTCAGGGCTCAATAAGCTTTCTATCTTTAGCACAGTTTCAGTTAGCCTGCCACTTCCCATTTTAAGATGTGAAATCTCAATTGTGTTCCTGTAATTCAGCTGAATGGTTAAGAGCTGTGTAACATATTGGAAGAAATTTGAGCTTCCTGTAGTTTATCTAAAAATATGAATTAGTATTGTCTGTCTAAAGTTTGGCTTTTTTTTTTTTTTACATTGAAGTGCTCTTCTAAATAATGGGAATATGTAAAAGGCATATAAAGGCAGGGAGGTTATGTTCCATTATTTCCCAAGTTGTCTTCTATTGTTAGTTCACTGATGTGCAAAATTCCACTTTTCCCTCTGTGTTACACTTTAATGCTCTGCTTTTTTAGTGGGTATTTTAGATAGTGACTATTGGACATAAACACAGTATCACTGCTATTAAAGGAATGTGGAAATTTGGTATCTTTTTAAATTATTGCAATGTGAATAAAATATTGTTTATGACCCTTTTATAAATATAATCCAAACAATCAGTATATTTTTTATGAGTCCATATATTTTATGAGTAAGTACTGTTTTCTACTAGCATGATTCTGTATTTCCAAAGAGAATTGTAACATTTTCTTGTGCAGAATTCTGTTTTGGCACATTGCTAACAGCAGTAGATGTTAGATACTGTCTATTACCTTGCCTCTGCCAACAACCACAAATGGAATGTTTGCATCTGCTTTGAGCCATGCACCAAATTGGAAACAGTTGTCGTGCTTATATTGTGCCTGCACAACTAACTGATGACAACTGCCCTTCAGAGTATATGGAATTTTTTTATGCTTAATTATTTTTATTGCAGAACTGGGAACTTAAGAAAATCCTATGAGCATATCTTGGATAGCTTGAAGTTAGGAATAATAAGGTAGTGAGAAGAATTAAGAAGATGACAAGAATTGTAAATATTTGAGTTGCTGATTTTTATTTTATTTTCCTTTGAAATAACTATAGAATCATAGAACCATAGAATGGTAGGGGTTGGAAGGGACCTCTGGAGATCATCGAGTCCAACCACCCCCCTGCCGGCGCAGGAACACCCAGCGCAGTCCACACAGGAACAGATCCAGGCAGGTCTTGAAAGTCTCTAGAGAAGGAGAATCTACAGCGTCTCTGGGCAGCCTGTTCCAGTGCTCTGTCACTCTCACAGTGAAGAAATTTTTCCTCATGTTGAGGTGGAATTTCCTGTGTTTCACCTTGCTACCATTACCTCTCGTCCTATCACAGGGCACCACTGAAAAGAGACTGGCCCCTTCTACTTGACACCCACCTGTTAGGTATTTGTAAACAGTACTACACTGGCTCATGACATTTTCAGATGACTTTCTGGTACCTCCTCTTCCTTTCCTGGAAGTTATAAGGTTTTCTGTGTATTACACGTAGATTTGTGGTACTACGCTCAGTAATTTTCTACCAAAACACATTATACTTAGAATTGGCTAATTTTTCTCACATATATTTGATTAGTTTAACCAAACCAGTAAGAAAAAGAGCAATTTTTTTTTTTTACTTGAAATTCAGTTGAGACATATTTACTTTTCTTTAAAAAATATATCACAAATTATGTATCTGTAACGTGTCTGCAACAAGAGATAAGCTTAAATGAGATTTTAAGTTAAATGAATGGTAATGCTTTTGGTCATGAATTATATTATTTGCAACAAAAATATGATTTTTAAAATAAAATATTATTTTCTTTATTTCGGCATGACATTAGTAAAATAGCAAGTAAAATATCTGCTTATATTTGGATTCAGTTGGTACATAATTTGGCTTAGTTGTAAACATATTTGGAATTTCTGTAAAGAAACTGAAGAAAATTATGAAATACTTTTAGTTAACCTGTGTGTTGGTTTCTGTGATTGGTCTTTTAAGTCTAAATAAAGCCATTCTACAGTATTAGTCACTGCAAAGTTGTCATCCATAAGCAGAAATACTTCTTTTTGGATCATACCCAAGTAAGAAGCTGGTCTCATAAGATATCATCTTTTAAATGTAATAGCATCTAAGTTCCCAGGTTTTGAATGAAGCTGCTTTAGGAATAGTAGTCTAATATGTTGCTATGCCTTTTTGTCTGTATTTTTTCACCAAAAGGAGAGGAACTTTTGACTGTGGCCGTATATATCAGAAATTTTTGATAAATTGGAAATACTTGATCTTTGGAAAACTAACAAAATATAGGAAGTGCCACATACGTTCTAACAAATTTTGCAGGCATATGCTTACAAAAATTGAATTGAAAATATTGGACTTGAAATCAGATCAATGTGAACAGTTATCCAGACTACCTCAGAGCAGCGAATAACTGTGTGTAAATAACCTGTGTTGACATAGCTAATTGGCCTGAGTTGTGCACTTGCTTTGTGTTTCATAGTAGTTCACAACAGTATGTTCAGATTCTAACAAGGGCACTACAGAAGAACTTTAGCAGACAATGCAACTTAGGATCATTGAGAAAGCCGTATAGTTTCTCTAAAAATGTACAAATAAAAGCATTACATATTAAACTAGAAACACTGTAATTCATTGCAAAGCTTTGTTAAGGTCCTTTCCTTATACATCTGCTTTTTGGAATTTCTTGATTTCTTTTTTTCAAGAAACAAGAGTTCTGCTTACAGAAGTTTATTTTGTTTAGTTTTGTAGGGGTCTGTTTTAAATCTTTAGTGGAATTTATACTGTAAAGTATATTTTCTTTACTTCTATATTTTTTTCATAATGCAAGGGATTGCCAGTAAACATTGGTTAATGGTGCTGCATACAAGCACAATGGATGGCTTTGCAAAAAGAGAGTGTAGCAGCAGTAGCAGGTAGCATCTCGCAGTCAGCAAGTGGCAGTACCAGAGCAGGAGCAGTACTTGAGGTCACTGCAGTAGAAGGTGCCTAGATACTGCTAAGCTGAGCTCCTTGGTCCTTAGCAGATGAGTGGAATCCCCAAGAAACTAGAAGAAAAATCTTTCTGGGTTGAAGAAAATCTATAATTACAGATAGTCTATACCTAGTTACACCAAGGAAAGCAACCACTTATATGAACTCTGATTATGGTATTGTGTAGGAATTTGGCAGGTTTAAAGGCATGTAGGCTGAATTTGTTGAGAAAAGAATTTATCACTTAGAAATAGGCCCTAAATTACTGCCAGTAGATTCCCTCTTTAGAACTCATTGTATCATAAAAATTGTAATAAAAAGTAAATACTGTCACAGACACTGTGCATACATAAACCATCTTTAAGAGCGGATATTTGAAATACTGAAACAAAATTAATACATTTACAAGCTATGTTACACCATCACAGCCAAAAAGGCAATAACTCCATGTAAGGCTTTACTTGCTATTCTCTACCACCAGACAGAGTGCTGCATAAAATATAGAAGAGATACATCGGTATCTGGTGAATTTTGAACTTGGAAATTCAGAAAATAAGCTACAGAAACATGTAAGTCCCAAAGGAAAGTTCTGTCTACTTTGCTGTTGTCAGGAGACCTGTGGGCAGAGTTGGCAGTAGGAATCTGAGGGCAGAGAGAAAGGGAGCCTACTTGCTCAGTAAAGATGAGACTGAAAGGAGAGGGGATCTAATAAACCTTTATGACCCTGCAAATTTACGTTATTTGGGATTTGGAGAAGTGTTGGTAAGATGAGCTTTTGTGCCTGTCCATTTTGCCTAGTGTCTATTATGTTTCAATATTTCATACACTAAGCTCAATTTTAAATGAGCTGCTTCAAGGTAGGATGCACTGGTCATTATAGGAACCAAAGGAAGATAAGAAAATATTTAGCTTTTTCCACTAAAACCTTTATTAATAGTCTTGCAGAGTTCTGCTGCAATTTCATGCATTCGTTTGGCAGGCCTTCAGTCTTGTTGCTTTGTTTGTGCAGCACAGAATAATGGTAGCAACATTTTATTAAGAGGCAGCCATGCTAAAAACTAATAAAAACTTACTATTCTTTATAGCTGCTTTATAAATTTGACTCTCCTTTGGTGGGTATAAGTTTTTTTTCTTTCTTGACTTTTTATAACTGTATGCAAATCTTGTAAGTAAGCTATTTATTGATTTTGCTACTAGTTTCATGTCAGGACAGATATGTACCAATGTATAGGTGGGATGTATGTTTGGTTTGTGTACATTTATTTATAGCAACGGATTCATTTTAAAGAATCTATTTGCATGGTGTTTCATGAGAGTATATTTACAGGAACATGTATAATTTTTTTCTTAAATTTTTTTTCTGTGGAAATGGTTTGATTATTGTTTTTTATGCTTTACACAGTAGTCTTCTGAAGTAATAGCTAATGCAGGGGTGCACAGCACTTGTGTGCAGACATTGTTTTTAGTGTGAGCTTTTGGGGACAATCATTTGATGTACAGTAAACACAGGAAGATTTTTTTTTTAAGACAATTTCTCATGTCCTCTAAAAGAAGTAGAGTGTCTTAACTTTGCTACCTGTATCCTTCTTCTGCAGGAGACTCCTGATGGTATGTGAGGACTTAGAAATGCACACAAAGGAATAGTTATTGATGTCTTCTCCTTCAGTCTGTATGTGGTGACATGTAAAGCTATTCCTATCTCTTACAACACATGACACTTCCTGTAACAAAGGCATGCCTGACCTGGAATGGGGGATTGCTACTTACAGTGAAAAGCTGAGCATCTCTGGCAGGCTAGATTGGTTGTTTTTTACCTCAAGCATTTCTGTGACTGATAGTTCAAATAGTGTCCTTTTCTTCAGGAAAAGACTTTCTATGGCATTATAATGGATTTTCCATGTAAATTAATTAAGTAAACTAATACTGTAAGCAAATAAACAAAACAGTATTTGTGGACAAATTTGTAGTATTTTGGTTTCTTTTTTTAATAGCTTAACTAATTCAGCTATGATTTCAACAGAGATACATCAGTAGAGCATATGATGCTCAATTACAACTCAGCAGTACAGTGAAAGGAAACAGGGATCCCCCGATACCTGTTGTTCTTGCCCCAAAATAAACAGATAACTCATAGCATTTGTAGAAATGTAGGCCTATATTAACTTGCTTGGACAACTTATCACTGTTAAGCCTCCTATTCTATAGTATAATGAAAAATTAAACCACCACATTATAAATTAAAACATCCATTTTTCACTTTCTTTTTTTCATAACCATGGGAAGAAAATGTCAGTGCCTGAGACTTTTATACACACATATGCATTTTTCAGCTTCTACGCATGAGCTTGATTCTATGATAATTTTAAGTTAGAGAAAATTTAGTTAAGTTTAAGTTTGAAATTTAAGTTTAAAATTTAAATTAAAATTAAACTTAAAAAATAAAATTAAAATAAAATTAAAATTTAAGTTTAAAATTTAAGTTAGAGAAAATTCAGGGGTTTACATCGATGAAAAGAGGATGAATATTTTACTAGGAGATTATTTGCTTTTCATACAGGAACACTGAGGGATGGAATTTGTGTTGTTGATTATCAGCTATTTATTGCAGTCTGTGGTGGAAGACAGTCACTGTGTATTTCCTTAAACAATTCAAGTCCAGCAGAATGTTGAGCATTTGTTGCTAGAAGAAAGCTAAAGAAACCCATAGAGTGGTCACTTTAAATGTATGTATGTGCTAACTTTCAGTCATTTGGCTTGACAGAAAAAGTGAAGCAGTGATAGAAGCCTATCTATCTTCACAGTGAATATTACACAGTACATTGTTCTGCAAATTTGTTCCCTAGATAAAGATTCTATGGTTTTCTTTGTCTCATGTGTCTTAAGTGAATTTGCAAGCTTCGTCAAATGAACCTCCACAGAATTTATTTACCATAGTTTAGACCTGAGTTTCTTCTCCTCTCTCTGATTGTATCTCAGTTTTCTTCTCCTCAGGTTATTTTCAACATATAGTTAAAATTATCACCACAAGGTGGAGTTCTGAACTTTCCAGCATGAACAATCTCTTCATTAAATCAACAGGGAATAAACATAATTTCTTCCTGTCTATTACACTTCAATTACACCTGAAATTTGCAGGAGTGTTTATAGGTATAAATATATAGGAGAAGCAATAATTTTGGAACTATTTCTATGGTCAAACTGGAGTCTTAATGCAGAGTTAGTGCTGGTTTTAAACCTGGCCTTTTTAATCTCTTCTTAGAAAAAAAAAAAAAAAAAGGGTTGAAGATGTACTGTCTAAGATTATATTTAAATTTTTCTCCTCTTCATGAAGAACCACAAGCTTGCAGCATATCAAAGGTGTTGCTGCAGATGATCTTAGTGTTTGCAGAGAAGGAGTTTTCTATCACATAGTCAAAGGTTTTGGAAGGAAAATGTACACTTACGACCTATAAAGAAAAAGAATTTTTATAACTTGGGATTTGATATAATTAGTTGGCTGCTTAAAGGAATTCTATTATGCATGCTCAGTTTCTAAGCTGAAATGATTTCTTGGTTTGCAACTCTGACAAGATTTTCAACACATTAGATTTAAAAAATACATAGTTTCATAGGTATTTCTTTGTTGCCTCCTATAAAAATAGTGGTTTATAATATTGGTGTTCCTAGTCCATTGTAAATGACTACTTTTGCATGTGTGCAGCTCAGATCTGTTTGAATAGTTTGGTGTCTTTTACACATCTGTCTCTAGAGTCTGAAAACGAATGAAGCTTTCTGGTCTCATAAGGTAATTAACTGCTGGAGTTCATTCGAGGAGTTTTAAGTGGTAGAGCGGTTGCTGGTGGTGTGGGAGGTGGTGGTGCTGAAAGGACAGCTCATGGAGGCAATCGGAAGCATTGCTTCAACTGTGACGTGTCTGTGAGAGGTATGGGAATGGTTAGAATATAGTCCTTATACAGACATGATCAGTTAAACATTTTTAAAAGTGCATTTATAATCAATCTTATTGATTATAAGCAATTATTTGTAGTGCTCTTCTTCCTTAAGGAATACACTACATCTTCTGATGTCATGCAAACCTGTCCTCCAGGAAAGCTGTGATAAAGTCTTTGCTGTTTATGTCAATGGTGGTTGTCTATTTTTAAAGTGAAGCTATCCATTAACTCATACAGCTCTAAAACTCCTTTAGTTGATATGATCTTCCCATGAGGAACGACAAATGCTATTGTCTAAAATATCACAACAAGCTGGAACTCCTACGGCTTCCCTAGCTCCATATGTTCATATTTAACAGCTTAACTTTCAGTTTCCAGTATGGGATTCCTGTGGCTTTCTTCATTAGTGCTTGGCCAGGAACTCCACAAACTTCACAGCAGAGCGCCCTTGCTAACATCTTGTAAGTGGGCTCTCTGATACCCGCTTTTATCTTCAGCAGTCTTTCTTTCCAGGTTTTCTGAAAAGTATCCTGCAGGTTCCTCTGCATTCTAGGCAAAGGTTCATTTTCTCCTTGAGTGAGGACTTTGCTCCATGTGTGCACTTCTGGACTTGCCAAACAATGCATTTATTTTTTTAATGAATCCTTTCTACAGTAGCTTCTAAACTGAACACAAGTACAGCCATTCTAATAAACTCTACTCCAGTGCATATGAATTGGTTGTGTAAGGAACCACACTTCTTAGTGGCAGTTATGTAGACTGCCATTTTACATACTGAAAATCCACCTATTGATACTGTTATGGATTTTGTATGATATTGGATAACAGAATAGTTTCTCCCAATCAGCTATATATGTCTGGGGACAAAGTAGGATGAAGAACACACTAACCCATTCTAACCAGAAAACATGGTCTGATCTTATTTTTACAAAGCAGTCCAAGAGAGGATTATATCTCCAAAAGGGTGCTCCAAGTTCAAAGTATTCCTTTAGTCCTTCATTAGAAGCGTTTCCTCCACTCCTTCTTGACTGTTTAAACACAGCATTCCACCTGGAACTAGAAACTATTTAATACTATTATTCTTTTATGTGAGTGCAGTTCCCATTATCTCCATCCAGTCACTATTTCAGTACTCTCAAAAGAAATGGAAGAAGACCAAGTGATGGTACAAGACACCAATTTGCTGGCTTTTGTGTGACATTTATTTGGCTTTCATAAAACTGAAAGATCTATATTCATCATATTGAACCAGACTATTTTTTTGCATGTGCAGATATAAGGAGGTAGCTTACAGGAACAGGAAAAAAAACTTGCCCTGGAACTGGGAGAACTGGAGAAAATTAAAAGCTATACCTGCAATCAAATGGAGCACCTAAGTTCTTTAATAGCATGATTCTTCATTTCTATAATCTGATAATTTTGCTCATGTACAGTTGATCTTCCTATTTTTCCTATTATGCAATGGTAATAAAAATGATAATAGAAATTACCCAGAAGTACACAGTCATTGCATACTGAAGGTATGATAGGGACTTAAATTACATTTAATCTAAATCTGGATCTTTATGTATTCCTATAGGTAATAGGTATCTGGTCCCTCAGAATAGGATATTCCTTAACATGCTAAGGTTGTAGACATCTCAAGAACTTCCAGTCCAGCTAGGGATGTGTCACTTTAAAAGCACACAAGAAGAACAGAGGGAGACATGAAAGGGAAGAAAGACAGACAGAAAGGAAGAGATAGAGATGACTGGAGGGAGGAGGGAGGAGGTGGGGAGGGGGAGAGGAAAGAGAGAGTGAGTGTAAGAGAGAAAGAGTGGGGGAGAGATGGGAGGGAAAAGGAGGGACTAAGGGTTTCTAGAATAGGGGTTCTTGGAGAATAAGTGATCAGAATAACAGTTTGTACTGTTTGTACAGTGACTGAAATGGATCTGAGGACACAATATAGTCTACCCTCTTATGTGCATTAGGATCACCCCTAATGGATATTCATTTAACTTGTTCTTAAACATGTGTTGAGATGTGCATTCCCTATCAATGATAATCTGCTCCATCATTTAACTGTCCTGATAGCTGAGCTGTTTTCAATTAGCATCTAATGTAAATCCCCTTTGCTAAACTGGTAGCTCTAATTAAAACCAGGTCTAGTTTATCTATGTCCTTCTTAAAACATGAAGCCACAAACTGAGAAAAGTGCTGTTGTTGGGACCTCAGGATTGAAGTTAAGGAGATGCTACTTACTTTGTCCTTTTTTTCTGCCAATGGATTTTAAACTTATACTTAACTTTGTTGCAACAATACTGTATTTATTTTGATCACTATTCACTTCATGATCTACTACAACTTCATACCCTTTTCCATTATTTATGCTGTTGTCCTCTTTCTGTTTTTTACTTATTTGCCATTTGAGAAAAAATATAATGTCCATGCTTCCCCCTTCCAAAATGAAAGACAAATTCCTGTGTTCCTGATTCAGAAGAATCCTGTTACCATTTAATCATATCTCTGAATTAATTAAAATTAATCTAAATGACAGCAAAACTATATATTTATAAACACTATATATTTTCATTATTAATATTACTAAATTTATAAGCCAACTTCTGTTCTGTGATATTCAGGGGTAAATACACTTACTGCAGTTGTCCCTCTAGATTTGACCTCATTAAAACTGAAAGTACTGTATATGTCTTATTACAAAAATAGTTTATCCAAAAGGAACTGTGTAGGGAATACAGCTAGTCTCTTTCTTTCTTTCTTTCTTTCTTTCTTTCTTTCTTTCTTTCTTTCTTTCTTTCTTTCTTTCTTTCTTTCTTTCTTTCTTTCTTT
>JANVCC010000010.1:17033192-17046537 GCA_025345505.1 Todiramphus chloris collaris
TTTTCTCTTTTTTTTTTTTTTTCTTTTTTTTTTTTTTTTTTTTTTTTCCTCCAAACCAGACTTCTGTGTATAATGTAACACATTACATTATCTGAAGGCAAATCTTTTAGTATCAAAATCATGTTCTGGATATGATACCTCCTGTTCTGAATGTGATGATCAGGGAATTCTCTTTCACTGCTCTCGTATATCAGAACCAGTTATGGCCTATATAACTGTCATTGTTTCAGTAACCTGCAAATTTGTTGCTGTAATGAAGCTTCCCAATAAACAAAGTTATTTGCATTTATTAAGTCAGCGCTTGGATCTACAGCTGAACGACGAGGCTTATTGTGTAAAGATCTGAGGTTATACGTAACATATTTTGAAATGCTGTATATGGGCAGGAGAATAGTCATGGTTACGGCGGTGGGCAGGAAATCACAGTTTTGAGTCTTGGCTGTGCCACAGACTTTCTGTGTGACTTTGGACAAGCTACTCTTTGTGCATTAGCTAATAATACTATCTCTATCTCCCAGGGGTGTTGTGAGAATACATTCATTAATGTTTGTAAGGCTCTTGGATACTATAGTGATGGGGCCATATAAGCACTTAGAGAAACAATCCATTTTTGCAACAATGTGCATATCCCTGACTAAGGACTTTTTTTGCTGTAAGTTTTTCACAGATGCTTGTTATGAATAAATCTACAGTGAGGTTAAACTGCCTTTTGGAGTGCAGTTTCACTTTAGTATTCAGAACAGGTGTAAACAATAATAAGTTTGAAAACTGTTCCCCAAGAATAGAATAGAATTTTTATAGTCAGATGTTTGAATAGAAAAGATACCTCTCCTGATTCATCTACTTCAAAATCATGGAGGATTATTTACATCTGTATCTGTCTCACAAATAGTTTATTCTATTTTAAGCACTTCTCATTACATTGTCTAAACTACCTCCTCAGGCAAGTCATTCCATTGTCTAATTGCCTTTAAAGTTAAACAGTTTGCTCAAATGTCTAACTTATTTTTTTCCTTGTGGATATAAGCTGCTTTTTCAGTCTGTCCTTTCTTTATGGAATAACCTTCACTCATATGTGTTCAGTTCAGACACACAACACAGTTAGAGCAGGTTAACAAGGTATTGCTTTAGAGCTGATGGGAGGTAAATTGGTAAGCCAATGTAATTTGATTTGATAATTTTCCTGGCTTAGTGCTTTACAGTATTAAAATCTGAATATGGGGCTTAGAGCATTAGCACCAAGGAGAAGAAATTTTGTAAAGGACTTGTTGGTGAGAGATTTCCAAACTAGGGGAACAGGTGCTGTGCAGATTTCATGGAAGGTTTTGTTTTGTTATGACTTGCTTTGTTTTTATTTGTAGAAACTAGTGGCAGCAGATAAATTATGGAAGTAAGAGATTTGGAAGAGTGTGAACAGTCTCTGAGCACAGCAAAGAAGGCTCTGCAGTTTTTGAGGTTCAGGAAACAAGATGTTTGTTGTGCCTCCATATACAACTTTTTAACTTGAGGGCTGAGTTCAACCAAATTTTTTCAGAGACAGAAGTAGTAAATAAAAGTTTCAAAATGTTTATGAAAATTGGTCATTAGATCACTAGAAGACAGAGACACTATACACGTCCCAATGGTGGGAACAAATACTAAGTCCCTTCCTACTGTAATTAAATGTAGAGAATCAACATGGTCTTAAAAATTATCCAACTGCAGAAAAACAAAACCTGAAGTCAATTGCAAGATGTAAACATAGAGAAGATCAGGCCTCATTTGTTCTGGGGCTCATGAGATTGCTTGTTTGCTGTGAAGTCCATCCCTCCACTATTGTTATTTGAGTATGTACTGAATAGCTTTGCTTTTAATAAAGTTCTCATATGAGTGTTAGTGGAAATGTCTCAAGATGATGACTTCTCAAGATGAATATTGGTTTAAGCTATCATTAGAATTTCCTCACTATGCAGGAGAAAAGAGCTTTGATATTTTTATTTCTTTTTCTTTCTATGACAATTGGAGATTGAATGGTGGTGATATTGTCCTCTATTATAAACATATGCAACATATAGTGCATATGTAACATATAGTACATAATTAACATATAGACAAGAGAACTAAAAAGGAAAGAAAGAAGTAAAGTATTGCAGTGTTGTACAAACTTATTACACAAGCATCAACTCCTAATCTTAACTTGGATTCACAACTGTCAGGCTGCTCCCAACCTCATGTATTGTATCCTGTTTTCTAAGTTTAGCTAAAGGCTCAGTGTAGCCATCTTTTCTTTCAGTCTGTCAGTATATGCAGGTCCTGTACTACGGGATTCTTAATCAGAATTCCAGATTTGTAATACAATTTGATGCACAACTGAATAAAAAAGTTACCTGTAAAGTCAAGGAGAAGCATCATTAACAATTATTAATGAAACATTATTTTCTTCTCACTTGTTTTATACCAAAAAATGTCTTTTGAACTTTTATTTTATTCATGTTTCTGTTTATTAGGCATTTTTAAAGTAAAATCCTTCATTACCAAAGGTTTCCTGTATGAATATTTTTTCATAGTAGGCTACTTGAGTCACAACAAAATCTCTACCAAAATATTGAGGAAAAAAATGTAGCTTACTTTTATCATCTTAAAAAAATAGGAAATATTTTACATTTTGTGTCAAACTAATCCTCTTTGTTACACTGTATGCATCACACAAAAAATAATTGGGATTATAAAGTTTAATAGCTTGAAAAAAACTGTTTAAAAAAGCAAAAGGTGGCTGTTTACAAAGCTCAGTTCTGATAGTCAATTAAAAAAGATGAATATTCACAAACAGTGGAAAATTCAAATTTCTGTTAAAAATTATTTGTCCTGTGTTGTAGACACAACTTTGACATTATATCTGGAAAAGGAAAAGGAAACAGTTAAGCCTGCTCTAGCTATTACAGTTGCATTACTGTGTTTTAATGAGGATGTTTTTCTGTATGAGAAGCAGCAGGGTACATAACTGGGAAGGGTAAGTCCTTTTCCTTATGGCAAAGTAAATTGCCACTTGTTTTCACAGGAGGAGGTCATTGGTCATATACTGATTATATCCAATCTGATAGGACAACATTATTGATAAACACCTTCATACCTATGGTATGTCTTTAGGATTGATGCCAGTTGCACGTGTTTTCATCAAGAGAATAAATTCTCCCTTGCTGATCCCTCAGGCAATACTTAATGTACAATTAGATGTTATCTTGCTCTCACTATCTGATATTTCAGTTTACTACATAAAGTATACACCTGCTTCTCATATCTCATCTATGTTTTTCTGAAATGATTATAAAAAAAAATAAGATTTTAAAACCTAGTGGAAGGAAAAAAATCTCTAATGTGTAGGCAAAGAGAAGGAAACAATATAATATGTGGTTGGCATTCAAAATAAATATAAAATACCCTATTTAACCATAACAATTATTCTAGTTAGTGTACTTTCTTTTGCTAGTCCCTTGTTTCTAGAAGTAATTGTCATGTGTTTTGGGAGTCTCATTTGTTCTGGTTTTATAGAATTCCATTAGTTTTCTGTGGGAAAAAAAAAAAAAAAAATTCTGGCATTGTTTCTTCATAAAGAAAAAAAAACCAACAAAGACACAAAACAAGCTATTTGTGGATTCAACATTTGGTGGCATTACATTTTAAGTTTTTACTATGAAGGCTATGCCTAGGTAAGTGCTATGTACTGTATCTCCTTTATAGGGAAGATAGGAATACTTGGTCTTTTTCAAAGAGAGAAAGAGAGAGGGGGAGAGAAACTCTTTTACCAAGTTTCAGTTATTTTAGATGGAGCTGGATGTGTTTGGTTAACTTATATCTTAATGCAAAAAACTCTTCTGAAATCAGTGAAGGACAATTTATGAACGCTATTCTCAGTATCTTAAAGTAGATATTAAATACAGTAGGATGACTATAAGAGAAATGCCCAAGTCTTCAATTCTAGATCTTCAGTGCGTAGGCTGACCCCCTAATGTTGTAGCTTATTCTGTGTTCATTTCCTTTTGCATTTTCAGAAGTGATTTCAATTGAATCATTTATGGTTCTTCCATTCAGATTATAACAGCTATTTTGGAGCGGATAACACTCAATGGCTGTATATGAGACATTGCCCGGGGTGCTTCCAAGATGCTTTTGAGCTGGGTAAGGAAATCACTGAGTGTTGACACATTCTCAAAGCACTATGGCATGGATTGAGAGCATACAAACAGTGTTACTGACCTATTATTCTGTGTGTTACTGACAGAATAGACTATACCAGTTTTCTCTGAAATGTTAAACAAAACCAAATAAGCATTTATATATAAAAAAAAAAAAGTAATAAGTATTTAAAAAAATACAGTTTCTAATCCGTATGTGGTAATTCATACATAAAAACTAATTCATCATTACCCACTTCTGATGTGTCTACTTTTCCTACAGTAGCCATTCAATGTATAATATTATCCTAATGCAATGTCATAATATTATCATTATATTAATATACTCGTGAGGTAAACCATACTCAGATTTCTACTGTGACATTAGGGTCAAAGGTAAATGCTTGTGCGGGCATGGCTTAGACAATATGCTATTTTAAGATTTAAACTCATGTTCAAACTGTAATTCCTGGATTATCTGTCTACATGTTACCTTATGTACTCTTGTTCAGTTAGGAGAAATTGGCTATCATGATTCATTTGCCCTGTCACATATGGAAACAGGCAACTAAAAACATATGAGCTAGTGAACTTGAACCTGTGCATGAAGGACAGTGTAGACATGGGGTGTTGGTTGCCTTTCACTGAGTGTGCAGTAAGTGAAGAAATAAGATGAATCTTTCTGCCTCTTGTTCAAAAGCCTTATGATGAGTATGATGATCAGGACAGTCCAGGACAGGTGTGATGCTCAAGTGTCCCAGGAGCTGGCACAAAGAAGGTTCCATAATCCACTTCACTCATTCTCTATTTAAAGCTAAGCAATGTCCAGGGAGAGTGTATATTCTGCTGTAGAGAAAGATATTCTCTTACAGTGTTTGTGTAATGCTCTTTGTAATGTTTTATCCATCTGAAATCCAGCTGAATCAGCTATAATGTCTCCAGGATTTTTACAGAAGTTCAGGCTGTGCACTGTCTCTAGTCCATATACCAGAGGTGATATTTTAGTATCTGAGTTTTTTGTTAAAGGCCAAAATCTCAGATGCTCCATTTCATATTATAATTAAAGTTTTCTATTTTAAAACAATGTAAGCATGCGGAAAAATAGTACCTATTAGAACATCATAATTAAAACAATATGAAAGAGGATGTTTCCCTTTAAAAATGTGATTTTCACAAAAAGTTTTTTGGGAAGCTGCTGTACAGTGGCTACTTCATTAACTTTATTACTTCATTAGTAAGCTGTATGCTGCCTGATGTATGTGGTAAATAGAAGAAATAAACTTCCCACAAAATCAAACAGACAAGCAAATTATAAATAGGTTGTGCATGCAAGGGAAGGTTATATTAATATGCAGTTTCTGCCATTATCCCACCCCAGGTGGACATAGATGGGCTTCCAATGCATTAATTCCATGGAGTCTAGTAATAAATCTCAGATTAGCTTGCAGTAATACATTTTCATCCTCCTGAACACAATATTTCTTATACTATTTAGTATTAATTGGTCATATCTAATAAAAGTTAGAGACTAGCTAATACATTTTTTTTGCCTTACTATCAAGAACCAGTGAAGTATATTATACATGAATGGCTTGTAAAATTATTGGCTTATATTTCAGAATTACAAACAAGTTTGTGTTCTATGATCTAAGGTTATAAATTTTAATTTTTTTTTTCCTTTAATTATTCAAGATTTTGGAATGAAGTCCTGAATATAGACCCAGAAGAAACTTAATATATACAATTCTGGGCCTCCTTTCATATCACAGTCTGCTGCAGGTGTAGATCTCTTGAAAACATGAAAGTTTTCAAATTTAAAAAAAAAAAAAGAATGCCATAGTGGTAAACCCATTTTAATTTATACATAAAATGTAATATTGTTCATTTTTTTGCATGTAACAATTTTCAACTGTTTATTTGAGGTTTTGAATAATTTTTATAATTTTTAAGGCATCTGCACTTAACTTTTTAATTAAAAAAAATATGTTTCCCCTCCACTAGCTTATTAGCAACCAAAGATTACTTTTTCCCTCTGTAATATCACCCAAAGTACTCAAACATTACAGAGACAGTCATTGTCCTTTCCTTATACATTCAGAACGTGTCCTAACTAACTGTAGAGGTGACTGGTTTGTTCTGAATATGCTCCATTTTTGCTGCATCTCCCTTTCCTACTTACTACAGTAAGAATCACTAATGGAAAGAATTAAAAGTGTCCACTGTGGCCTGACTTTAGCTCCTGATCATTTTTTTATGATATCCAAGTTTTCAGGTGAAAAGTCAATAGCTAAATAAATGTAAAGAAAGTTCTCTGGTTGAAGTTCAAGCTACAGGGCAAAGACCTTATTGGTTAAGTTGCAAGTGCATATGAGTTTTATAGTAAAATTCACTCCTGTAGAATTTGGACTTTTTATTTTTTATTTTCCCCCTCTACTAAAGCAGAAGGAAGCAACAAACCCCGCAAATATATTAGCTTATTAACTTTTCCATACAACACTCATATTGGCCATTCTTACAAAGGTTTGCTGTGACTTGATTCATAGAGTCACTGCTTATTTAGCATGGCTTTCTCCATGGGTCTCATTTTCAATTAAGAACTTACTCACTGAACATTACAGCATTTTAGTTGTGTTTAATTAGTCTAGACTCTCAGGAACTGATGCTGGAAACCGTGGATCACAACTAAATACCTTTATTTTCACATGTTTAATCATCCTGGTTATAATACAAATACTTTTTCTAAAAAACGAGTAAACAATTGTATTTTGAGGTGCTAAAAAATCCAAGTGATCTTAACACACAATAAGAAGTCAGAATATGAGGATAAGTCCTCTCAGTTTCACTGTGAGTTCTGTGACTAGCCCTATAATTGTTGGAACATTCAAGCCTATGCCTTGCCAACCAGTCATAACTGTGAGTTTCAATAGTTGTATGCTCTCTCTGAAATATCATAGAATCATAGAATCACAGAATGGCTTGGGTTAGAAGAGACCTTCATGTGACTTTGAATGCTTCATTATCATTTCAAGACAATAATCTTACAACTGGAGTCAGGTAGAAAGCCCTTGAGACTCTCTCTTTGAGATTAGTAGTTCTTCTAGATGTAAATTGATACTGATTTGGGTCTTTTTAGTTGAATGGAGGCATATTTTGAAAAGAAGAATGGATGTGGGCCATTAACAGAAAAATTTGGAAGTATGAAACAATGGTCAGAGAATGCCCATAGTATTACAAGTTCTCCGTTAAGTCATGTGTATTTCTGTCAAATTAATACTCAGTTTCTGTTCTGTCCCCCTGACATATATAAAAGCATCCATAGACAGCCATGGCATATGTATCATGTATTATAGAAATTAAATCTTATCGTTTGATGTCTCTTTCTTCAGACATGAGAATATTTCTTCCTGAACAGGTTGAGTGAAAACTTGGTACATCTCATATAAAAATAAAACAAAAAAACCCTATACTCTGGAAGGCAAGAATGAATGTCAGCACTGCAGGTTCTTTGCAGAAGATATGCTGCCCTGTCTCCTTCCTCAATGGCAGCTCATTCATTACAGCTCATGTATTTTCTCATATGCATACTGGCACTAGTTCCTGTACCGTACTGGTTGCAAATACCATCAGTGTTGAAGATGGATTTTTTAAGGCTCTAAATTTTGTAATCCCAGATGCACTGGGTTTTTTCTATGTAGAAAATTCCCTAGGTCATAGTGCTGTCATGGTTCTCAGTAGGAAACCTTAATTGCAGAGCTAGTTGGATAAGAGTTGGATTAGCTGCCAGAGTGTTGTCTGGAAAATCTTTCAGCTGTGCAATGTTATCACTTCCCTACGTCCCCCCGCCCCCACCCCTGAGGATTCCTAGCCTACTGCATTTGGTGAGATACATATGTTTTCCCTAGCTACAGGAGCTGTGAAGGGTTCCTCTGGGATATCTAAGTATAAATACCTAAATGTGTCTTCAGTTGCTAGTTTATTTTTAGTCAATGGGTGGTTACCAAGTCATCTCTAATTGTGCTGTTAAATTTGTCAGAGCAGCTACTGCAAAGCTAGGTGCTCCCTGTGACAAGTTGACTGTATAAGGTAAAATGAAAGAGGACAAAGGAAACATTTCAGAAGTTAGCTGTTTAAAGGTTTCATTTATATAAGGGGAGATCGAAGATATGGGGAAGATGATCCACAAGTACAACATGGATAGAGAAGTATGGTATCAAATTTTGACTATACTACCCACAGCACCTGTGACGGACTTATTGTATCATTTCATATTTGTGTTTTGGTAGAAGTTACTGGTGATTTGAGGGATCAGAGTTGTCTCACAAAACCTTTCACTTCTTCTTAGGCAGCTCTTACACAGCCTTTCTCAGTAGTGTCCAAAAGCTATTACCAACTGGTGACTGCTATGTGGAATAAAGTGCAACGAGTTCCCAATGGGCAACTCTCCATTGTGACATGAACGGCTGGTACAGTTCTTTATAAATAGAAAAAAGGAAGAAAATCGTACCTGAATAGAAAGTCAGCAAGACGGTAGGAAGAAGACAAGAACAGCAAAATAATACAACTGAAACGCCAAAGGAAACATAATCACCTAAAAAGAGAAATACATCAGAAATTCTAAGCCAACATGATGCACTATAGCAAGGAAATTGCACATTGGTTATTCTAAAATATCTAGGCTATGCTATCCCTCTTATGGATCTGACACTAGGAGAAAGAGCTGGAACCAGAGTTTGGTCTGTCAAAAATTATTAAAGACAGATTAACACATCACCATTTAGATGGTCAAATTGTGGTTCTTGCGGTAGCTGCATCTTATCGCCAACCAGAGATAAGCAGGATATCTTTAGAGATTAATTTTTACTCCAGTGGCACTTGCTTAGCATCAGCTGAAGAGCAACAATAAAATGTTGAGGACTACTGTGGCTGTGGCTAGCCTGGTAGCAAAGAAATGTGAACCATCCATTGGCATGCAGAGAACAGAGGGGAAAAAAAAAATGCTTAAAGGCTGCAAAAACTAATTGGTGGAAGTATATCTATCTGTATTCTTTACTATATATTCAATATATCATCTACTTTGGTTAGATTCAAACTAGAAAAAGATTTATAATGCCACTTCAGGCATATGTGAAGGATGAACTGGGTGAATTTCAACAAAATAAAATGTTAAACTTAGCATCAGGAGAAACATTCCAGCTGAGAGAACCACTGAGCTGGAATAATCGCCTCAAGTGACTGGTGACAGACTATTGCCTGAGTAACTCAAAAGTAACAAAAATGAAATCCAGTGGGCATTGGCAAAGGTTTGGTCTAGATAACCTAATAATAGATATCGTCTGCTCTATTTTTTTCATGATCCAAAGGCAGTACTAGTTTCCAAATTCATTAGTGAAAATGGGCTAATATCATATCTTGTGCCACTGCATTTAGATCTGCATTGGCTGTGCATAATTTTGGGTTTTGTTGCATGAACAGGAATAAAATTATTATGCAAGAGGCATTTGACACAACTGGAAATACCAGGAGGTTAGTTGTAGGTATATGGAATACAATCTGAACGTGATTGTGTTCCAGGAATTTTAGCATGATTTTATTTATAAAATATCTGAGTAATGAAGAATAAATCTTCTAAGATTTAGTAGAATCTTTTCACAGAATTAAATGCAGAGTATAGATATTTTTAAACCACTAGAATGGAGCAAAGGCTGCTGTCTTTGCTACAGAGTTCCAGTTTTAGTAATTCTGTAGAACTAGATTGAAGTTTTGGTAAAAAGAACAAATGAGCTGTATTTCCAAAAGAGAACACACATTTGGAAATTATGGCTTCATTTTTGTGCTGCTTTCCCATAAGAACTCAGAATTTCTGTCTCAAACACATTTTATCTTGCTCTTTAATCATCAGGAAAATGCATTCCTCACTTTCTCACTATTTTTCCCAGCTGCAGCTGTTTTCTGTACTGGAAATGTCTTACAACATCACCACCATCTTTTACCAGCTTTCCAGTGGTGAACATCTTTCCTTTATCATTAAAACACAACTGGGAGGGTTCCTGTGGAGAGGTTCCCTGCAGGAGCTGCTGCTGGGACCACAGCCTTTTGGCTCTATATTGCTGGAGATGTATGGGGTCAGAGCTCTGGCAAAAACCTGAAAATTCACAGTGAGATAGTTCTGTAAATCTCTCTCGGCCTAAGCAGCTTACAAGTTGTTTGACAGGTGTTATTCTGTTAGTTGGGGATGAAAATCTTAAAAAAAAAAAAAAAAAAAAAAATTTCAAGAAAATCAAAAACGGGAAAAAAAAAAAAAAAATAAAATTAAAAAATTTAATAAATATAGTAGGGAAAAAAAAAAAAAAAAAAAAAAAAAAAAAAAAGTCTTCCAGAGAAGTCTACACTGGGAACTTGAGATATATTTAATATTTTATGAATCTTTATGTAGTTGACAGGTAAAGAAAATGAAGATGGATATTTCTGAATAGGACTCACCCAATTTGAAAGGTCCAAAGCTATTTAGAAAACACAAAAACCACAATGAACCATATTTAGTACAGAGCAAGCAGCGTTGCCAGGTACCACTGTCCTCTCAAATGGGAAGTCTTCTGGAATCCCTTGTTGCTATGAGACTAAATATCTCTGTACAGTGTGAGCGCTGAACCAGATTTTGCTCCCACTTACACCAGTGTGCATGTAGAGTGACTCCTCTGTGTCCAGGAAGCACAGTGCTTCATTCTCATGTCTTCCTTATGAAAGGGTCTGATCCAAAGCCCACAGAAGCCCAGGAGTATTTGTCCAATTCAGAAGCTCAGAGAAGTCAGTCTAGTTTAAAATGGGAGAAGCAGGCAATTTTGGGATTTTGACTATTGACAGTGGGTCTTCTCATGCTTTTAGTCCAAAAAGGAAAGTAATGTGTAAAATTTTTCATAGGATTTTTCTCCAAAGTTATCATATTCACACTGAAAGATACATATTGCTTATCCTGAGCTGCATAAAGTCTTTGAGACACTTTTAAAATCCACTTATCTGTGGATGTAAAACCTGCTGTGTCAGGGGTTTTACGGGTTGTTTTTGTGTGTGCGTTTGCTTAAGTATAAAATGTGTGAATGTTCTTTAGCTACTTGACACTTTTTCTTTCACCCAGAAGACAAATAAACAAACAATACCCAACTTGAACTGCTCCCAACATGGGCAGTTTCTCATCCAAGTGTACATTTCAGAATGAAAGATTTACACTTGAAAATCTCTAGTGTAGCTATGACATTGCGTTAACATTGCATTGCTGTAATCTTCAAATATAGTAAATGCAATAAATGGGTTTATAGGGATTTGTGTGAGTTTAAAATTCAAATGATAGTTGTTGCTAACATTTCTCTTCCCTATCAGTGAAAAACCAAAGAATGCAGAGATGGACTTAACACACATCATCAACAATAAAGGACGATGCCCAACAAAACTATTGGTCTTTTATTAATATGTCCTTCCAAGCATCTGGAAGACGGAAATTTTTTTTCTTAATATTTAAAGTTTAATAATAATAATAAAAGAAAATATGCAACCAAAGAACTATGAAAACAAAGCTCTTAGCTTGCAAGTATTCCCTGTCTTGGGTTATATCCTCAAAACTCCGGAGTCACTTCCATGCCTATCCCGGATAAACCGGGGTAGTGCATCGGCTATCGGTACGTTACTGTCATTGCTCATGTAGTGCAGTAAATTTACAGCCAGCCTAAGCAGCACAGCAACTTTCAGCTTGGCGGGGAGCTGCCCGGCGGGGAAGACCCGCCGCCGGGTCGGGCCGGGTCGGGTGGTGTAGCGCCTCCCGGCCCGCCGAGGCCGCCTCCTGCCCGCAGCTCCCCGCGGTGCTGCGAGCTGCATCTGTCCCTGCCCGATCCTCGCCTGCTTTACCCTGCTCTCTCCGTCGCTCGCACCCTGCCGACACCCCCTCCGGCCCCGCCGCGCCACTCTCCTGCTCACCGCCGGCCTCGCTCCGCGCTGCTCCCGCAGCTCCCCGCTCCGCCGCACTCGGGGTTTCGTCCCGCGAGCCGCCGCGAGCCGCGATGCTGGGCACACACGCGTCGCGGAAGTTGCGCGGGGCAGACGGTGGCGTTTGAACGCGAGAAGCGCGGAGCTGCACCGCCTCCGCGGACAGAGGGGCACCCAGGCGAGAGCGCGGCTCAGGCAGCCTGCTCCGACGCACAAAGACACGCATTCGGCAGCGCTTCGGCGCTCAGTTGTTCCTCCTATCCCTGCGCGGCCCCACCGAGCCGCCGCCAGCCGCGTGTGCGGCACCGACCGCGGTGGCCTTCCCAGGCAGCCCCGTCCGTCGAGGCGACCCCCGCGGCTGCCGGGTGCGGAGCACCACTGCGGGTCTGCCCCGGCCCGGGCTGCAGCGCGTCCCACAACGGCGAGGCCGAGCGCGCAGCCCCCGCGGAGCGGCTCCGCAACGCAGCACCTCCCCGACCTTCCCACCCTCCCCGCCCGGCTTCTGTACGGCAGCCGGCTGCCGTGACTCGGTCTATCGCATGGAGCGGCAGGGCGGCAGCAAAATCTCAGCCTGGGCCGTTTTTATTTTATTTTATTATTGTATGGCATTCGTTCATTTGCGTTCTTGTTTTCCATGGGGATGGCTGCCACGGCGGCATCAACCTGTAGACTGAGAGAGCTCTCGCCGTAGCCCGGCGCAGCTGCTCGGAGGGCGCTCTGCGGTGCCACCGCCGGGCAGCGGCGCCGGGACAGGGTCGACTCCGCGGGCGGACGGCAGGCGGGGGAGCGGGGCCGGCCGCGGCGCCCGGGGAAGCTCCCGGAGGCGGGGAACGAAGAGCCCCAGCGGCGGAGGTGCGAGCCCGAGGGGAGGCCAGCGATCTTTGCAAGATCTCCCGAGCGGCACCGCGTCTGCCGGGGATGGCGGGCTGAACTGACTCCCCCCGGCACCACAGAGGATCTCCGAGCCGGGGGAGGAGGAAGGGGGGTGCAACAAATTGCCGCCAGCCTGGAGAAGTTGCAGTAAAGAGAGATCCCTCCCTCCCCCCGCTCCCTCCCCTCCCCATTCGCTCTCTCCTCCCCGAGCCGTGGCAGCGAGCAGCGGAGCGGCGGCCCGACGAGCGAGCGAGCGAAGGAGCGAGCGAAGGAGTGAGCGGCGCCCGCAGCCCGGCGATGCTGCAGCGGCTCCCGCGGAGCCTCGGCGGGGTGGGCCCGGCCCCCCC
>JANVCC010000010.1:17046937-17073077 GCA_025345505.1 Todiramphus chloris collaris
CGCTGCCGCTGCCGCTGCCCCCGTGCGGGGTGTGAAGCCCCGGCCCCTCCTCCGCAGCCCCGGGCTCGCCCGCCCTGCTCGGGAGTGTGGTCCCTGCCGGGAGCCGCCGCGCCTGGCGCACAGAGGGAAGCGTTGATGCATCGCTGTGGAAATTCATTGTGTGACTTTCTGGGTATTTACTGAGTTTCAGACCGAGATGCAGCTCTTGAAAGCTTTATGGGCACTAGCAGGAGCAGCGATCTGCTGTTTTCTTATATTTGTCATCCACTCACAGTTTCTTAAAGAAGGTAATTATATCTGCATGTCTACATACCCTGTTCTTTAATACGAAGGTCTTTACGAGCTGCCTTAATTATTTTTACTGTTTCCAGTATGTTCTATTTACAGCAGTGCTTCCACGCTATTTTTCCTTTCCGTTAAAGCCTTCTCATTTTTGTTCCTTTAGATAATAGGTAGCTTTAGACTTACATTCTTGATAAATGTATATATATATATATATATAATCCGTATCATGTTTGTATTCAGTGTTTTAGCCAATGTCTCATGTCTTTATGGGGCTTATATAGCATATAGAAAATATTTGTTTCTATCAGATGACCACAGAACAGTAGTCATCATGGGAGTGTTAATAAACAAAAAAAACCCTTTAACAAGTAAACGTCTTATTTTTATACGAGATCAATAGGCATCCTTTCCCTCTTCCTTATTCAGTACATTTTCAATAGATGGCACTAAAGTTCTATGGAAAGGGCAGGGCAGAGCAAATCCTGGGCATTCAGCATCTTCCTTCTCCTCTTCACTGCCCCAAAACTGGAAGAGGCCTTTGCATGGTTTCAAGGCTCTTGTTTTTTCCATCTTCTGGTCAGAAAATTGTGATTTACTGCAGGAAACAGTTTGGGTTGTGGGGCAGGCTTTCTTCTTCTTTTTTTTTTTTTTTTTTTTTTTATATGAATTGGTGGAAAAATTGTTTGATTAAGTGGATAGAGGAATTTTCTTGGGGACAAACACTATTACTGCTTTTTTGTTGTTGTTGTTTGTTTTCTTTCCTCAAGAAATTACTCTTTGTTCTTGTTTTTTTTTTTGTTCTGTTGCTAAAATAATTATTCCACTGCCTACTTGTAATGCAAACTATAGCCGGAGATTCCAGTGTGAATCCTGAGAGATTTATATATATTTGGTGGTGTGTGGGAAAGCCCAGTGCTGTTCTTTAAGCGATGTTAACAAATATAACACAACAATATGGGGGTTTTACTGAACCCATTTATTCTTTTTCAGAGTTGTAGTATAGTTGAGATTAGAGCAGCCGGAAGAAGGAGCCCAGCTCAGCTTGGAGTGCTGGCTGCGCCAAGCATGGAAAAAAACTTTTATGTGACTGGGACAAAGTTTCACTCAAGACTGGGCAAAGCGACAACCTTGCAACCACTGAAGTATTGCTACTGTTTTTAATTTGGTGTCAATCTAAAAAAAAAAACAAACCCGAGACAGTACTTTTTCACAGATCTTTTCTAAAGCAAATAAACAATGATTTGCCTGATTTGGTTAATTAAGAATCATTATCCAGATATCTCCAGTTACAGAGATTTCTCCTTTAAGAAACCTACCCGTGCTTTAATTGCATTGTGTGCAATGCCTCCCTCATAGTTGCTTATTTAACATTCTTTTAAAATGCTCGGACTAGTATATTTATATATCTCTGTCTAAGGGGATGATGCGGTTTTTGAGGAGGTTTTGCAGATATTAATTAAATATTGACAGTCATTTGAGGCTGGTTTTTGTCAGTGTTTACTATTATGCTTCTCTCTTTTTTTTTTTTTTCTTTCTTCCTTCAGTTTTCACTGCTTGATTTTGAGACCTGTGTTACTGTAAATAATGCATAAAGGAAGAAACGTTTTGTTTCACTTACAATATTTCTTCTTGCATTGTAGAAGTAGAAAGCTAGCAAATTAATATATAAAACCAGAAACCATGGTCATACATCAAGGACTTTCACACGTTTTACATTGCTTCTCCTCCAGCAATTAGAGCCACTCTTAATGTGGACTGCAGAGAGAAAACTGAAGCTCTTAGGCTTGTGGGATAACTTAATTGCATCACTTTGTTTAGATTTGTGAACAAAATAGTTCTGGTTTTTTTTCACAATGAGAACTATATACTTACTGCAAATACAGATTGCATGCATTGGGGTAGTTGTCAGCCTTTTCTTGAAGGGTGCTAATCTCCACAATAGCATTTTGACCCCTTTCATGCAATTACTTCAGCAGTGTGTGTATTCCTTCCTCCCTGTAGTTTCAATAATGACAGTGAATAGTTTAGTGGAATTGATTGAAAGTCTGCATGGTATAACTGATTCGATTTTTTTTTTAATTTATTTACAAAGACCTTTTAAAATGTCCAATTAAAAATGATTGGTTTAAGCATAATATATTCAAATGCAGGCATCTAAGAGGAGAAATAGGTAGCAAAAGATTTAAGGTATATATTGTAATAGTTTGAAAAAGCAAGATTTACATTTCTTTTTTTTTTTTTTTCATTTTAAAACCTCGTGGTTTGTTTTTTTTTTTAATTATTATTATTTTCAATAGGAAAACAAGGGAAAGAAGTGTGAGGACAGGACTAGAAAATCATTTAACCATATGCCTACCACATTAGTTTGCTAAGTAAATATGTATAAAGAAGAATTCACATGAGCTGGCTGTTACCTTACCTTACCTTCAGAAGATTTGAAATTCTTTTCTGATATCACAGTTAGCCCTTTACATTAAAAAATTATTAGAAGTTAGTAATGGTATGTCTCATTGCACATAATGTTGTTAAGACTGTTGATTTCCTGGCAAAAAGATTAATTTTCCATCGGAGCCTAATGAACTACATAGGCTCATTGTTTGGAACTCAGCTGTGTGGCCACATTCCTAAGTTAAATGCTTGGACATTTTCATTTGATTGTTTCTTGTGCAGAAGGATACCTTCCTGTAGTACCAAAGAACAAACAAGTAGCGCCTAGCCTGATCAGATTAGCTGATAGCACATATTTCCTGAGACAATTTGACAGTACAAGTTCATACACCAAGCATCTCTTTTGTATGCAAGGCAATTGATTTAAAAACAATGACATGTGCAATTAATTAGAGGTCTGACTTTATTAATACACACTCTTTCCATTTTTGCATGTTTTGTATTATTTACTCATTATTTTCCAGAGTCAGGTCTTAATATAAAACTGACAGAATCGTCACTGCTTAAAATATCTCAAAATGATACAATTACCATGTCTTTTTCCGTATTCATTTTCCTTTTACTTACTTGAAATTAGAGATGTTATCTCTTATGTTAAACTCTTGTCACCTATTAACACAAGAAATTTTTATAATTTCAGCTGTACTTGCATAGCTATAGTGTGTAGAACTTTCATTACATCCAGCTGAAACTTATTACAAGAACTAAATCCTCCTTCAGCCACATTCATGAATAGGAGATTGTGTGTTGCAACAGTCAACTGAGAGTTTTAACACTGTTAATTTTTCATTTTAGCTCCTATTCTGAACTTGGATTTTTCTCTAAGTAGCCCTATCTTAATTCTTATATATTTTTTTATACATTTCTGAATTAAGGCAGTTTAGTAGTAGCATTACATTGCTGACATTTAAATGGTGTTAAGAAACAATGAATGCTTGTTCTGAGATGAGTGGGAAAGAGCTGTTTAAACGTCTATTTTCATGAATATGTTTTTTTCAGGAAGTGAAGAATGGGTGACACAGGGTGCCATTTTTCCACACTTAGGCTTTTGTGTGGAAATACAGGTCGTCCTGTGGCTAATCCGTTCCCCGATGTCCAATCTGTCCTTCAGTGTTTCTAAAAGATGAATAGAGCTGTGAACCCAGAAAAGGGTATTGTGATATATAATTGCAGTTCCATGCCTGCCTGATCTTCCTGCAAAGCAATTTAACATACTCTAGTCAGTATCAGGGGGTGCTAAAAACTGAAATATCTAAAACTTTGTGCATGCACCGTTGAGAATTAGAAGTAAGGAATTGCCTTCACTACTCACGTCTGATTTTAAATAATTTATAATCTATTATTTTTTTTTAACACATTTATTACAGAGAACTTAAAAATATTGAGCTGATGTTTCACACGTTAATTGTGGGAACTCCTTTGTCCCCAGAGAGGTACCCTTTTCACCTATTAGAACATTTTAGCCATTCAGACATGGTAGTGGTGGGGAAAGGTAAAGGATACAGTTTCTAAACGCGTCTTTGAATCCCATGGAAAGTAGGGCAGTTAGGGAGTAACTTCAGAAGGGTATGTATCTACCGCAGACAGGGTGTGTTGCAGCACTGGATATACTTCAAACCTTTGTTCATCCTGTTATTGCTGAGTAGGAGACTGGAATGTCTTATTTACCAAGGGTGGTTTAATATTTTGAATGGTTTATGAGACTAGAGTGTTGTGAGCCTTGTTTGGAGAGGTGCAACACAGAAACATGGATTCAGTCTCAAGAATCCTACTTGAAATACAGAAGATTAGAGTATTCAGATCTCAAAACCACTTTCTTAACCTGTTGGGTAGATATTCAGTAGTAAGCTGTGTAAAATGGTGTGATTTTCTGTTGATAGGCTGCAGCAGTTGAGACAAGAGAACTCCAATGCTTCAGTTACAATCAGATGATTACGGTTATACACCGGACTTTAAGTATAATTTATGTGGATTTTATATATACTTGTATATATGAATAAGGTATCTGTTTAGCACATTTTTCATAATTGTCTTTTTTTTTTCTGCCTTAGGCAAAAGATAGCAATTACTGGTTACACTCTTGATGGCACTTCTCTGTCAAACACATTTAGAGGAATTAGTGTCACAATAGCAAAAAAAATGCTACAACACTTTCTTTAAAAGAGAACATTTATTACACATAATAACTTGGTCAAGTTTTATATTTAATATCTTTCTTCTGTCACGTTTTACAGATTTAAATATTTTATCCTACTTTTAAAGTATGAAAAAGCTTTATGTATACTTTTGGGGTTTTAGGCTGTACTTTTTGACACTAAACATTATAAGGAGCATTATCCTGTTTAGCTGTGTAACCCCAAACAACACTGATACTCCTCTGCTACCGCTTGAAAATGTCTACTGACAGTATACCCAAGATAAGTTTTTTCAGAGCTTTCTGTTCATATAACCTGATAGCTTTATAAACTCAGTAAAAATTAATGTTTCCTTCTGTGTAAAACACTTTGAGGAAAGGAGTTGTTATCTTCTAAAACTTTTTGAGAGTTTGTCCCTCCAAATTTTTCTGGAAAAAAAAATTTGAATGTGAATTATGACAGGTAATATTGCTGTTCTTTTCATTCCTTTAAATTTTTTTTTTTCTTTTATCTTTTAAACATTCAAGGAAGACTTGAAACAAATAAACAAAGTGAGAAAGAGAATTGCTTTTAAGAAGGGGGAGAAAGTTTGAATTTATGTTAGAGTTGGTTTTTTCCAATTTGCCCTTTTATGCTTAACCTGTGTCTCAAAACAGTAAGGTACCTGCGTACCATATGTGCTGCATATGCTGCCTATACATAGTAGAACTGAGTTGAGGACAGTGTGTCCCAGCTGCAAATATGCTTACTTTTGAAGGGTTTATTATTTTTAAAATACTGTAGTATAATTATTTTCTCCTTTGTGTCTTTTTAAGAGCCTGGCTATTGTGTGCATTAAACCTTTTGTGTTGATAAGGTCTGGAAAGACCTGTTTGGAGGGGAGAAGTGTTGATTGCTCCCAATGTCTCTGTGCCCCCCTTTGGCTCTTTGCAGACATGCTTGAACAAAAGTTCTGCATAGGTGGGACTCAGTCTTTTCTTAAGTGCTCCTGCTGACTGCACCATGAGGGAGGTGGATGGCAGGTGCCGCACTGCTTCTAGCTCATGGGGCTCATGCAAATCAACACCACTTCCTGGAGAAATTATGAGTGCCACCCAGATGTCTCAAGGGTATAAAGGGACAGAAAAATAGTGATCATGTGCACTAACGACCGAAGAACTGATCCAGTGAGATGTCACTGGATCCATGCGGGTGGTGATAACCTTTTCTCTCTCTCTCTTACTCTCTCACTCCCCCTATCTTTTCCTCTTTTCTAGTAACTCTTTCTTCCTTTTCCTCAAAATTCAGTCATGCCATAAAATAATCATCTACAAAAATAATACCTTTATTTGTACTGTTTGTTGATTGTTCCATTAAGGAGAAATAATAAATTGTTTTGTTATTGTTTCTTGGAGCCATTGTCGTGACTGCTGCCCCGGTGGCCCTGCTGTGCAGGGACAGCCTCATCTGGGGGATCACAAACATTCACCCCCCTCATTGTCCACTGAGTGGGATGAGACAGTCTTCTATACTGCTTTTCATTTGTTTTATTTGTATGGTTGGTTGGTTGGTTTTTTTTTGGGGGGGGAGGAGGTGAACTGTGGAGATGCAAATGTGAATGAGTCTATCAGAGTAGCCCATCAAGCTGGAGAGAGGCAAAGAAGCAGAAGTGAAAGATTTCTCTTCCCATCCGGGAAACAGATTTGGCAGTTCAAAAGTCCTGAGCTTGAATAAATGCTACACAAGGAAATAAAATGGGAAAGGTAACCAGTCTGAGAGGTTTGTTTGCATTTTTTTATAGGTTTATGGCAAATACGTAAAATTATGAAGACCAGCTCAGTGGCTATTTGATAGTGCGTGGCACAGCAGGACTGCATAAGAAATGAGAGAAGGTTCTGCTTTGAGATAAAATAGCTTTGTATTTGAATTTTTTTTTATATTTTCAGAGGGTTTAATTAAGATAGAGTTACATAAGTATAGCAGTGAAAGGAAGCTATGCAGACAAAAGTTTCCAATAATTTTCTTTCCAGGGAGCCAAGAAAGATGTTCTCTATCTGGTATCTGCTGTTCTGGTATATACCAAGTGGGGGAGTCCGGCTGTTTCTCTGGCCATGGAAAATAGCTTTGAACCAGCCTTTGGGTTTGGGTAATGAAAGATGCGTTATGTCTTCACTGGGAAGTGCACCATAGATGGTATAAAGCCCCTACTTTTCCTGACTGAGCAACATGAGAAAAGGAATTAGTAACAGATTTTCAGTAGCCTTTCTGTGACTGCCTGTTTTCATGCCCCAAGAGCACAAGTGAGGAATTATTGACCTTTCTCAGCATTTATCAGCACTACCTGTTCTTAAAGGCAGTACTATAGACTGATGTGAGTCACATGATACAAAAATGCATGCTTTTTTAGGTCTATCAACTGACATTTATTTTTATTGTTTCTTAGCAGGCATACACTATATCAAATATAAAACTGGAATAAAAACAACACACACAATGAAATTCTTTTAAATTAGATTTAAAAGAGGACATTTGAAAAAGTCAGGAGTTCACTGTAGTATTGGTAAGAAAAGCCATGAGTGTCTTTAAGTCACTAGTCAAAATACAGGTAAAATTATTATCTTCTCATATATTTTAAAATAACTTTTTATAATCATATGAAGAAAAGAAGCGAGACAAATTTGTATACTAATGATAACAACAGTATCTGTTTTCTGATAGTATTTAAATGTCCCAGTTGGAATCTGTGGCTCAACCAAATATGACTGGCCAAGTGTGGTGTCTTTGTACAAGTACAAGCAAGGGATCTATTGTATCTATTACCTGAATTTTTGCAAAGATTTATTTTTCTCAGAAATTATATCCTCTTGCCACTTACAACCCATAGTGATGGAAAGTTCTGTTTAATAACAAAATCCAATTATTTGCCTAAATGTGCTTTTTATGCCTGTTCTAGAAATCCAACACAATATAATGAAGCTGTCTATTCATTATATTTTACCTTTGGCATTACATCAGTTCACAAGTAAATTCTAGTCAGAACAATAGATCTTCCTACTAATTGTTGTTAGTCTTGTGAAAAGCAATGAGTAACATGTTTGAAAAATATCCAAACAGCAAATTAACATATGAATAACAAGAAAAAAAAATAATGTAATGGATCAATACCTATTGAAATATTTTCTAAAAGCAGATGCTAATGTGTGTTTTCATGTGATTGATTTATTATTTTTGACTGTATGGAGGAAAGTAGAAGATTGTGTTAATTTGTCAGGTGGAAAAATTTTATTTATAATAGACCAGTATATTCTGGATTTCAGTTTCTTTCTAATGTGCCATGAGGCTATATGGTATTCCAAAGCCTAGCTATTTTAATTGCAGTCACACATGAGGAAAGATGTGGGCCAAATTAAGTGGATCCACAGGACAACAAAGGAATACCTTCAACTTTAGAAGATAAAACCTAGAAAGAAGTACTGAAGAGACTAGAGTTGAGTTTAGAGAAGAGATTAGTAGCATGATAAAAGTATTCAGTGGGTAAAACTGTGCCTTAAGAGTAATAAACTGTTCTTTCTGTAAAGTGGGAAGATTACAAGAAACAACGAGCGCAAACTAATTTGAGGGAGATTTAGGTTAGACATTAGGGAAGATTGCAGCAAGGCAAATTTGTGCTGTGCATCAGGAAAGACTTGCCAATGGCAAGAACAGTTAAGCACTGGAATAGATTTTCTTGTGAAGTTGTGAAATGGGAGAGTTTTGCTTTCAGGTTAAAATATTATCTGTTGGGAATAGTATAAGCAAGTTGAAGCAGATAGGCAGACTATGTGAGTTCTTGAAGTTCCTTCCAGTTTTGTCCTCCAAAATGTGCACTTACCTGAAACTTAACTTAGAAAGATGAAAGATATTTAAACATCTGACTTTCGGGCAGTTTTCTGTTGACTGCTGAAGTTGAACAGGCTCATGAGAAGACACACTAGGATCTGAAAGTATTCAGAGGGCAAATAAAACCTTAAGAAAACAACCAATGTTTTAAGTATTTTAGTAGCTAAATCATGCCACTTTTTAAGTTGCAGATGTGATTAAAAAAAAAAAAAAAAAAAACAGAAAATTTATGTAGTTAAAGATCACTCTTTTACAATCTGTTTATGTTGCAGCCTCTTTAGGTGTACTGGGCAGGGCCTTGCTCTGTTTACTCTTCTTTGTATCCAAAGAACAGTGAAATTAGAATATTACCATCGTTCACTTTCTGGTATTCCTTATGAGTTGAGGATTTGGGTTAAGGATTGTTTGGCTCTGTCCATCTCTTCTTGTTACTTTGGCACCTGAAGGGTTTATCTCCAGGTGGCCCTATGTCTGCTCTGACCTCTGGTATGGGAAGTACAGAACCAGGCCCACATCAGAGTGAGCTGGAAATGGCTTTGCGAGGTTCTCTGTCAGTCTGTGCCTGTTTGGTGCTACGGTTGATTAAGAGCTTTGTGTTCATTGCTGTCTGTAATAGTGGGTACCTTGATGCAGTACTGAACAATTTTTATGTCTGCATGTTTTCGAATCCAATAGGAAAAGGAAAATTAGCAAATTGTGCTGACAGAAAGGCTTGTGGATTGAGATAAGGACAGGGAGAGATCGACCACTAATTACTGTCATAAGCAAAACAGATTTGACTCTGGGAAATTAATTTAATTTATTGCCAATCAAAATTAAAGTAGGGTCATAAGAAACAAAATCCAATCTTAAAACACCTTCCCCCCTCCTCTCCCTTCTTTCCAGTTTCAAATTCACTCTCAGTTTCTCTGCCTCCTCCCACCTTGAGCGGTGCAGGGGGACAGGGAATGGGGGTTGCAATCAGTTCATCACATGTTGTCTCTGCCTATCCTTTCTCCTCATAGTCTTCCTCTGCTCCAGCATGGTGTCCCTCCCATGGGAGACAGTCCTCCAGAAACTTTTCCAACTTGGCCCCTTGCCATGGACTGCAGTTCTTCATGAACTGCTCCAGCGTGGGTACTCCTATGGGGTCACAAGTCCTGCCAGCAAACCTGCTCCAGCATGGGCTTCTGTCTCCAGAGGCCCACAGATCCTACCAGGAGCCTGCTCCAGGACAGGCTTCCCATGGGATCCCAGCCTCATTCAGACACATCCAGCATGGCGTCTTCCATGGGCTGCAGATTGAGATCTGCTCCAACATTAACCTCCATGGGCTTCAGGGAGACAGCCTGCATCACCATGATTTTCACCACAGGCTGCAGGGATTCCCAGTGCCTGGAGCACTTCTCTCCCTCTTTCCTCACCAACCTTAGTGTCTGCAAAGTTGTTTCTTTCACATATTCTCACTTCTCTCTTCTGACTGAAACTGTTGATGCACAGGTTTTTTTTTCTCCCACTTCTCAAATGTGTTATCACAGAGGTACAGAGGTACTACCACTGTCTCTGGTGGGCCCACTCTTGGACAGTGGTGGGTCCATCTTGGAGCCAGCTGGCATTGACTCCGTCAAACATAGGGAAAGCTTCTAGCAGTTTTCACAGAAGCCAGACCTGGTAACCCCCTCCACTACTAAAACGTTACCATGCAAACCCAATACAGTCCACTGAATTCTCCACAAATTGTGCTTGGAGAAAGCCCTGTGCAGAATTTGTTCATGCCTCTGGAACAATTACGCACTACAAAGTTTTTCTGCTAAGAGGTGTAAAAGAGCTGGATGCTAGTTATTGTGTCCTTGAGATTCACTAACATTTCTTTGAAGACAGGAAATAAGAAAGGTCTTAGAAGTTACTGTGTTGCAAGTTAAAATTTCTTCACCCCTTTACAGCAGTTTGTCAAAAAGCTCTCACATTTTATGTGGTTCTGTGGTGACTGCTAATTAATCATGACAATGTTGTTGTATGGTATCTTTTGTACTTTCCTACATTTTTTATTGCATTAAATTACATGGTTTTCTTCATGATTCTTTCAATACAAATATATGGCTTTAAGGAAGAAAAACCCAAACAACTGCTCCATTATTCAGAGCTGTACATGTTTTGGAGATGTGCCTCATGGATCTGGGAACAGATTTAGCCTCAAGAGAATCAAACAGTTGTTTGAAATGGTCACTGCTTGAGTATCACCTTGCTTATGGCTATGAACTAATTGAGATTAAACTAAAGTGATTGTGAGATGCTTCCTTTTCCTGTGCATTGGCAGTTCCCTCTATCTGTTAATGCTTTAAAAGTATTATTTAGTCATTAAAATAAATAGATGAGCTTCTGTGTTCCTCTTTTATTCTAGCTTTTGCCTTTGTTTTTCTAAATACATGCTGGTAGATAAAGTAGAGAGTCTTCTACTTCATTTACTATGAGAAGATCTTGTAAGTGTTCTAAGCATTTTTGTATGCTTGGCTATAAAACTATATAGATTGTACCAGATGCTGCCTTAACTTATTTTATAGAATTATAATGGATGCTTATGAGTCTTAGAGTCAAGCCTTTAAAGATAAAAATCCCTTTACTTTGGGGTTGTTTTTTTTTTGGTAGTATATAGGAACAGACCCATTTTATTGAATCTTTCCACCTTTCCATTATTTTGATTAGCATTTTAGTAAAGCCTTTTATATTTTAATATTAGAAGAAGTTCTGTGTCTTCCCTAAAGACTTTTAACAATATTAAAAATGTATTTCACCTGTTATTGAAGTAGTAAGTGGCATGATTTTCAAATGGACTGAAGACCCAAGAAGTCCCTTTGCCTACAATTAGAGATTGTGTGATAAAACATAGGGGTTGAGCATTTTCTTGACCATGTCCACTTACTAATTTTATGCCAAGGCCCAACAGGTTTATTGTTATTACTGTTTAATTCACAACCCCCCTTTTTTTTTATATATATATCTCTCTATATAAAATTTGTAGTGTTAATTATTTATTTTTAAATGTGTTGTAAGATTGGTGTATAAATACGCAGAAATTTCTCCTTTTTATTGCAATTTCATGAGCCCAAAGGCATTTTGCAAGCTACACATGGCCTTTCACTTTTAAGGAAACTGTCACTGGTAGCAGCCTTCAGAAAGTAATCCAGAAGGTATGAAAGCTGAAAAAAGCAATGTGATTAGAGAAAATGAGTACACCATTTGGTGTTAGGCATGAAATCTTGTCTCCATTCGAGTTGATGCTGTTTTCACTGAAGCCTCACTTTTAGCTGTGTTGGGCAGCATGAGGCTTTGGTATACTTTTGTCTTGGTTTATTGACTTGGGAAATCATCCTTTCCTGTCTGTGAGATGTGTGAGATTAATGACTTTGAAAGATAACTCCTACTGAAGCTCTTTTCAAATCAAGTGATTAAAGCATTTGCTTCACTGTCTGGGTTCTGCTTCATGGTACAGTTCCTTGTCCCATACTCCATCACTCCAGCTCCTGGTGACACTGTCTTGCTACTGGTAAAATGAAGTTATTTTCCTTGTTCCATAGATGCTAAAAAATTACTATTGTGTAACTGCAAACTCCAATGTAATGAATTATTAGGGTTAGTAGTATGAACTTCTATTTAATTATGCACTGAGGCCTTACCTAGAGAGAGAACCATACCTTTGTAGTCACTTAACAAATATAGAGAGGCTTGCAGTTCACAGAAGAGGTTCAAGAAAAAGATTTTTAAATAATACGTGAGTCGGCAGCTAAAATAGCAGAAGTTACGAACTATCATTTCTTCTCAGTGTCTCTTCACAGGCTTAATGCTTCTTTCCAGCTAGAGTTGCCTAATTCCTTTAGTGGTTCTTGTCCACTTCCAGTATGGTCCTTTTTCCTTCTGCTCTCCCAGGCAGCTTCATTCTTCACGCACATGTGGGAACATTGCTAAAAAAAGAGACAGTAAAGAGGTCTGCTATGATTCTGAATATTGTGCTTTTCCCTCTCTAGTTTCTAGGCTCTCTTAGAGATAAATTCTGCAACACCTTTTCTGTGTGCTTGTATAACTATATGTATAGCCTCAACTGTCCCCCTACGTATTATAAAATTCTGCAGTCTGATTTTTAGGTTAGAATATGGCTGGCCATATGATCTTATTCATTGGGCATTAGGTTGTTGTGTATTAACTAATGTATTACCAGTATTATGATTTTGTTTTGTTAGAATACACTCTGAAAAATTTCCTTTCTAATACTGACAGAGAATTAAGATGAACAAGGAATTTGTGCTACTTTCATAGTTACTTCCTCTTTGTTAGATGAGAATTTTTCACTACATGGATAATTTGCAAACTTCCAGGAAACTAGTCCCTTAAGAAGACAGTAGAGAATACATAGAATAGCCATAGAATCATAGAATTATTTGGGTTGGAAAGGACCTTAAAGGTCATCTAATTCCAACCCCCCCACCATGGGCAGGGACACCTCCCTCTAGACCAGGCTGTTTAGATGCCCATACTGGAGAGACCAAGTCTATATGTCGTTAAGCTCGTATATTTTCACCTGCATATTTTTGTAGTTTTACCCTTTTAAAGTTTTCTTCTTCAGTTTTGTGAACTCTATCATGATGAGAGCTAAAATGCATTAGATATATAATAATTCTTAATATTAAACCCAGTTCATAGAAATTATGTATGTTTAGTAATTTGTATTCTGTTGTAAAATAAATGTAAAGTCGCTATTTGTTACAGGTATTTTAATGAGTAGTTTGAAAATAGTTTTCAGTTCACAAGATGAGATTTGCAAACGTCCCTTTTCAGCAGACAAGTGATGGAAGTAAAATTAAAAGGAGTAGCTTGTCTCTCAGATTCATTCTAATGCTATGACTTTCTGACATGATGTTGAAGATGTCAGATCTATCTCTAGTCTTATATAATTTCTGTTCATTTTAACAGGAACAGCAGACACCTGTGCATCTTCAGGCAGCCAGGTTCTTGAATTCAGTAAAGCTGTTCAGTACTGGAGTGGCATGTCAAAACACAATTTTCTTCCTAAGAAAACAGAACAATCATATTTTCTCCAGACGTTTGGTTTGTTTTGTGTTTTTTTGTTTTTTGTTTTTTTGGTTTTTTTAGAAAATGAGAGACGAACACAGTAGATTTTCAATGGAATTAGCAATAAAAAGGGCAAGAAAAGGGAACAAGAAAAGGACTGCAGTTTGCAGCATATTTTCATTTTTTAATAGTTTATAATTATAAAAGCCAAACAGAAAGCTTTGCCATAAAACTACTCATTTATTTCATTGCATTCTCCTGCACTTATTTATGTTGTGACTTAAAAGTGGTCAAGGTTAAGCAGAAATGTGCTTTCTAACCGTGATTTAATCCTGACTTGTCAATATGGTTTCATCTTTTAATATAAACTGTCTCTATTTAAAGAAAAAAGAGCTATCCTGAACCTTTATATGAGAAGATTGTGTACAAACACAAAGGAAATAGTTTGTAATAAAAAACCCAAAACATTTGGAAAAAACCAAAAAGTTACCATAGTAACATGTAGTCTGCAAAAATTTTCTAAATCAGATGTATTAGACTGAGGAGACTCTGAACTTGTATTACATGTTTCTCAAGCCTTGTGAATAAGGAAAAGCGTAATACTTTGCATTTGTGATGTTGGCCTCAAACAGTTTACATTTGTGCAACACATAATAAAATGTGAAAGCATTGGTAAGTTATGCAAACTGAGCCTTTTTCAATCAGCTTTCTAATTATGTTGTTCCTAAGATAATTGTTGTTTCTTGGTTTGGTTGGGTTTTTTTTTTTAAATAGTAGTAGAATATGTAGGACGTTTTTAGTATAAGAATTTGTTGTTCAGCAATTGTGCATTTAATAGTGATGATTTTTAAATATATGGAGTGGTATTTTCTGTCTTTTCTCATATATTTCTTTTTAATTCTATTTAACTCACTAATTCTTCTTTCTAGAACAAACTTACCAATAATATTTTCTGTATGAAACTGAGCTTTGTTAAACAGAATAAAGATTAGAGTTAATAGTGAGATCCATTTGTGCTATTTTAAAAGGCCATTTTTAGTCCTGTGCGCTATGAGTACTGTGAGCTCTAGTTCTGAGTGCCATGGACTGCTCTGTTAGCTTTCTAGCTCCATGTGCAGCCAAACTGAGCAAATTACTTTTATGGAGCAATTTGCAGGGTCAGTTGTTTAACTAGTTAATTTACTGCATATCTCAGTTCTCAGCAAACAGGCAGTTTGTTTGGGTTGGGTTGTTTTTGTTTTTGTTTTTTTCTGTGCTATTTATAAGTTTAAGAATTATGTAAGAAATAGTAACATTTGCCTCCCATCACCATCTAATGCTTTCTAGATACTGTGGTGTTGGATTGAACTCTGCTGAGCAAGGCCAGTGACCTTTTGGCTCATGGGATGTCTGAGCTGTTTAACTTTTTAAGATGAAGTTTTTGCTGATGCTTGATCCATTTGAGTTTTATAGCTTGAATGATTATTCCATACTAGTATGTTAGTTTTAAAAATAGATCTCATTTTTTAATATGTTGAATGTAATAACAGAAACTACTTGCCACTAGACAGTACTAAAGGTATTCCAACACTTTTTGAGCTGAAGTCCTATTGCAAAGTCTCCTTTTCCATTAGGAATTATTAGGGGATTTTTGTTTGTTTTTTTTTTTTTTTTGGTTGTTGTTTTTTGGGGTTTTGTTTGTTTGTTTGTTTGTTTGTTTTAAGTAACATTTAAGTTCTTTTTTATAAAATCATAAAAACACAAGTTAAAAGGCCGTAGTAGAACTGAGTACACCTAAACCATTGCTCTGCTTTAAGACTGCAGATGATGGAGATTCTACAGCTTTCCTGTATTTTCATGCTGCACTCATCTATTATGTCTGCATTTACTCTGAGTGATTGCTGTGGTATCAATCATTTTGTCATGTGGGAAGGCTGGAGCAGAAAGCACACACACACACACTTGAAGCTCTTTGAAATCCTAACATACTTAACCCAATTTAATTGTAAAGATAGTACTTTAGTTATGTTTGCTGGGTTGCAGTTGCAGAATGTGGTGAACGGCAAGTCAAAAAGCTGTGTTCATTCTCTGTAGAGAGGAGGGAGGACCCAAAGGTCATCAGTGAGGTGTGGCAGCCCTAACTGGGGAGACAGTGCTGGGACAATTCATCTCTGTCATTGTGCTTCCTTGATGCCCATCCCCGATGGGGCTGCAGTAATTTTTTTATACCTGCTTGTTGCCACCTTTGTGTTTGCACCTCATACAAGGATGCTTTCCATATGCGAGATGAATGTTCCATGTTTTCCTTGTTATGCTAGTTCTACCAAATTCCCAAGGCTCCTACCTCTGCCATTATCCTTTGCTTACACCCTGGGGAGCCCCTACTCCACATCACTGCAGCGTCAAAATGTCTTCTGGTACTGCTCTGAGTGCTCTTCCTCTGCTTTTCCAAAACACCCCTGGTCAAGAGACCAATAGTAGTTTTAGGGTTTGCCAATGATTGCTATTTAATGATATTTCAGTGGTTTTAAATGAATAGCCCATGTTTCCGTTTAGGAGAAGAGACCATGAAGCTCTTGACCACCTACTGTGGTTGCCCAATACTTGCTACACGTCTTGCAAACACAGTGTGCAACAATGTATTTCATATTATGACTAATGTCTTTCTCCTCTTGCTTTGCTTCCTTCAGAAAGGTAAATGTGTAAGGGAGAATTTTTATTGTATTTTTTTTGTTTGTTTGTTTCTGGTTTGTTTTCGTTGGTTTTTGTTTATTTGTTTGTTTCTGTTTTGTTTTCATTGGTTTTTGTTTATTTGTTGTGTTTTTTTGATTGTTTTTCTGTTTTAAAAATACACTAGCTCCTTCTCATTTGAGGTAGAGAAGGCATTCAAAGGAGCTGACTTTACTCTCCAGCAGTATAATTTCTGAGTTTTGAAAGAGGTCACTGACAAACCTCTGTCCAATGGGAGGAAACTGGGAAATAGTAGGATAAAAAGTCACGTTTAAAATTCATTTGTATGTGAACATTTAGTTCTTGGAATCATTTAGGACACACAGTTGCTGCTGTTGTCAATCTTGAATATTTTTGAAAATCATCCATCTCTAATTACTACTTGGTAAAGTCTAAGTTTTTGGTTCTGTTTTCAGACTCTTGGCAAATATATAGCTTATTTACAATAGAGAAAGTAATGAAATTGTATGTTAGAGTGAAAAATCTATTAGGAAATATTCCTTACATGCCCTTAACGAACATCCAACTTCTGCATTTTTATATGTCAGGGTGCTGTAAGGCTGGTGATGGCTCCCTGGGATTGGGGTGTGGGTTTGTTGGGGTTCTCTGGGAGAGCCAGACAGGAAGAGCTTGTCAGCCAGGGCCTGTCCCACCCCAGCCAGGAGCAAGGCGGTCAGCACCACAGAGGCAGCCTGAGTCCTGGGCATCTCCCTGGGGACAGGCTAAGGCCAGGCTGGGTCATGGGCCCACGGTTGAGCCTGATATGGCAGGGCCCCTGGCCAGGCAGGACACAGCTGTGGGGAGCTGTGATGTCTGCTGTGGCATCACTGGGATGGGGGCTGACAGCCCGGGGGGGCTGGAATGGGGTCCTGGGCTGTGGGCGGGGTGTGCCAGGCAGGGACATTAGTGCCTGCAGGGCTCTGACATTGTATTTACTTTTGTAGCTCATACAGTGAGAAAGCCACCTAAAAGTATTATAAATGCAGCACAAGAATACCAGCATGTATTGACACACTGATTTATTTTGCAAATTATGTGGCAGACATATACTTGTGTCTTAAAGACCATGTGCATTGCTTTATGGATGTGGTAATGGGTCCTGAACAACCTCAATCTGGACTGGCAGATGAAGAGAACTTGAGTCCTGTACTTAGAATGATTGATACGGCACTGCTTGATGTCAGTACTCTGGGGAAGTAGGATCTGTGCTTCTGAAAACATCACTTTTTCAGAAAGATAGAAAAGGAATGCAAAAGAGGAGGGGTAATACTGAATTGAACTGTATTGGAGTTTCTCTGAGTCATCAGCAATGTATCAATTAGGTCTGTCTTCTTGTAGCTGTGTACAATAAGTTTGTTGCATTTTAATAGTTTTAAAAGGGCATTTCAGAAGTTTTAGAAAAGCATAAAGTTGTCATCCATGGATGTGAGTCTATAAAGTGTCTTGAGATGCTTCTCAAAAGTCAGCATTATACCCCTGAAGGCTACTCTTAAAATAGTACTTTCATCTCCTTTCCAGTTTCCTTTCTTCCACCTGATGCTCCAGCCCTTGAATAACATTGAATATGGGATGTCATAGTTGATCTACAGCAATGGACTACATTGGCATGACATAGAGTTCAGGAATCATTGTAGGAGCCACTCAGGACTAATGAAAAGATGTAGTTATACACAGTAATCTTAAAACAAATTGTAGAATTTTGGGGCAAACTATGAATGGTTAAATTGTTTTTTCCTTTCTCTCTATTGCTTATTATGATGTTACAATGACACGACTTGCATCCCCACAAGTAAAGTAATACTTTACAGTATTTATGAATGTGATAGAGTAGCTCATATTTTAGATATTGTCATACTTGAATCACATATAAACACACTGATTCATTTAACAGCAGTAATACTAAGTGTCCTTTGTGTTCTTGTATGCAATAAACAGGCTGCAATGTCAATGAAACCCGCATTGTCCTTCTGTAGGATAATTTCCATAGTTTTCAATTATGATTTCTCTTCAGAAATGACATTTGATAGCACTATGATGTGCTGCTGGTAAATCAGTAACCAGAACTTTCTAACCCATCCAGCTAGAGCAGTGTGTACTTTTTCTAAATTCTGCAAGTATCTCAGAAGGTCTCTGCGTACAGATAATGCACAATGAATCTTTACTGGCAAAACAGTAGTTGTCTTTCCCTCACTCCTCTGCTACGAAGGCTTTACTTTGTATTTCAGTTGTATCACAATCTCAGCTGTCCCAAAGCTTTGTGAAGCTTCTGTATAGTTCTGAGCCTTGACAGGCTTAAATACACATTTCTGGATGGTAGTCTGACCAAATTTTGTTTTAGCTGCAAGAGAGACTGCTTGCAGCAGTGTGCACATGCTGTACTTGTAAGAGAGCTTGCATGTCATCTCCATCTCAGTATATGGAAAATGCTTTTGATTTTTAGTTGTATATGATGACCTCAATTTGGATTTTGGAAGAGGATAGAAAATGTTGTGACCACATAAATGATATGCTTATTTAATCTTTAGTTCAGACAAGTGGTGAAAGGTTTACTCATATTCCAGAAGTCATTGCTTTTCATATTCGGCACAGGCAAAAACATTCTTAGTTATATATCCTGAATGTTCAGCATCTTGAAAACTGAGACATGTTTAAAGAGCATGTTTGTGTTCTGTGGTATTAGATGTACATATACCATGAATATAAGGGTGAAGAACTTTTCATAAATACAGTATGCAAGGGACTTGAATATTCTGACTAAATGCTTATTAGTATATGTCATTACTTTTAAGGAACATTGTTTTTCAAAGGTTTGTAACAAGAGGTGGAAGATGGAGAATAATTATACCTCTGTCAGCTAGACAAAGACAACTGCTGCCTATCAGTTAGTAACAGTAAATTCTGAGCTTGCAGACTGAAGCATTTGTTGGTGAAAAGCTGCTTCAGTTTTAACTATGTGTATTACATATTTCCTGATAAGTGAAAAGTTAATAGTCTTAAACACTGTAGGTCCCATCTATCTTTTGATCACCTCTGCACCTGTTCTGTTGCTCAAGTCCTTTTGCTCACTCTTTTGTCCCCTTCCAACTTTTATTCATCTATTTAAACTTTTCAAGTTAAGCATCCATACTTCAATCATAGACTGTAGCAGTCAACTACATATATTCTATCGATGAACTGAGTTTGTGGGAGGGTTTTTCCCCTTTACTCCTGTCATGTACTGTTCCAAAATATCATTGCTTTTGTTACTGGAAATCTGACATTTTTCAGCCTTAATTTATTTGTAGCAGGTATTTTGCACTTCCCGTCCCTCTGGTATTTAACCCTGCTGAAAATATGAATATATTCATATTTTTTCTTAGCCTTTATTTTGACACACTAAAGAAAAAAATATATGTATTTTTTTTAATTTATTACTTCAGAATGTTTACTGCAGTACATTTGTCATTACTTCTTTCCTTCATGTACAGCAGCTTGAAAAGGTAGCATCTGAATTTTAACTGTCAGTGTCCTTGGGCTCTAATGTTTACAGTTACCTCCTTCTTTTTAGCAGTATCTCTCATGTTCCTATTTGTTAGAGTAGCGGTTGTTTTTTCACAGCCTCAAAACAGTGATATTGTATAGTTAATCTGTCATCAGTTCATTGTCTCAGCCATTTCTAACTAGTACATTTCCAAACTTTTCATATAAATTATTTTTAGTTCCTGTCTACTTGGATTTGCACTTCATTGTTCTCATCCCACTTCTGTTAAACCCATCATCAGAAACTCATATTTTTTCCCTATGTTGTATTTTGAGCTTTCTCTATATTAACAATGCCTCTGAAATTTGTGTCTCAGAATTCTTTTCAGCTTCAAATTTAGATGTACAATAAAAAGAATTCAGTAATCACAATTGCAGTAACATTTTATTTTACACATGGAAAAGTGCTGGGCCAAAAAGCAAGATTTAAGGTCTGTTATGGGTTTAAACTGGCATGTGGAGGGTACATTTCCAATTAAAACTGGTGTCTACATCTCTGAAGATGTGATTGAAAGTAATATAAGCTTGTATAGGTAGATCATTTTTTTAGGACTTGTATCTTGTAAAATAATATTCCAGGCTTTCATAATTAAATCAGAGAAACATGTTCTTCCTTAAACCCATAGTGGTTGGTTTAGCTGTGACAATTAATATTTAATGAATCATCTCTAATTTTATACTCAATTTTTTCTTCCTGTTTGTATCTGTAAAACCACTCAAAATGTGTGGTGGTTTTTACTTAGTTTAGGGAAAATATCATCAGAAGAATTATTTGGGTTATTTTTTCTCTGACAGTTGCACAGCAATTATTTCTTTTTCCTTTTTTTTTTGATACCTGCTGTTTGAGAAATGTAGTTTGGAATTGCTATGGCTTCTACATCTACAAAGAAAAGCTTAGTGTCTTGCAAATCTGACTGCATATTTTCCAGTGTATTAGGGATGTGGGCTTTTCAAGTTGGTTTTGTATTTTTAAGTATTTTTACTGTAAACAGATGATTAGGGTGTAGGAGAGGAATATTTTCAGAGTTTTTCATGTTTCTTTTTTAAATTTAAGTACAGAACAAAGTGGGAATTATTAGATATAAATTGCAAGAGAAAAGCTTTGGGTTTTGGTCCTGAAATTACTGTCTTGATTCAAAAAAAAAAAAAACCAAAAACAACCAACAAACCAAACCATTTTCAGCAACCAAACAGGTGAAATTAGATACACAAATATTATTTCCTAGGGAGGATTATTCCACATTGCTCACCTCTTGCATTTGTGAAGCAACATCTCAACTTTCAGACCAGCATAAGTGGCTGCAAATAGTAATGTTTTACTAGTTTTAGAGTGGAAGATTAGTGTAGTTGTATGGTGTGAAAGTCTGGTTTACATTTTTTATAGGAACCATTTGCCTGACTTAATTTCACTGAAAGGTTAACAGAAGTTCATGATTCTTTTAGGTGATTCTTTTATGGCTCAGCTTTGAACCAAACCCTATATCAAGAAAAGCTCTCTGATTTTATTCAACACCAGCATTAATTGGATAGTCTGAGAAATTCACTGCAGAATTGGAGTCTATGAACTCATATGAGCTACACTGAGTAAAGAAAAAACATTGTTTTCCTGTAAGCTTTTTTCCATTTCTAATTCTGTCATGCAGGATGTCCTTTATCCTATGGACTGATCTCAACATTCTGTCCTGGTCCCTTGTGTCAGAGAGAGTGATGAAAGTGTTACCTCCTGCTGGCCCTTTCGTTGTATCATTTGCCCTCAGGAGGATTTCAGAGGCATGTGCTTTATAAATGGCATCTTCTATCTTCTTTTGAAAATTGTTAATACACTTTTAAAAGGAACAGACTTAACACATTTACAGCACAGTGCAAACTATAAACTTGATTTATATGGAAGTACATATTTTACTGGAGAAGCCAGTGTACCCTAGCTACCTATAATCTGACTGTAAATTTACAGGGTTTTTTTTAATACTATAAACTAAACTGTAATTGTAATTTTCTGAAAACAGAGTATTTTGTCTGAGTTGTGTGACCTCCTTTCATCTGTAAATACATAAGTATTTACATTGCTTCACAGTAATCGCTGATTAAGGCTTTCTATTTTAAGATGTGATTTTTTTACTGTAATGTATGTTTCTCAAATACTGCAGCAAAAGCAGGAGATATCTTTATGCCTTTCAAACAGACTTTTTTTTTTCCATTGAAAACTTTGAAAGAAAAAACAAGTAAAACTGTTACCGAATTTAAACCCTACAAGTGTGATTTGTATATACTATGACTTTTTTATTATTTACTAACTTTACATGGTATAAATCTTATTCTTGGAATCAAAATATTCTTCTCAATGGCTGCAGCAGTAGCAGCGCTTAGACAGCAAGTAGCGAGTTCAGCTGACAAGATTCTGGCTTGTGTTTCTCTAACACAAACATGGCTCATAGAAAATGGATACATAGACTAATTCTGGCAGGAGTAGTAGGAGCTCGCAAAGGAAAAAGTTCTGTGCAGGTTGGAGAGCTGTGCAACTGATCTAAACACTGTGCATCTGAGTCACTGAACAGGCTGGGTTAAAATTCCTTAAATGTAAATAAGATTTATCAGTTTCAGCAAGCAAACCTGCAGAATTTGATAAATGTCTACAAAAGACATTTTTAAAGATAGCTAGAAAGCTTTCTTGGCCTGAAATTCAACCAGCTTTGAACTTATCTATATACTGTTTAATTAATGTCTTTGTGGAGCAACATTAGAATAATACTGGGCTCTAATCCTCTAAGAAGTAAGGCTGTCTTGAACTACAGCTGAATTACATGCTGCATAAATTAAAATCTGCAGTGCACAGTATCTTTCTGGAGCTTTATTAAGTGGTGTGATTATGCAAAAATAGGAAAGTATGAAAATAGACATTTCCATATAATCATTACTGTGCTGTTATCTTCCTTTTTTTTTTTTTTTTTGAACATTTAAGTCCATTTCTGCTCGGAATTAGCATGTTTTCATGCAATTATTTCATCTATTGCTGTTAAGAAGAGTATGCTCCACAGTTTGTGTTGTACATCTGGACTTTTTTTTTCTAAATTCAACATGCTTAATAGAGGGAAAAAAGTCATTTATTTCAACACGTCATTAATTTTCTCAATTTACTCTGCTTCTGGGTCAATAGAATAGGGTTTTCAATGTAGTGTAAACTAATTCCAGTCAGAAGAAAGTGATATTAACACAAATGACATGTTTTTAAATAAGAAATATTACCAAATACTCAATGTGTTTAGTCTGCACAGGACTAGGCCTTGAATAAATCTAGAATATAGCTGGCATATTAACACTGCTCGTCAAGCAGAAAGAGGGAAAGGCTGCCCTTCAGAGATGGGGGTTAATTTAATCTAAACCACCTGATGGTCTTCAGTTTGGCAGCTCCATTTGGCTGATGGAAGAGCAGAGGTGAGCCATCACCCTTTCCCCTGCCCTGTCTCTGCCCCAGCACAGATAGGTTCAGGGGGGGCTGTCTCATGATGCTGCATTGCACCCAGTGAAGCAGGCAGACAGAGTGAAGGTGTGCTGAGGGTCTCTGTGGCACCTGTGCCGCTGTGCCAATAGTCTGCAGCAAAACATCAGCATGTGTAGAAAAAAAAAAAAAACCAGGTAAATTTGCTTCGGTGCTATGAAATCAATAGGGTTAGAGATTGACCTCCTCTAGAAGGTTCCTTTTATTTGATGGTAAACAGTATAAACTGACACCAGGATATTAAACTGAGATTATCCTCCTTATTCATTTAACTGTCATGGAAAAGCTAACTTCTATTCCAGTGAACCCAAGTATCCATGGTCTTCTATGCAGGGGACAAGTGCCCAGGTGGCCAAGAAGACCAATGGCATCCTGGCCTGTATCAGGAACAGTGTGGTCAGCAGGAGCAGGGAGGTGATCATTCCTCTGTACTCAGCTTTGGTGAGGCCGCACCTCGAATACTGTGTTGTTTTGGGCCCCTCTCGACAAGAAGGATGTTGAGGTGCTGGAAAGGGTACAGAGGTGAGCTACAAAGCTAGTAAAGGGTTTGGAGCACGTCTCTTATGAGGAAAGGCTGAGTAAGGGATGTGGGGCTGTTTAGTCTTGAGAAAAGAAGGCTGAGAGGAGACCTTATTGCCTCCTACAACCACCTGAAGGGAAGTTGTAGCAAGGCAGGAGTTGGTCTGTTCTCCCTGGTGACAAGTGCTAGAACAAGAAGAAATGGCCTGAAGTTGAACCAGAGGAGGTTCAGGCTGGATATTAGGAAGCATTTCTTTACAGAAAGGGTTGTCAGGCGTTGGAATGTCCTGCCCAGGGAGGTGCTGCAGTCACCATCCCTGGAAGTTTAAGAGGCAGTTGGATGTTGTGCTTAAGGACACGGTTTAATGGTTTTTGATAGGGCTAGGGATAACATTGGGTGATCTTGAAGGTCTCTTCCAGCCAAAACTATTCTATGATTCTATGACCTTCATTATTGTTCTAGAACCATAGAGGTCTACTTCCCATGACCTCTGTGCTCCTCTTGCCAGGGACTCAGGATGGGAGAGCAGCTGCTGAGATGTAAGCAAAGATACCATCAATTGACTGGAAAATGTGAAAGAATTGCTGGCAGCCCAGGTTCTTCCATACTGCATTGGAAGGGTGGTGCACATGGGGAAGGATCTTTCTATATAGATATAAAATTGAATACTATGAGAATGGTACCTATTTACTCTGTTTAAAAAAAAAAAAAACCCACAAGTGTTCAGAGTCCAGTATTGGGCAAAGAAAGGCAATTTGTTGTTATTTTTAATATTTTTGTGGTTATTTTTGGAAAGTATGAGCTAGTGGAGTCAGTTATCAGTGAACATAGTGGTAGGAAGACATGAGTCTTTGCATCTGTTTTTAAGAGTCCAGCTGCGCACACACTGACACTATGATTCATATGCTGACCTTAATTCATATTACAGTGCCCCTTGACAGTGTGCCAGCTGTGAACATGCACATGAAGTATAACAGGATCTGTCCTTGCGTGCTGTCATGAAAATACGATGCTTCTCAGCCTTCTTTTAGTTACCTCTGTCTGTCAGATACTGTACACAAGGACAGTCAATGTCACGAAGTATATAGAAGATATTGATACTATCCGTCAGCAAGATCTAATTGGTTTGTCTTGGATCAGAATGCTAATTGCATTATTGCAACCAGTTGGAGAGAGTGAGGCAGAGTTCATTGTCATCTTTTTAAAAGGGACCTCACAGACAACTTCACTGTATACAGATGAAATGGTAGTTATCTTTTCGTTAGATGAAAATAAGATTAGAGGTTGTTGGAATGGAGTGTTGCCTAAGTTTTCACCTCCTTATTTTACCATTGGTATTCAATCCAAGAACTGATGGAGCCCTGTTGTTTTTAAATTGTTTAAAAAACTGATTTCCAGTGAAAAATTCCAGATGAAAATGTTCCCTAACCAAATTAAACCAGCAGATAACTCAGTTTGCACCTGTTTGATTTTAATGGAAGGTAAAGGCACGTCTTTTTTAGGCAAATGTCCCAGTTGGAGAAAAGTGTTTTGTAATTTGGAATGGAATATTTTATGGACTGGAGAAAAAGGGAGGGGAGTAAAACAACTGCAATATCCTGCTCCTGCACCTTTCTGCACTACAGTTTGGTGTAGCGACAGTGGCCTGGCCAGCTTTCATCTCAAAATAGCCAGAATAATGGGGCAAACGATTGGTCCACCATTTGCCATGGTTGTGTCTGTATGGGGAAGCTTCTTGTTTGGGCTGCATATTCTGCCCTCCAGCACTCCAGTAACTTTACCTCAGGTGTAGCCCTGCTTTGAGAGAGTATCTTCAGAAGTACACACTGTCTCACCCCAAAGCCACAGTATGCAACTTTCTGAAAATACTGCTTTTAATTTTGTTGAGAGATGGGTGCCAGTTTATATTGCTCAAAGTAGGGATTTCTACATGAGAAGGCAGCACAGCAGCAGCCAGCATGCTGGTATATTTGTTTCATGAAGTACTGTTTTTTATGTATGGACATAGGCGTGTGAGGAAGATGGCGAGGAAGAAGAGGTCCTTTGCTCCTCAGATGGTGGTGTTAAATTCTCACTGTTGTGTCGTGTCATCTCATAACAAAACAAAAAAAAAAAAAAAAAAAAAAA
>JANVCC010000010.1:17073177-17197876 GCA_025345505.1 Todiramphus chloris collaris
AAAAAAAAAAAAAAAAAAAACCCAAAAAAAAAAAAAGACAAAAAAACCCCAACTTCAAAGCTCTTCCTGTATTGCAAGAATGTGCATCAATCCCTCAGTTCCTGCTTCTGTGCTTAGTTGATCTGTATCTGGCGCTAAGAAACCCTGCTAGTGTTTGACTTCTGTGTTGCACTGAAGCTGAAAATATATCTGGAAAAATCCAACCAGTAACCTTATATAACTTTTTTGGGGCTTGTAATTACTGAATTCCAAGCTTGTTACAGCTATCTATGGTCTATGGATTGATAGGAAAAATGTTACTGTCACCAAAGGCTCTGCCCTAAAAATAGGTGGACATATGCTAAAAAGAAGACAAAGGCAAGACACAGGCAGATCAGTTAAACTGTTATTGCCTTGGATGTCTGAATAAGGAGGTCAGAAATAGCAGACAAAAGGAAGCATCTATGTTCAAAGAGACAGTTGAGACCAGCTCATATATTCTATTTTTGAAAAGAAAGAGAGTATATCTGGTATTTCATCACCAATTCATACTCCTAGTTGAAATGTTAGCTGTAGTCTGGCACCACAGTGAAGTTATTTGTTTGTTTGTAGGATCAGTCCCTCATTGTTGAAAAGGGGGAAAAAGTCTTAGGCTTTCAAGAAAACCACACCAAACCAGAACCAAAAACAGATGAGATCTGATACATTCTTTAAATAATCCAAGACCTCTTTCACTGAAAATGCATGTTGACTGACTGACTAAATACCATATAATTTTTTTCCTAAAGGATATGATTCCCTCTATAGATAGAAATTCTCCTTTTTTCTTTTTTTTCTTTTTTTCTTTTTCCTAGATAGCTATATTTTTCTGCAGTTTTGATTCCCAAGGACTGGAACAAAAGGGTTGGTGACTTTAAGCATTGTTGTAGCCCACCTGATAATTTCCATATTATATGCACATATAGATTTTTTTCAGCAGCTTAATGAAACAGAATGATTGCACTAGTGCTTACTTTGTAGTTTCAGTGAAGCATGTACAAGAAGAATCAGACATATTGGTATAGTCTTGCAAGAAATAACACTATCTGATAGATGGATTTGTAACTATAATACTGTGTTGTTTTGTGGTGGGGTTTTGGCTTTTTTTTTTTTTTTTTTTTTTGTTTTGTTTTTTTTAAATCCATTAATCTTTATTAGAAATCTTTCAAGAAACAGTCTTGGGTTTAAGGGAATGGGCCTTGAATATATTAATGTTGCTTGTTTTACAAGTTTAAGCCTTATTGGTTATGCACACAGTATAGAGCATTTGGACCCACTGCTGAGAAGCTTATAAATGTTTCACGTATGGTACCATGAGACCTTGTGTATGAGTTCAGATAACTTAGAGGTTGTTCTGTTTCGTGCAACCTTCTTGGAAGAATGTATTAGGTCAGTGAGTATCACCATTTCATACTGTGCTTTGTCCTTCCATCCTTCTGACTCATCTATTGTTAGAGGAGAACTTAGATTGGACTGGGTCTAGGGTTTCCCTTGTGTAAGCAGGGAGAATAATTAAACAGGCTCAGTTAATTAGTATTTGTGAGTTGTTCAGACCTTACAGTGATAAGGTCCATAAAAATGCCAAGATATAAAATAAAAATGATTTAATTGATGGCCTAATCCTCTCTGTCCTTTGTCAACATTTGTCCTGCATAGACTGTTATGGTTTCATAGCAATATAATATCTTTCTGCAGCATTTTTCTTTTGAAGAATTCAGAATGCTCTGTAACGAATGAACTAATTTTCACAACATCTTTTGAGGTTGGTGTATGTTTTTTTTCTTTATTATAACACTCTGACAGCTTAAACTACAATATATGCGAGTTGTCCATGGGAGGTCTGTGTAGAGCTAATAACAGAACATAGGCCTGTTAAAAGTATTGCCCTCTGATTTTACTTTTTTGCTTTGATTTCTGGGGAGAGAAATTAATGGCATCAGATGGATGCACTTCTAGCAAAGAAACTGTAAGGAGCACTGGAGCATGGGGAATGCATATGCAGTTAGAAGTTAATCTAGAATTTGTGGCTATGCTTGTTTTGCTTATGTAGAAGTATAACCTAAAAGTCTGTGATGCTAATGATAGTGTCTCATGCTGGAGTGTTTGTTCATCATGCAGACTCATAGGTTCTGTAAAATGGATTAGATATGTCTTTACTGGAAGTCAGACTGATGATTTTGGAGATGCCACCAGTCCTACAAGACTTACTATAAGCCTTTTTCAGGTGTGCTGCTCTTGATCCACCTGTATTCTATACAACCCTTGAGACCTCATACAGCTTTCAGGAGATCTGATTACTGCTGCAACTTGCCATCCTCTTGACTATTACAACCTTTGTATAAACCAAATGGGTATTAACAATTAAAGAAAAGAGCAGGATGTGGTGCAGGAATCAAGCCCACCAGCTAGCTATCTGTGCTGCTATCTGCCCAATCTATCTTATGGGTCATGCTGCACTCTCAAGAGGCTGGCACAGAACTGTAAAACTTTGTATTATGGTCTGTCCATATTTCTAGTAAGCCCTGTGGGATCAGACATGAGATAGCCACCCGCTGACTGATAATTTTCAAATGTGCAAGATAACCTTCGTGGCTCTTTGTGATGAATTGCCCTTGACATGAGGGAGGTTGCACATTTGTTTCTAGTTCTGAATCAGAGCCCAGAAGCAGAAAGGAATTGTGCTCTGGAAAGTAGCCATAACCCGGCTCGTGCCAGTCTGTAGCACAGCAGTTCTGCAGTGAGTCTGCATGGTTATCATTGCCATTATGGTTCATCCTCTACATAATACTTTTCTCATGGTTGGTGTCTCAGGAATCATGACTGCCTTGCTTGGAGGCATTGCAGAGACAGCCTTGACAATCTTATGTCCACTCCATGGCCTTATTGATCACTGACAGTGTCTTCTGCCACTCCGAGGTTTATATGTTCCAGAATTCTTACTTTCTCCAGGGACACAGATAAAGTGAACATATATCACGAGAGGACACCTACTTTCTTTGCTGATGTTCACCTGAAAAAATTCTGATGAATTACAGTGTTCACAAGGTCTTAAGCCATATCCTCAGCTCTTACTGGGTGTCCAGAAATGGAGACAGATAGCTAAAGATTTGCTTTGAAAGGAAACCGTTCAGCCCATCCTGCCTAGAGAAGATATCTACCCTTTTATTACAGTTAACTCAAGTGACTTTTTCCAGGGACCTTCCAAGTAAATGCTTCCACTCCTTTTCCACTGCTGCTGCTTTGACCATTTTAGCCACTGCCAATATAAGGAGCTTCCTTCATCCCTATTTGGGTGCTTTTCCTCTCCCATACACTCTGGACAGGCCAGCCTGTGAAGGTGTACTGTCATTAATGAGAGGACAAATAAAAATCACCATGGCCCAGGTTGGATGTGGAGACTGAGAAGCTCCCTTCAGTGCTTAGCTGCCTATGTTGGCTTACTGCTAGTGCTGGAGTATTCCCAGCTGCTTATTAGATGGGCAGTGTCATTATTCTAATTGTGGTCTGCTTCAGTATTCTCCCTACAGTAATGATTTCTGAGGCCTGATGGAAGTACTCCTAGTCCTCTTCATATCAGGCAGCTTCTGCATGTTGTGGTAGCAGCATGTCTCGGATGGTCTTCCAGTGCAGAGGCAGCAAGGGCAGCATGGTCTATGCTAATCCTGGTCTTCCACCTGAAAAATTTGCCTGTAGGAAACCTGGTTCAGTGTTAGCTGTCCTTGCTGTATTCACTCCTGTGCTTTGATTGACTGGGAGTTTCTGCCATGCTTATATTCAAGTTTTTACTGATAAATGCAGCTTGCCTGTACAGACTAAAAACTATATTAGGGGTACATGCTGTGGTGGAGAGCATTTGGGATGAATGGGTGGGGTTCTCTCCAGGACATTACAGATGTGTAGTTGAAGCCAAGGCTGAATCTTGGAGGTGAGCAATCTTCTGCAGATGTTCTGCACCTAGGCAGTATGTACAGCTGGAAGTTTGCTCTTGTGGTTGCCTCTGAAGGTGCTCCTAGAGAGCAGTGAATATGTAGGCCATAGAGCTAAGTATGTATCAAGTGGAGGGCTGAACAAAGAAAGAAATCAAGTGTATATTAATGCATAAGGATGGAGGTAAAGGAGAATAAAAGGAAGATTATGCCATTGCATAAAAAAGCTTTGCCAAATCACTCTTTTGTTTCTTCATCCCTCAAGGGTTAAAAGTTGCCATGATTCATGTAGAATGCAGTTAGTTTTATAACCAAATGCTTAATATTTTTATGAGGCAGCCAGTAGTTCCAAACTGTGTAATGTTTTCAAAGAGTTACATGGGTTTCCCACAGAATCACTAAAAATTCTGTTATTAAAATAGCAAGTGTGTATCAGGATGCATGGGATGACTACATCTGTAGATGTTCACGCTTTTCAATCTGTCCCAGGAAGTACCTTGGTCTCTTGAGTAATGGTGTAACATTTGTTGGTGCACTGTATATCTGCCAAGAAACTGCATCACTGCAGAATTTTGGTGGGGCTTTTTATGTGGTTTATAGACGTACCTAGATTCTATTGGAAATAGTGTCTAAACTGGAAAAAAAGGCATAAAAGGTTCCAGAGCTTGAAGTCGCATATTGTGCTTGGGACCTTTGTTTCCAGAAGCAAATCAGAGAAATAATTTTTCTTGACACTGAATTTGGGTTTAGACTTCAGCCCATGTGAATGTTGTTATTTCTTCTTGAATTAGTGTTAATATGTAATTGTCTTCTCACAGTTTATTTCCATAGTATTATTGGCACAGTATCATGGGGCTAATTTGGATCACAACCACAGGAGCACCTCTCTGTTAGATGTCATGCACTTGGTATCATAGAATCACAGAATGTTAGAGGTTGGAAGGCACCTCTAGAGAACATAAAGCCCAACCCCCCTGCCAAGCGGGATCACCTAGGGCATGTCACTCAGGACTCATCCAGATGGGATTTGAAAGTGTCTAGGGAAGGTGACTCCACAGCCTCTCTGGGCAGCCTGTTCCAGTGCTCTGTAACCTTCACAGTAAAGAAATTCCTCCTCATGTTAAGGTGGAACCTTCTATACTCAAGTTTATACCCATTGTTCCTTGTCCTGTTGCTGGGTACTACAGAAAAGAGATTGGCTCCTTCCATTTGACACCCACCCTTCAGATATCTGTAGACATTAATAAGGTCTCAGTCTTCTCAAGACTAAACAGCTCCAGTTCCCTCGGTGTATGTTTGCACTATTGCAATAGCACATGAAATTTTGAATAATCAATCAAGCTTCTGAGTGTAAGATTCAGAAATACTTTTTTTTTTTTCCTCGAGAGCATTTTATCAGCTCCCATTTCCCTTTCAAACAGGGAGTTATCTTTAAAGCTAAAACTAGAATATGTGGAGAAGCAAAGGGCATTTATTTCCACTTAATTGGAAAATTTAGTTTTGAAGCATAATTAATATATTGCTAATATTATATATAATTTTTTTTAAATTATTTACTTTTCATTAATCTGTTAAGGAGTTTTTGATATATCTGGATGTGGTTTTCTAAATAGAGTCTTGGCAGACTTCCACTGCAAGCTAGTTTTTACTGCTATTCATTAGCTGACTTATCAAAGTAGTGTAATCAATGCCTGTCATAACATAAATACATGACCCTTTTGAGTAGCCCAAATGGCTATGTTTGCTGTTCTCTGAAAGGAGTGTAAATTCCTAAGGGAAACAGAAGGTCAAATTAACATTGGCAAACTCAGTTTCTATCAGTTTGTCTATATGGTTTACAAATATTGAATCTTTTTAGAGGCTCATTTTTCATAATTTTTCTTGCAGGGCACCTGGGGACATACCCATTTTTTGTTTTTGCTCATAATGCATTACTGAAAATTATTAGATTCTGCTGAGATAAAAATACAGCATGGCTTATGAACACACAGCAATCAATGGCTGTTATTGAATGAGATGTGTGACTTCCGTTACTACGGAAATTTGCAATATTCTTAAGTATCATATGCACTTGCAAAGAAGTTGCAGTTCTGTAAAGACTTCTCTAACATTAAAACAATGAGCAGGATATTAAGTTTTTATTACATAAGCTCCTTAAAAACCTGAAGGGGTGATTGATATATTGTTTTGAATTGAACTGAATCTGTCATTTCTGTGGTCTGTTTTAGGTTTGGCAAGATTGTTCAGGGGTTTTTTTTCTGCTTACTTTTGAGTTTTTGGGGGTAATTTGCCTACAATAGCAATTTTAAAAATTTATTTATTTTTTTAAATTGGTCAATAAAACAGTACCTTTACTAATATGTTTATGTAACATTCTCACATGGAATCCAAGTACGTGAAGTTAATATTATTGATGTTATTTTGATGGTTTGAGTGCATTCGTTGTAGACTTGATGGACGTAAATTTACTTTGCTAAAGTTAGATGTTTAATATGAATTCTCTAACATTAACTCTGAGGTGACTAGCAGCATAATATCAGTAATTTTAGTTTAGCCTAGGTATTTGAAGTTTTCTTTTGATGATATGTGTCATATGATGTTACAATGAATGTTTCTCTTTGTAAAAAAAATGAACTCTTCAGCTGTAAAGCTGTTTAATGAGAACTACTTTCTGTAAATGTCTGAGGAGACTCTCAGAGACATTTTAAAGCATGAGGTACTTAATACATATCTAGAGGATTTTGGTGGTGAAGACTGATATTAAACTCTTTTAGATAAAATGCCAGATACTTGCTAATCATTCTTTGCCAGTTGAATGTTAGGGTTGATTATGGAAAGAGTGTTGCTTCTCTCATATTTTTCATTCATAGTCCGGTTAGTGAGTAATGTTAGACCACTACTGCAGGAATTAAATATTGTAGTTTTAGCAGTAATATCTATATACAGAGACATGTGAGCATTTTACTGATCTTGGATTGACTTTTGGTCTTATTAGATTGCTGAAAAACAAAATCAAAATGCATTATTCTGTGAATTTTACAGATGTTTTAAAGATATGCAAAAATGCAGTCGAAATAGTTTGAAATATAATTTCATATATATTTGCTTTTAGTGCATATCTAAAGCCAGATCAGAATGGCAAATTTGTAGTCATATTTAAAATATTCTAAATATAATAATCAATAGCAGAAATTATGAAACATGGAAAACTCATATAGGTTTTTCCATGGTATTATTCTAATTTATTTTTTTTTTTTTTTTTTTTTGGTTGGTTGGTTTGTTTGTGTTTGGTTTGTTTGTTGGTTTGTTTGGGTTTTTTGAGAGGAAGATGTAAACTGGTATCTGAGATACCAGAAAGCAATATATATTAGTAAAAGGGAGAAAACTGTGTTTCAGGAGCTAAAAACAAATGAATTAACCAAGAGATTTTTCACATGATAAAAGAATAAGGTTTCTGCAGAAACTATCATTTAGATGTAACATTTATTCTTTGACTCTTTTTCTTTATGTAACTATGTACTTTTTAAACTACTGAAAAACATGATGTCTTGTTTAATTCTTTCTTTCTTTTGCTCTCATTGGCATAAACAGACCAAAATGACTTTCTCTTAATAGAACCTGACAATTCTGACTCTAACTTACTGCCTCTTTTTCTCAGCCTATCATCTCTATAATGGGACAAGGCAGTTGACTTTAACAAATTCTTATTTTATTACTTGTCTTATATCTTTTTTTTGTTGTTATGCACAGTGGCATAAAATAGCTGATCAAGTTGTGTTGAATAACATCACAAAATTGAAAGTTAGTGGCTTTCACAGTGTGAAACCAATAAGGAGCTGCAATATTTCTGTTCACATGACTGTGCTACTACTGAGTTTTTGGGAACCTTCTAATATATCTATTACTATGCTCCATTTGGAATAGGAACTTGTTATAGGGATGTGTGATATCTACAATTAAAGTTTCAGTGTGATATGCTATGAGCACATGATTAGCTCATTTATCTTAATTGCATAGGCATTACATTGCTAAACTAAAACATGCATTTATAAAGTCAGAATACATTCCTGAGGGTTTGACGGAATATTAAATAACTTATTATATCTGTACTTTACTAACACAGAGTTTATGACATGCACATAAAATATTTTTTATATTGCTATTATGAGGGCAGTTCATATTATTGAAAAGAAATAATAAGTTTCAGGAAGTTTTCCATAAGAAGTTCAGTGTTCCCCCTCTAACCATCCCTCTAAAGATATGATTTGATTTTTAATTTTCACTCATCTTTTTATGCAGCATAATATCTATTTCAGAAGAAGCTGATATAGCTAGAAGGTTCTATTCCCAGTTTGAGACTGGAAAATTCATTATGTCTTGAAATTTTACTGAAAGAAATGGAATATAGTAAAGCACACAAGACAGACTGGAAAGAAACCCGTTTACACTAAATTCTTTGGTTAATAAGGAGAGAAATTCAGTTGTTTGGTTGGTTGTTTTGGTTTTTTTTTCTACTAGAAGACATTCTATCTGTGTTAAATTTCCCTTTTAGAAATCATTAGTTCATTGCGTAGAAATAAAAAGAAAAATTGCATATCATGGGCTTTTTTCACGTGAAAATAAATGTTTTCATTTCCCACCTTGCTCAACAAAACTAGACAAATAACAATACATGTGGTAGTGGGAGGCAATAATCAGATACCTTTGAAGTTTCCTGACTGCAAAGTCTGTCTGCTGCTTATGCCAAGGATCTAAAAAGTCTAGAAGGATTTCACAGGAATGTTTTTCTACTGGTTTTGCTCTTATTTATTTATGTGTTGGTTTATTTATTTTCTATTTTTCCCAAAATACATTTCATAAAACACAGAAGAAGTAGCAGATTTATTTTTTTATAAAATTGACAGCTTTTTTCTTTGGACAAAAACCTCTAACAAAGACTTCATTTGAGGCTGGTATTTGGTAATTTTATTATGGGAATTGCAGTTTCTAGGGCCTTGAACATTTAGGTTCAATAAAGAAATATCCTCGAGCTTCTGTTACAGTTTATCAGATAGCAAATGTACGTGAACCTTTACCTGTGTACCTTCTCAAGTTTGAAGACATGCAGATCTAGTGCTGATGCTACACTTCCATGCAGATCTAGTGCTGATGCTACACTTCCTATCTCTGCAAATATGCACAGGAGTGAAATTATTGCCATTGTTTCATTCTTGATTTTCTTTACTATTTTGAAATCTCTCTCTGAATCTGAAACCTGAAAGTTTTGGACATCTGCTACTGGCATTTCTGCGTAGTAACCAGAGTTATTTATAGATCAAGAAGGTTCAAGAAGCCAAAATGGATACCAGAAGTTATGTTGAAGTATCTGGGGACCTCTGCCATCCTTTGCATCTATCAGCAAATAATGTTTGTAGAAATCAAATGTTCCCCTACTTCTGTGAAAATTAAAAGATTGAGGTGAGATATGCAGAGTTAGGTGCACTACATATAAAGGGGAGCCTGATAGCAAATCAGGATCTAGGGAATAGTATCTCAAGTGAATGTCTGGTACTCCTCATTCACAGCTGGAAAGGGAATACAGATTTCAGGCATAATGTTTGGGGTTTTCATTTATAGAACCTTTGGTCTTAGCTTTACTCTTTCACTATTCTTAAGGGTTGCTGTTCTGCTCACAGAGTAAGATATCCTAAGCATTGACATTTAGTTCTTTGTACTTTTATGGAACTGTTTTAAACTACAAACTTGAATTTGGTCAGCTTAATCCATAAAATTAATCCTATTGTGAATATCAGGTATGTTTTCAGTGCTGACAAATTGAAGAAAATCTGGAAACATCAAGAATCAGAAAGAGAAAGAACAAGACCTCCTTTAGGTATCAGCTAGTTTACGCAAGCTAGATTTACCACAATATTTATAGTTGGTGGTAAAAGTGACTAAGTTGATGTGTAAATTCATCACGCTTCAGCAGAGGTATCCAAAAGAGAATACTGGGCATAAGGCTGTGTATTAGGCATCCCCCTTTTTTTAAGTGCCTGCACTGCAGTACTCTGAGGTATATAAGCAGACCTTCATGTAGCTCCTGAAGGAAGGGTTTCTGTCTCTCTGCACGCTAGCTTAGAGCAACTTCACACTTCTCAGCCTGAGAAGGCTTGAATCCCCACTGTGAAGGAGTGACTAAATGCCTAAAAGCACTCCTTGCACCTGTCAAAGCTGAACACCAGTGGAACCAGGCATTCAGGCAGTTTTGAAAGAGAAAAAGCCTGTATAAGGGTCACTAGGTCTTGACCTAGTGATTCAAGCAGTTGTTTGAAGAGACTGAAATCAGTTTTGGTCCTTGATTCTTCAGTGTTCATGTGCAACACATGAATGGCTGCATAAAATACAGAGGTTGTCCAGGGATTAGTTCTGATGAGAGAATTCATATCTGTGGGTAGATGGGACACACGTAGACTACACATCATTGTCTATATTACTGTAAATTAGTGCTTTCAGTTAATAAAAATCTTAATTCCAAACTTTATACATATAGAATAGTAAAATCTTTCTTTGTTAAAACAAACACAGTACATATCTCAGCATGAAAACAAAACTGTTGTGATATAAATTTTTATAACTCCTTCAGTGAGAGACAGGTAATTAAATTAGCTAGTCCAGAGAATTAATAATTACAGTTATTAAAAAGCAGCACAGAGGAAAAGTTTGTATACTCTAATGAATTATAAAAACACATTTTTGGCTAAACTGAGTATGACCTGCTGGAATTGAGCACTCAATTGTTTTCCAGTTGGTGTCATACTGCACGTTGCTCACATGGAAACATGTAATTTCCTTTTTTCATCCATAGTAGTCCTTTAATTTTTAATATGCTTCAAGAACCAAGTGTCTAACAGAAAAGCTAGTTTTTCATTATTTATATGTATTCATATCTTTAGCTTATACAGGCCAATAAAATGTACATGGGTTTTTCTATCACTTTTCATTTCCATAGTTTCTAAATTAGATTTATGTAAATATGGCAGTTCTGTACAGATGTGGTCAATGCATTGAAGTAAATTGCGCACAACAGATCATGATTTTGGGGACATGACTGTATCTAGTATTTTCTTATGGATGTAAGGTCTAGGTTATTTCACCAGAAATCTGAGAATTTTTGTCCATTCCTTCTCTGTCACTGTCAAATACAGAACACTGCTCCCTGAAGGTTGAATGAAAATTACTTCTGTGCTTATGGTAAGTTAATGCTTTACTGAGAACACAGATTCATTAAAAGCTTTCCCAAACTCATTTTGTTACATTTTGTGCTGTTAGCGTAGTCTTCTAAATTTGTCACTACTATAGATGTAATTCTGGTTTAGGGTTTCCTTTTAGTTTTCATCTAGGTAGTAATCTGTGATAAAGCTTAACCCAGAGCATTTTTTTAATAAATATTTTCTGTGTTAATTATAAATGTTATTTATTTCATCTGAGATTTTTTTTCTGCTGTACAAAAATTAAATACATGACACATTACACTCGAAATACTGTAGGCAAAGAAGAATGTACCATACATGGGCCCAGAATTTGCTAGGCGTCTATTTAAAATATTAGTAATTTAATGAGAAGACAACAAGCAGGTTCAAAAGCTTGTGTCTAAATTAATAGAGAAAAGTATTTTTTAATTAAAATAATCTTAAAACTGTTATACAGGCAAAGTTGCTAATTTCTACCTTTTTCTCAGGTGCTATGCTCACCTTTCCAGTATTCTTCTGGGTTGACAGTGTCAGTTTTCCCCAGGGAGAGGGGTGTCAGGAGGGATCATGATGAGACTGCAGTATGCTTGTCTATGCTGGGGGGATTTCAATATTAGTTGAACTCCTTCCTCTTCAGCAGCGGAGGCTGCTCTGGTTTTTTCAGTGTACTTTTCAGGCTGCTGCCTTCTGGCAGCTCCCAGCGGTGTGGTCATGGCCCCACATCATCCCCAGCCTCAGCATCCCCAGAGGCTCTTGTTTCTTAGCAGCTAAGTAACTGCGTTTCTCCACCCTTTCCATGGAGACAGTGGCAGAGCTCAAACTCAGGCAGGGGAGGCAAGAAGCACTTGGCCCTGAGGCAGGTGATGAAACCAGCTCAGCCCAGCTCTGGCCAAGGTGAGCCCAGGCCAGTCCTGAAATCTGTGTTCATAGCTTAGGACGGAGTACCTGACACTACTAGGAATAGCAAAAATCATATTCACTGGCCTGCAGTAGGCAAAAGCTACAAGTACTTGTATCTGATTACTGATATCCAGAAAGAGACATTGAAGTCAACAGTCAACTCTTTGAAGGTTGTGGAGACTCGTAATTTTGACTTGAGTAGTTTCTCTTTGAGTTACGAGAGCATACTATCTTACAGCATCTTTCTTTAAAGCAATATGCAAGTATAGGCCAAAGTTCATAGATAGTTTGGTTTGTAATAATTAATCTTACCTCTTGCTGATGTTTCTGTCATGTGGTCATGTTTAATTTTTACTTTTTGTTTTTCCTTTGATAGCCTATACTGTCCATTTAGGTTAGTTTGCTCTTTCGACATGAATCTAGCAAAAAGGATGTGATGAGAATGGTAGGCCAGAAATTTAAGCAAAAGTGTCACAAGTAAAAATTGTAATGTCCAGGAATGTATGACATAGTCTTGTGTGGAAATTTCTCAAAACTAATTTCTAAGAAAAGTAATCAGAAAGGCTATGGAAAAGATTCTACTTGTCCTGCTATTAGGAGGCATCCCACATGTCTTCAGTGCTTCTTCGTAATCATGACATACTATGATTTATAATAGTGGGTGGCAAAGTGGCATGGAACGTGTTTGTTCCTGGGGGACTTGTGGAGTCCGTTTGAGTGACATGTTCTGTGTCAAATTTTTTGGCTCCCAATTACTGGTGACACTGATGTACAGAACAAGGAAGTGGGCTGTTTTGACAAAGAGAGTTTATTTGTTGTCTAAAAAATTAGAACAATTGTATTTTCATCAAACATTAGGTTTGACAAGGTATAGCATGGGCTACACTGGAAGGGTCAGTGAGAAATTTGCTTAGAGTTCAATGGGAATAGTACTGCACTGTAGCAGGAATAAAGGAAGCCAGAGTAACCTGAATTTAGTTAGTTGTGTGCTCTGGTCAGTTGTTCAGTGGCATCTGGCTTCTAAATCCTTTTAGTTATTTTTGGAATAATTTGAAGGTCAGGAACTTGAACGTTGAGAAGCACAAGAGAAGCCATAGGAAAAAAAGTGAATATTTGCCATCATTTGCAAGTCAGAAAGTAAGTCTGAGAAGGTGTTGTATCCCTAGTCTTGTTATTGCCCAAAAGGACACACATTATGTGAAAAATAAAGAATTTAGCATATTTTAAATCTTAACAGTCTAATAGAGGAATTCTTTTTAATACAGGTCTAATTATTACAGAAGAAGATATAAGAAGATAAGGGAAAGAATACTATCAAGTAAAAACCTTGATAATAAATAATGCAGTTATTATTATATGCACACTTCCTCCTCTGTACCCCTTTTGGTGCTGTTACATTAATCGTTGCCATGCTTTTCTGCATCCTAAGGCTGTTGGCTTCATTTGTGGTGAGCCATCACTGTCAGGAGTGCATTGCTGGGAGAGTGTGATGTCTGTGTTGGGGGTTTCTTTGTCCTCTGGCAGGAGAACTGTGATGTTGATGTTCCTTTTTCTTCCTCACTCTCATGTCTGCTTGGGACTACTATTTCATGGTCCCTATCATGAATTACACCTTGTTTTTGGTGTGATCAGACTCCAAATCCACATTACAATCAAATCTATTAGACACAGAATGTCTAACATGTTGGGTACTGTTCTTTATGCTCTTTGTTACATCAGCATCTGCTTTTGGTCAGTTTCCAGGTCTGCATTCCTTTAACTGACAATTGGTGGGTCTTCTACAGTACTGGGGTCCTCAGGGGTTCACTTTCTTATCACCTCATGCTTTTATCCCCCTACACTGCATCCTATGTCTCCACTATTGAGGCCTCTGTTATCACATTACGCCTGTATTCCTCCACATTACATCGTTATTCTAGGGTGACAAATATTTCCTTCTTCAGAAAATAACTGGTGTTTCTCCTGTCTGTAAAAATTATGATTATACCACACAATTATTCAAATACAAATTAGGCAGTGGTCATCTGAGCCTTGGAAAATTTATGTTTCCAGCAAAAAAAGTTAAAGCAAAGCTCCAGGGAAACTAAGGCCAGTTCAGACAAAGCAAGCCTGACAGGCATCAGTCCCAAAGGTAGTTACAGTGTGACTTGTTACTAGCAGCAGAAATACAGTCTTTAGTGGGCTTCCGGGCTCCAGATGTCTAAAGGGAGGGATAAGCCTATAAAGGAATGGATGACAAGAAGTAAGGCCTGAGAAGGGTCCAGTGTTTCTGTTGTAGGAATGAGCTGTTATTTGACTGTTCATACACAAACTGTTTTCCCATTTTAGAGTGTTTCCTGTTTGACAAACCATGGCATGAAGACCTTGTTGTTTAAAAGGTGGTAGTAAAGTATCTTCATTGAAACAAACACAGTCACTTCTGAATCTGTATTGAACTCGATTCAGTGATCATTCTGGCTGCAGTTATGCATGTTTTCTGTGAGACAGCAGGGCAATTTACTGAAAAATGTTCCAAATAATTTTGACAGAAAGATGTTCTCCAAATTTATCATGCAAAAAGTGAGCTGGAAATTTTATGGTGAATTGAATTTCCATAACTTTTTACAGAATAAACCAATCTATTCAAACTAGTCTCCTTTTGAGTTTTGTGCATTAATGCCTACATACAAGAGATGGTAAAAAATAAATAGTAATTTGGGTCATTTAACTTACCAACTTCTAAAGTATTGACTCTTACAACATTCTAAGATGGCAATTTGTGGTTTTAGGGTGTCTGTCCTGTTCTTCAGCAGAATATGAGAGGTTACTGAGGTACCTCTAAGGCAGAATTTAGTTGATACTCACTGAGGCAGATTTTCTTTAAAAGGATAAGAGAAAGTTCTTTCACTGAACAGCTTCGAGTGTGACTAGGCAAAACATTTAAAGATTGGCAGAGTAGGAATTATAATAATCTCACTTTACAGCTGAGGGGACTGTGTTATAATTGGTTGCAGGGAAGTTGTCTTGCTTTACTTTAATTTGTTGGTTTTGGAATAACATCTTGGTTTTTCCACACTGAGAGCTTTCTCTCTGTCTGATCTGTTTCTTTAAAGCGTGTTTGTCGTCACATATTATGGGTCTGGGACAGTTGCCTGTGATTATATGATTGCTCATGAATGCTCTGCTAATGGTATTTTTCCTGAAGAAAAATATTGACTCATTTGTTTTGAACTCCTACTCCACCCACATGTAGTAGTGTAGAATTATGTAAATTTCATAAATGAAAAAAGTAAAGTTCTATGAAGTGCAATAATGTTTATTTAAATGTGGATATCTATTATTTCATCTTGGTTTGAATTATCGTTATGGAAGACCTGTTGCGGCACATGTGACAATATAGGTTTACATATTTGATCCTTAAAAATATTGTCTTCAAAGAAATTTTAACACAACAGAAGAATTAGAAGCCAATAGAAGACCTTTTGATTCTAATTAAACAAGTCCAGTCTTACTTCTATTTATCAAATTTAGATTTACTGTATTTATTAACATTCAAAGCTTTTCACTTTACATTTTAATTGTTATGCTTTGATAAAATAACTAGATGCACAAAATTCACATTTTTATCAAATCAAGACTGTCAAAAGTAAGAAGGATTTTCTGGTAATTTTGGACTATTCTAGCATACTTTATTCAGGTGAAGTGTCAATGCTTTTGCTTGATAAAAATAGCAATTCACTCTAGGTACATTAAACATAACCCAGCTGTTTTAAATCACTCCTCCATTTGTTTCAAACTCCTTATTGATATGAAGGACTGTGAATTACATTGAATTTAAAGTATTATCTTATCAAATAAGGCACAGAAGAGTTAAAGTTATATTGCACAAAAAAAACCAAAAAACAAAACCAACAAAAAAACAACAACAAAAAAAAATTCAACCAACACTGTAAGGGTTTCAGCAAAAGAAAATGGTGTTCATCTCTTTTAGGACATCCTTTATTTTTATTGTAAAATCTATATTGATTATACTGTCTTTTTATTATTACTGAATTTTCTTTTAATAGAAGATATGCTTATGAAAAATGGAAATTTAGCTTTGATTTATTGGCAATGTAAGAGTTGGTATTCTCAATTTATTTTTTCTTTTTGGGAAGGTGTTCTCAATACTCATGATTTTTGCTGTTCTTTTTGGTCTCAGTGAAGAATTAGCAAATCAATGAAAAACAGTTGGTTTAAGTTATCTTGGTTTAGAAGTTGTAAATCTTTTAAAGTTGAACACTTTTCCAGAGCATTGATTTTCTACAGAAAAAATTTGCAAGGATAAAATTTTGGCATATGAATCTCCTCTATTTAACGCTTACATAGTTTAAAAGTTTACTTTTATCCTAGGAAATGTCTTTCTGATGTATGGCTTTAGCGCCTGAAGGGAATCAGCAGGTATGAATCACACCAGGTGATAGAGGTATGATGGAGAAGATTGAAACAGTGATTAGGGTTCTTAATTAGGAAGAATCTACAGGCTATAAATTAGTGCCAGCAGAAGTAATTAAAGTACTTTATTTGAATTTTGTGACAAGCACATTTAGTTTTAGGAAGCAAACTTAATATGAAGACTAAAAGAAAAACTGTACTTGTTTGTGAGATGCAATACAGATGTGTTTCAAACATTCAAAGACAAACTCCCCCCCCCCCCCTTATTATGCTTCTGTTTGTTATTCATTAAATCCTGTTCTGTTTCTTTTTGTATATGTACTATCTTTGCTTTATTTCTTCCTGAGGACAGGTATAAAGGATTTGGAGTCAGAGACACATAGGCAATAATACCTCTTTCTAATTTAGCTGCTTTTCCACTCACTTTATCTGCAAATGTCTCCTGGGTCTAGAAAAGCAAAGTGTTCTTAGAAGATGTTCTCAGTCAGAGGACCCCCTGGGTTTTCATAGCTCTTTTGTGTTTCTGTTACAGTAGTCTGCTCTGCCTGAATATGAAGCTGCTGGGCATCATATAATTTGCAAAAAGTCTTTGCCCTGGTCTTGAGCAAATGTTTGGTCATTAGAGATCTGTTGAATCATAGAACACCAGGTTGGTGTCCTCAATCATAGAATCATAGAACACCAGGTTGGTGTCCCTCAAGAGTCATCTAGTCCAACCTTTTAAGGTAAAGTCTATATATAGTTTAAATGAGATGACCCAGCACCTTGTCAAGCTGAGTCTGTCCAGTGTAGGGTAATCCACCACTTCCCTTGGAGATTATTCCAATATCTAATTGTTCTCATGGTGAAAAATTTTCTTCTGCAGTCCAATCAGAATCTCCCCAGAACTAATTTGTACCCATTACCCCTTGCCTTTCCATGTGACTTCTTGTAAAAGAGGAGTCTTTATCTTCTTGGTAGACACCTTCTAGGTACTGATACATGTTAATAAGGTCTCCCCTAAGCCTTCCCTTCTCAAGGCTGAGCAAACCCAGTTTTCTCAGTCTTTCTTCATATGGCAGGTTTTCCAGTCCTCTGGTCATCCTCATGACCCTTCTCTGGACCCTCTTCAGCCTGTCTGCATCTTTTTTGTATAGCAGGAACCAAAACTGACCACAGTATTTGATGTGTGGTCTGACTAGTGCTGAGTGGGATAATGACGACTTTATCTCTGCTGGTGATGCCCTTGTTAATGCAACCCAGCGTCCTATTGGCTTTCTTTGCCACTGCAGCACACTGTTCACTCATGTTGAGCTTGTTGTCCACCAGGACCCACAGGTCCCTTTCCACAGGACTGCTCACCAGCCAGATGGATCCCAGTCTGAGATACATTCCTGGGTTGTATATTCCCAGGTGCAAGACCCTACACTTGTCTCCATCGAACTTCATAAGTTTCCTGCTGCAAGACCCTACACTTGTCTCCATCGAACTTCATAAGTTTCCTGCTGCAAGACCCTACACTTGTCTCCATCAAACTTCATAAGATTCCTGCTAGCCTAGTCCTCCAGCCTGTCCAGGTCTTCTTGGAGAGTGGCTCTCCCTTCTGGAGTGTCAACTTCCCCACTCATTTTGGTGTCATCTGCAAACTTCATGAGGGTGTTCTTGATCCCAACATCCAAATCACTTTTGAAGATATTAAAGTGTTGGGCCCAATATTGATCCCTGGGGGACCCTGCTTGTGACTGGTTGCAAGTTTGAGAAAGAACAATTTTTTCTACCACCCTCTGGGTATGCCCTGTCAGCCAGTTCCCCATGCACTGCACAGGCCACTTGTCTAGGTCGTAACGTGTCAGTTTCTCTAGGAGGAGGCTATGGGGGCCTGTGTCAAAAGCCTTGGAGAAGTCCAGGTGGACAATGTCCACTGCTTGACCTGCATCAACCAAGCAGGATACTTTGTCATAGAAGATGATCAGGTTTGTCAAGAACAACTTGCCCCTGATGAATCCATGTTGGCTTTTCCCAGTCACATGCTTCAGTTTACTTGTGACAGTTCCCACGAGGATTTGCTCCATATCTTTCCCAGGGTTTGAAGTCAGGCTAATGGGTGTATAATTACTGAAGTCCTCCTTGGAACCCTTCGCTTTTGCTTTCCTAACTGCATCTCTGGCAATCACCTTGTAACTTTCAACAGGTAATGTTCCACTTTTCCATCTCTGATATGTTTCCCTTCTGGTTTTGAGCAGACCTGGAAGCTCACAGATAAGTCATGGGGGTTTCTTGCTCTGCCTACTTCCCTTGCCTTTAGAGGGAATGAACTGGTTTTGTGTATCCAGGTGACTGTTCTTGAAAAACTCCGAGCACTCACTAACTCCTTTATTGTCCATGGAAGCTTCCCATGGGACCCTTCAAGCCGAGCCCTGAGTGAGCTGAAGTTTGCTTTTCTGAAGTCTAAAACCTTTGTCATGGAACTGTCAGCATGCTCAACAGTATTCCAAGCTCCACAATATTGTGATAACTGTAGCCAAGGCTGTCACCAACCCAGATATTCCAGAGCATGTTTTCTTGATTAGTGAGCAGTAAGTCCAGCAGCTCCCCATTCCTGGTTGGCACAGCTAACATTTATATGAGGAAGGACCTTGATGGATGACAGGTGTACTGTGGCATTGTTCTCCCAGCAAAAGTCTGGGTAAAGTCTCCCATAAAAAGTAGAGGTTTTGTTGTCCTGAAGCTTGTTTAATTGACCCAAGTATCGCCTCATTGGTCTTGTTGTCTTGGTATGGGAATGAGTAAGAGGTGCATACTGTAAGGTCTCCTTTGGAGACAACCCCTCTGATTTGGATCCAGAGGCGTTCCTTAGCGCTTCCACAATTACCATAGTGGACTTCTATACATTCAAGGTTCTCCTTAATATAGAGTGTGACTCCTCTTGCTCTTCTACCCTGCCTGTCTTTATGAAATAGACTAGGTCTATCATGATCCCCCAGTCAGGTGAGTTGACCCACCATGTTTTGGTTACTCCTATGATACCATAACTTTCTGACTGGGCATGGACCCCCAGTTCCTCCTGTTTGTTTCCAAGACTGTGTGCATTAGTATACATACACTTTAGGTGGCTGGTCTTTTGATTCTCGTTTAGGGAGACAGCTGAGGCACATATTACACTACTCTGGTTGGCCTGATTTATCCCCCAGTTGGTTATAGTGGTGATGGTGGCATGGGCATTGCCATTTTGGATCCCTTCCCCCAAGTCCTTCAGTTTAAAGCCCACCGAGTTGGCCAGCCCACCGCTAAAGATTCCTCTGCCTCTTTCAGACAGGTGGATTCCATCCCTTCCTATCAGGTTGTAGTCCTCGTTATTGTAAAAGCCAAAACTCTTGTGGTGACACCAGCCATGTAACCAGAAGTTGGCTTCATTATGTGTCTATTCCTGTCTGCCCCCAATCCTTGAACTGGTAACACAGAAGAAAAGATAACTTGGGCAACAAAATTCTTCACTTTCTCCCTCAGGGCCTTACAGTCTTTCTTGATTCTGCCTGTGTTTGGGCTCACAGTGTTGTTTGTGCCTACATGAAAGAGTAATAGTGTATAGTAGTTCGTTCTCTTAACAAGCTGTGGCACCCTCTTGTTAACATCATGTATGTTAGCTTGGGAAAGGCAGCATACCTCATGTGACTCCCCATTAAGTTGGTAGATGGGTGCTTCTGTGCCCTATAACAGGGAGTCTCCAACTACAGGTACACGTCATTTCTTTCTGCGATGTCCGCCATGTGCTGTTGGTTCAGTTGCACCCTGTGGGTCTTACTCGTGGGTGTTTACTGTTGTTAAAACTTTTTACTTGAGATGCTGGAGGGTGGACACTGTGGTGGAGATCTGTGTTTGTGGGACAGCAGGGTCCAGGGTGCTTCATCCTCAGTGGTGTCTGTTGCTGGAACTTGGTTCCAAAGCCACCTATCAATCTCTGCCTCTGCTCTTCTAATGCTGTGCAGCCTAGTTACTGTTTCCTGTAACTCAGTATGTAGCAGGTTGTCTACCTGTGCACACCTTGTGCAGGCGCTTACCTTTTCCCCAGGAGAGGGGTTTGGGCAGTCACTGCAGCCTACTGGCAGTAGTTTCCTCTGTTACCAGTTCTGTCTGGACATCACTGGGGCTTTCTCTGAAGAAGCAGTGCTTTAGGTACTGAGGTGAGTACCCACCACTTTGGCAGGGCCAAACTAGCTGCCATCAGGGCTTCTCTTGCCTGTCAAGCCAGCAGAGCCTCTGTTCCTTCACGTGTGCTTTGCTGCACAACCCGCTGTCTGCATTCCGAAGAGAAAGCTATCTGCTGCCTCACTCGTCACAGTCTGCAAGACCTTCAGAATTTTTTAAATCATGATCTTTATCATTCTGACTCTCTCTGTAACACTGTTACAGGAAATGGAGACCTGTTGTGGTGTGGTACGGCCAACAGACATTAAAATTTTCTTGGATATTGCTGTTGACTGATTTTGTCTCAGTCTAAGTAGCAGGTGGTCAGAATAGAATATTTTGGGGGTTTTGTGGTTTTGTTTTTTGAATTAAACTTTCTGCCTTCTTCCCACCAATCCTTTCCCTTCTTTCTTTAGGAATATAAATCATCATTTTCAATAACTTCCCTTTTTAGTTTTCTTGTCTTGAAACTGTACTGTAATCCTACCATCTCATATAACTATAGGAGATGAAAAGCTATATTAACTGTATCATTTCTAATCACATCAAAATGACCTCTTTCTAGTACAATAGACTGGAGCTTTTAGTGACCTTGGGCCAGCATAGTTCAGATTCCACGTTCATCATCCATGTGGCACAATCTGTTGTTGATATTTTTTATTAGAGCCTTCTTGATGGATATCTAGAGTTTGTTGAATCTGGCTCTCGAGATGAGTCAATTTTACTCCTCCTCCTCATCCTGACATTTCTGCATCAGAAGGAGTAATATTCTCTGACTCATTTGTTTTAGAGATCAAAGGGAATTCAGTAAGAGGAAATCATATCCACATGCATCAGACAGGAAACCTTCAGAATATTAGTGCAACCTATTGAACATTTTTCTGGCCTCTTACTTTCTGGCTTCTGACAGCTTCCTAGGAAGTTTTTTCCCCTCCTTATCTTTTTGCTTCAAGAATCAGTAGATCTGAAAAGCAGACTGCTAAGGAGACTGTTCCCTTTGATTAATAAGTGAATATATTTGCTGTAGAGCCAAGAATGGAACATCTTGTAACTGTTGGCAGCATTACTAAAAGAATAAGTATCCTCGTGGAAGGGGGCAGAGCATAACGAGAGTTTTGATCAAGAGGAAAGAAGACAGTCTTAGAAAGGCTTTCAAGAGTTGTTGCATTACTGTAAACAGCTATCTATTTTCTTCTGGGCATGTTTCAGTGACTGCAGGAACTATACAAGTCACTTTCAGGCTCATATGATTTTTGAAACTGGACATTTTTTTAGCTACTTGACTTCTTTTCTTCCTTTCTGGCAGAGTTGACCTGACTTTATATGTCTGATGCCAGGAATGTGGCATTCATATTTTTTAGCTCAGGAGGTTGTCACTGGAAGTCTGCATAAGATGACTCTCATTTTCCATTCTGAAGTGCTTGTATTTCCACTCCAAAAGAAAAGTAGAGTGTATAAAGCAAGACATTTGGGGAAGTTGTTTCAGTGAGTTCATCCCAAGATTAGCATTGAGAATGAAAGTCCCCATTTGAGCATCTTCCATGCAGGGGAGATGATAAACATGGGATAGTCACCTATTTTAACTTATCTGGTGGATGTAGAGATATAGCAGGTCAATTTGAGTCCTTCTTCTACACTATTACTCCTGTAAAGGAGATGCCAGGGAAATAGATGGAGCATAGCATACTCTTGTCTGTCTCCCTAGTTGTGTAATGACTGCATGTTGTTTCTGAATGTGACATGTAAAAGCATTTCCTTGTGTAGGCCTTGTATTCTCCGAGCCTGGGACAGAAAACACTTCCTGGCTGCATCCCATTACAGATCTTCTGCATCCAGCAGATTTTAGATGCTACATAATCTGTCAGTCTGTGGAGATTCAGAGATTTCACTCTCTGTGCCTAAGAGCCAAAGACTACCATGCGTGAAGGAAGTGATACTATTGAGGAAACCATTTGTCCAGGATTTACTTATTTTCAGACATTTTATTCCCCTCTGTCCCCATCCCTCCCTCTCCCAAGACAAGAAAATGAAACAAACAAGAACACAAATATTCCATTCAAAATCTTCCTTGAATTCAATAGTTTATTTGAATTCTGACTAGAAACTAATCCTTTGGATGCAGCGGTGGCCTTTTGAGTAACATGCATCAATGGGATATATTTAAAGCACAATTTTGGTACTTATATGCAATAGTAGAATATATTTCTTGGACCAAAGTCCCACTGGATATATCAGAAGGATTCTAGAGCTTGTACACAAATTTCAGTGAACATCAAGGAATTTTCTGGATTTTTTTTCTTTCTTGTCTAATTAAAAAACAGTGAGTACAATCTAAGGCAAAGTTCTCCAAAGTATTTGGAGATGTAGTCCTGAGTGACTCCGTGTGTTAGAAGGGAGCACATGTAATATAACCTGTATGAATATATGCGGATATGTGCACATAGTTATGTATCTTTAAGGATTTGATCTGGGCATAACCAATTTGGCATGGGTTCTTTTATTTTAATATATGGATGCTGTAGTAGGATTCCTTCCTAGACTGGCAGAAGTTATTACCAAAGCAGTGATGCCTATTCTGCTATTGGGTTGTTCAGAGGAAGATTTTGCATAATAGTTCCTGACAAAATATGCTCCAGTATAATACTGTAAACTCAGAACATTTGGGAAGACAAGGAAACTTCATTAAATTAAAAAAATAGAATAAAATCTATGCAATGGAAACTTTTAGTAAGATGTTAGAATTCCAGAAAAGGAGTACTTTTTTAGAATGGATCCGCATTCTTTGAAAAAATCACATATATGTAAAAACCTACAAATTATAATTATGATAAAGCATATAATAATAAATCAATCATAATTATAAGATACATAATTTATAAAGCTTATGTACATACCATCATAAAAATATATCTATATATGTATACTTTTATGCATATATAGATATACGTATATATATAAGCATTAGACATATTCCTAAGTCTGTCTTTAGTTGTTGTCTTCTTACTAAAAAGCTTTTTGCATTTTGTTTTCTAGATTTTATACAGTCTGGAAACCTTTCTATGTAAGGTTAACTCTTAAATATTAATTTTGCTTGGTATGTAATGTTCTATGGCAAAAGAGAAGGTTATTTGATTCTTTGTATTTTTATATGACTAAATGGATACCGTGCACATGGAGGAACATTATACTAATGTAAGCTACATTAATGGTCTCATAACCTGAATCAGAAGAGTGACACTTTCCAGATCAGAACTTTAAGCATGTGCAAATGTTATTAAAATTGTGAGGCTCTCATGAATTTGTCCCCAAGAACAGTAGTTTCACTGATGAGGAGCTGCCTGATTCGATTAATCTGAGCACTGTTGGAGGCTGCTTCCTCTGAGCCATGAGGGCTCCAGCTCCTGCTTTTGGTCCACTGCAGAGCTGTCACTTGCAGTCTGGCAGCTGTGTCTCCTCAGCTGCTGGGACTGGGCTGCAGCTGGTCCATTTAGAGAGATACCAGAGCTTCACATTGTCCTTTTGCGTGTAGGTCTTGGAGGAGGTAGCTTCTGCCTGCTGACGTGGAATGAAGATCCAGTTTCTGCACTAGCAGGAGTGCAGTGTCTTGGAATCAGGGTGGGTATTTGGTTTCCTACCTGATGCAGTGTTTCTGTGTCCTTTGGCAGATAGCAAAGATGAGTCACCTGCTTCCTGAAGTGGCAGAACATCACTGCATCTGCCAGCTGACAGTCAAGGCTTTATTCTCTCTGATTTTGAGGATGAGGGAGAAGGTGAAGGAAAGCTTTTACTGTTTGGTTTACACTGAAGTACTTAATTTGTAGGTAGACAGGTGATGGTTCCTGCTGTGTATAAAACAATGCCCAACACTAGTAAAATACAGTATTAGTTGCTGTTGAAAATGGCTTGGCCTGTCCATAAGACTGAAAGGAAGATTAAGGGCTGTCTAATATGTTTTCTGCAAAATACTAATTTTATTCCTTATCTTCTGTAAACAGATCTTCTGATGTGATTTTATCATAATTTTTATAATGTTTTATTAGTCTTTCAGTTTTACTTTTGTCCTCCTAGCTACTCATAGGGTGTCTAAAACATTGCTGGGTAACAAAATTAAAACTCTGTGAAAAAAATAACCACTACTAGGAATAACAATATGAAGAACAAATCCCTCATATCTGGCTGGGGAGTTGACTATGCTTCTGAAAATTTAGCAAATTTTTGTAGCAAATGATGGCTGTGAATTGCTTTGGTGTATTATCTTCTGTGGACTTACAGTGTCATTAATTTAATATTTATTACACTTCATTAACTATATACAAGTTGCTAAATGATTTAATTTTCATAAATGGAAGCTATCTTTGCCTAATTCTAATTATTAGGACATTCTGCTTAGAACTTTGCTCTGTCTCAAAAGTCGGTGAAAGAAATTGACTGTTAATGAAAAAAACTGCTGCCATTAGAGAGCTATTTAACATAGTTGAACATTTTTCTTGGAACCCAAGCAGATATAGAAGCAAGTGAAAATAATAAGGTTTTATTTATTTGTAAATACTAATGCTACTCACTTTGGGTAAACAAAAGAAATTCATATGTTGCAAAACCATTTTGTGTAACCTTGTTTCCCTGAGTAAGGAGTTACCTTCTGGTACCATTTCATGTTGCAAACACCTGTGTTAAAATAAATGAAGCTCAAGCTCGGATGTTTAAAATAGATTGTTACAAATATGTTTTTTTTTCAGATGGCTTATGTATGTATTTGTCATACTTGTAATGAAATACTGGGATTTTTCTGCAAGAAATGATGTAATCTTTGGATAAAATATCAGGGTGAACTATCAATAACTTTATTGTTGAAAGTAGGGCTATTCTTGGCTCTCCCATACTTTGTTTTTATTTACTAAGTTATGCCAGTCAACACATGATAAGCAACCTGTCGTGTATCTTGTTAATAAGAACAGCAAATACTACTGAGACTACAGAAACTTTTAGTCTGCAGTCCCACCTAGGCCTGTTTTCTTGTAGGGCAGACCAAGGTTAGTGAAGCTGTCAAGGGACACTGTCACCTTGAGTCAGATGTCAGCAAGGAGTCTCTGTGTGCCAACGGATTAGAAAATGTCAGTGATAATTGAGGAATATCTTTCAGTTTGTCTTAACATTTCACCTGCAAAAATTGGGTAGCAGCTGATGGACAAAACAAAAACTGATGTAAAGTAAAAAAAAAAAAAAAAAAAAAAAAGGCTAGATAGGTCTTACTATTCAAGATGAATGTATAATGCAAAAAAAAGTAGTAATCAATAATGTGACAAAACTGAGTATTATGGCGGTTTTAATAATTCAGAAGAGTAATAACATGGAGAGAAACTTATCTTTTAAAAATGAGTGATTTTCAATTTACTGTTTCTCTTTAAAGCATCGTTTATTTCTACTAGCCTCCAGCTGAGTTACAGACCAAGGAGGATAAGCACTGAGGACTGCGATTGTACCAAGTGTCCTTGCTGAGATACTGTTTTGTCTCTTGTAAATGATGCTGTATTAATACTTGGGCTCAAATAACCTTTAAAAGGCTTCTACTCTGACATGAACAATGTTAAAGGCAACACTTTCTCATATATAGCTTATGGAGTTTTTTACTCATTATTGAACTAAGATACTTTTTAAATGCATGGTTTTGGAACTTTTCTCATCTTTTCCGATCAAAGTATTATATGGTTGTTTTGGGTTTTTTTCCCCTCATTCTTACTTTAAAAACCCAAACCAAACAAAACTGCTCTCCAAAAAAGATGGTTCACTGTTTTATAGTCAGGGCTTGTCATTGAAAGACTCATTCCCTGGACTTAATGGCAGAAGAAAAATGTCCAAGCTGGTACATGCAGTTATCTTGTGGGAAGAAAACCAGAACATAGGTCCAGATGCAGAACAGTGATGCTTGCAAAGCATTTTGAAGAAGAATATGCTTATAATGGGACCTGGAAACTCATAGTGTGCCTAACATTTAAATATGAGTCTCTTTGCAGAAATAAAACTTTTTTTTTTTCTGAATTTGTAGACTTAGTTGTTTGGGTGACTATAGTCATCCTGGGTTAATATTTCAATAGCTATGCTGTAAAAATATCACCCCTCAATCATCCCTCCTCCTGATGAATAAAATGTGTGATTAGCTCCCTTTAAGTGATTTAAAATAGAAGTTATTTTAAGCAAAGTAAACCAAAGAATGAGTTAATGGTACAATGAAGATATCATCAGCATACCCTGGCCCTCAGACCACTCAGAAACAAAGCTCTGAAGGCCAGACTCTTGATTTTAGCCTTATTCATCACATAAGAGTATTACATGAAAATGAATTATTTATTTTGTTTTCTTCCTTTTTTTTTTTTTTTTGTTGTTTCTTTTGTTAACATGAAATACTTGATGTGATTTTCCTAGAGGGACCACTTGAAGTTTGTGGTAAGCTACTGGTTTCTTGGAATTTACTCCTTTTTGTACCCTGTTGGAAATGTAGCTGACCTTATTACATCTTCCATTAACTAGTTTTAATGTACTTTCCCATGTCTCGTCAGTAGTAAGTGTGAAAGCAAAATTTTTTTCCCTTCCCAGTATGTTGAACTTTCTGATAGCTCTTACTTTTTTCCTTTCCTGTGCTACAAGCTCCTCCCACCAAGTTAATTTTACAAAAGCCTCTGATTCCTTCCTGTTTTCTTTTCTCGTAAAAAGCCAATACATCGGACCAGGGCAGCTGGTCCAATAAGTTACCTAGAGATCTCATGTGTCTTTCTTCATGTACTGGTTTTCTGTTGTCTAATGTATTTTTCCTGGAAGTTTTGAAGTCATATGCAGTATCATGTTTTTTATAGAAAAAAAAAAAAAATAAATGTTTAAGTTAAAAGCTAAAATTCAAGTTCCTTCTTCCTCACACTTTTGCCCCTCTCCAGCATGAGTCCTTCCAATAGTCTGTAGTACTTCAGGATAAACCTGCTCTAGTATGGGCTCTCCATGGGCCGCAGTTCCTTTGGGAAATATGCACCTTCTGTGTGGCATGGGAGTCCTCCACAGGCTGCATTGTGGGTATCAGCTCCACCCTGGGCTGCAGAGAGCCCATCTGCTTCACTGTGGTCTTTTCCAGGGGCTGTAGGGGAAACTCTGCTCCAGTGCCTGGAGCATCTCCTCCTCTTCTTCTTCTTTGACCTTGTTGTCTTCAGCGATATTTCTTGCACTGTTCTTCTTCTCACTCTTCACTGGGCTCTGGTGGTTTTGCCTTCTCTTAAATATGTTTCCCAAAGGCACCACCACCTTGGCTGAGGGACTCAGCTGCGCCTTGTTGATTGGAGCTGGATGGAACCGGCTGTGTCTGGTGCATGGCAGCCCCAGCCTCTCCTTACAGAGGCTTCCTTGCAGCCCCCACTGCTGGTGCCTGGGCACAGGCACCCTGTTCAGTGGACCAGAACTGATTTTGTCCAATAGCTGTGGTAAGTGGTTTGTTGTCTTTCCTTCTCTTCTCTCCTTTCTTCCTGGTGCCTGTTTGCAGGCTGTTATCCAAGTGAGAGTTGGGACAGTACATTGCATGTAGGAGTTAGTTCCTGTGCCACTGCAGATGACAGTGGCTTTGTGGTTCAACCACCACAGTGATGAGAGCCTCATGCTACATATGAACCTACATAGAGTACAGTAGAGTCTTGATTTCATGATACAGTTTGTCAGCTAATAGTGCTGAGAGAAGTTATCCAGAAGGACCTTGGAGATAGGTGCCTCTAAAGTGTAGTGCTGCTTTGGAAGCTGCCGAGTCTCTCTTGCTTGTCACACTGAAGTAACACTCTGCCGAAGACAGAGCATCCTGATTCATAACAGTTTCCAGCCCTGACATCTCTGAAGAGAACTAATGAAATAAAATTTCAAATTGCTTTTTCATTGAAATGCAGATGAAACATTGATGGAGGGGGGATGCAGAAAAAAAACCCCAAATCAACTAAACAAAAAAACCCTCCTCAGTCCTTGAAGTATCAATTGACTTTTGATCCAGTCAGCTATTTCTGCTTTCTGTAAGAATTGATTTTTGTCTTATGTAGAAGGACATAAGCTTGACCCTTGAGGCAGATTCAGGTTGATAAAATCCTAACACATTTCATTCAGTGGTATTTTGAGCCTGTATGAGTATGTTGCATTTTTATGCAGATATATTAAAAGTTTTGGGGACTAGAATGAGAATGAGTAATCATTGTAAATTGAATCTGGTGATAGGGAAGTGATAGAAGATTACCTGGAATTGAGTTAGCAGACTGTACCTTTATTTATTGGTCTATTTGGGATGCTTGATGCTGAGATTTTGTGTACATTCTTGGTAATTTGTCATCTAAGTCTCATGTACCTTGTATCTGAAAAGATACCAATTCTGATTTGCTTAACAGAGTAAAATGTACGTGGATTTTTTTTTTCCCCTTCATCAGCTTTCATTGGTAATCTTCCCCCCTTCCACCCATTTCTGAACTCCTTGAGCCTCAGGGCAAGAACTGGGAGAATAAAGTCCCTCCCATTGTAGAAGAAGACCAGGTCTGAGACCACCTTGAACAGCTAGTTGGTTTGAAACCAATCTGAACATACATAAGTCCATGGGACCCAACGAGGTGCATCCCAGGGTCCTGAGGGAACTGGTGGATGTAATTGCCAAGTCAGTTTGAATGGGGCTTTGAGCAAGCTGATCTAGGGAGAGATGTTCCTGACCATGACAGTGGGGTTGGACTAGATGATCTTCAAAGGCCTCTTCTAACTTCTTTAATTCCATGATTCTTTGATTTAACCACTACTTTCTTTTATACCTAGTGGAACTACTAGCAGATTATGTTATTTTAGTAATTAAATGTTACCATGGTAGATACAAAAATATAGGAATAGATTACCTTTGAGAGAGTGTAAATTAGAAGACTTAGTATACTATATATATATTTTTTTTTTTTAAATAGAGAAATGTCATTTTGCCTATTTTTTTTCCATTATTCCAATTAGTGACATAATGCTAAAAAAAATATACACTTGTCTTCATTTTTTTTTTTTTTTCTCTAGTCAGTTATCAATAATACTCTTATTGTGGTAACCACGGTGAGGGAATAATGCATGAATTCCGATCACTGGAGTTGAAATATCCCTGTCTCTTTAAAAGAAAAATGTAGATCGCTTACATTGGAAGACAACTTTGAATGTATTTTCTGTGCCTGCAAAATAATGTATAAATAAATGCACTCATATAGGTGGTAATATTGGGAAAGAAAAGGAGTAAGCAATTAACTCTGGTCTTCCAGATACTTAAAGCAGTGATTCTGTAGTCTCTCCCTTTTTCTTTATCTGTACTGCCCTTCAGCATGGAAGGAATTTTTTTGATGAGTAATGCTTTGAAAGCAGTGGCTCAGAAAAAAAGGATTCTCTCCATGCATCTGTATCATGACAACTCAAATTTACAGGTAACTTCATATCTATGTGCATCCTACAACATACAGGTTTCAGCCAGAAAGCTGACTAATCTACATTTATTGTGATCTGTTTAGCAATCGAATGAATACAATAAATTGCCTCTAGAATGAAGTTTCAGTCAAGAGTAGTTGCTTGTATTACTTTCTGTAAACTGCAAAGCCATGCTTCTATCAAACATAAAACACTTCTCTCTTCTTCCACTTTCTAATGTCAGCACTAGAAATCAACAGAAATATCTTTAATAAATATACACATACATTAAAAAAAAAAAAAAAAAAAAAAAAAAAAAAAAGAGAAAGTTTCATAGATTGTTAGGGGTTGGAAGGGACCAAGAAAGATCATCTAGTCCAACCCCACTGCCAGAGCAGGATCACCTATAATAAGTCACACAGGAACGTGTCCAGGTGGGTTTTGAATGCCTCCAGAGAAGGAGACTCCATAACCCCCCTGGGCAGCCTGTTCCAGTGTTCTGTCACCCTTACCGTAATTTTTTTTTTCTTATGTTTATCCTAAACCTCTTATTTTCCAACTTGTCCCATTGCCCCTTCTCCTAACACTGGGTGACACCAAGAAGAGTCTGGCTCCATCCTCCCTACACTCGCCCTTTATATATTTATAGACATTAATGAGATTCCCCCTCAGCCTCCTCTTCTCCAGGCTAAAGAGACCCAGCTCTCTCAGCCTCTCCTCGTAAGGGAGATGCTCCGCTCCCTTAATAATCTTGGTGGCCCTGCACTGGACTCTCTCCAGTAGCTCAATGTCTTTCCTGAACTGGGGTGCCCAGAACTGGACACAATATTCCAGGTGGGGCCTCACCAGGGCAAAGTAGAGGGGGAGGAGAACATCTCTCGACCTGCTGACCACACTCTTCATAATGCATCCCAGGATGCCATTGGCCTTCTTGGCCGCGAGGGTGCATTGTTGGCTCATGGTCATCCTCTTGTCCACCAGGACCCCTAGGTCTTTTTCCCCAGAGCTGCTTTCCAACAGATCAGCCCCTAGCCTAAACTGATACATGGGGTTGTTCTTCCCCAGATGCAGCACTTTACACTTGTTCTTGTTAAACTGCATAAAATTTCTCCCTGCCCAGCTCTCCAGCCTATCCAGGTCATGCTGGATGGCAGCACAACCTTCTGGAGTGTCAGCCACTCCTCTCAGTTTTGTATCATTAGCAAACTTGCTGAGGGTACACTCTATCCCTTCGTCCAGGTCATTGATGAATATATTGAACAGTATTGGACCCAGCACTGACCCCTGGGGGACACCACTAGTCACAGGCCTCCAGCTAGACTCTGCTCCACTGACCACAACTCTCTGGGCTCTGTCTTTCAGCCAGTTCCCAATCCACCTCACTGCACAATCACCCAATCCACACTTCTTAAGCTTGGCTGTGAGGATACCGTGGGAGACAGTATCGAAAGCCTTGCTGAAGTCAAGAAATACCACATCGACTGCTCTCCCCTCATCTATCCAACTACTTATGCAATCATAAAAGGCTATCAGATTAGTCAAACATGATTCCCCTTATGGAATCCATGTTGACTACTCGTGATGAGCCTCCTTTCCTCCCCATTCTTTGAGATGGTAGCAAGAACAAGCTGTTCCATCACCTTTCCAGGGATGGAGGTGAGGCTGACCGGCCTATAGTTACCCAGGTCCGCCTTTTTGCCCTTTTTGAATATTGGAATGACATTGGCCTTCCTCCAGTCCTCAGGCACCTCTCCTGATCTCCAGGACGTCTCAAAGATTACGGAGAGTGGCCTAGCAATGACCTCAGCCATCTCCCTCATCACTTACAGGTGTATCCCATCGGGGACCACGGACTTGTGGATATCCAGTTTGTTCAATTGATCTCTAATCCAAGCCTCTTTGACAGAGGTAGAAACTTCCTCCCTCCAGATTACTCAAATTATTTATATTATCAAGTTATTACTCAAATTTGCAATTAGAATTAAAGTTCAGACTCAATTTTAATTATAATATTTCTTTGACATTTTAGTCCACTTGTTTGCTTTGTTTATATGTATGGCTAATGTAGTATTTAAATAGTAATTAAAAATTTAAAAGAAGGGAAAATTACTTTGCACTACTTGGAAATCTAGCTGGTTGGTCTTCGCATAAAATGTATCTATAAAGAAGTATGTTCAATATTCATGTTCCCGCAAGACTCAGTGACTTCTAAAATTGTGTAACCATGGAAACACAACTGGGTAACATAAGGAAGAAAGTGCAGGGGTAAATTTAGTGAGTCTTTCAATGAAAAGTTACTATGTGGACTCTGTTTTTACAGTAGATTTGAGCTCAGTTTTTTAACTATTCTCTTAGCAGTGTGCAGGTATATATATTATATATATATGCACACAGACATATAATATATATGAAACATACTTTGTTGAAATAAATATTCTATTTACATTTGTTACAGCCTTTCTTTATGTTTTTTTTTAAATTGACTAACTTCTAGACAGAAAATTTATTATCTTCTTCCCCTTTTTTAATAAATAAGAATTTGAGAACTCTTCCTGAGTTACAAATTAACTTTTAAAGGCAAATTTGTAAAGCATTATGTGATTAAAATACTCTAGTAGTCAGAGCATTAGGAGGATCACAGATAGATTATTGGACAGAAGTGTAATAAAAATGTTAGAAATGTAGAGTAAAGTCAGTTTCGTGTTACTGTATAAAGCATATGTTGTTTTTAATGTGATAAATTTCAGAACTCATAGGATTTTGCATAGTACTTGTCACACATTCCAGTGTCTGTCTTTTATATTGCTTGTGATTGTGGATTGACAATATGTATTTGCTTTTTTAGAAAAATACACCCTAGGTTTTTCTGGACTATGTTCTTCATATGACTTGCTCTTCTGTATGGCATTGTGAACCTCAACCTGCTATCTTTTCTGAATGTTTTTAATACACATGAGGATATACCTTCTTGTATGACAGAAAATATGTTGCATTCTGTGGGGTTAATAGCAGGAATTTTAAAAATTATTCTTACATTCTTGCACTATTTAAAAACCATGAGATCAAATATCTTAAGCAACAAGGGTAAGGAGAACATTTTGAGCTTCTGTACTTTAAACTTTTGAAATTAATATTTTGTGACTTTCTTTGGGGCAAGGGTGTTTGTCTTTCTGACTAAATTAATCATCTGTTGATAAGGAGGTCTTTCTTCCTGAATGTATTTTGTTGGTTTGTTATTTTCCCATGTCTCCCACACTGGTCTTCTGCCATGTAGAGCAAATGAAATAGGAAGCTGAGTCCCAAAATGTATTCTCTTGGTTCTCGTGCAACCTCTAAAATGCTTCAAATGTCAAGCTATGCCCACTGTGAGCATTTCATGAGGAAATTGCCTTAACATTTTGATCACAGTCAGGCTTTTATAATGAATGTATCTGGCATAGAAAGATACCTTAGAAGTGTGAAAACAAGCAACACAATGAAGTAAAAATGATAAAAATGAGCACAGTGCTGGCACAGTCCAGCTGCTATCCCTGGCAGTAACTGCTGCCTTCAGCAATAGTCTATGACTGCTAGGGAAACCCTACTCACTATAGGGAAGTCATTTTTGTTGGTTAACTTTCATTTTAATATCAAAGAAAGGTTCAAGCTAGAATCCCACGTGTGAAAAGCTCTGAACTTTGACAGTTTGTATGTGTCTATGAAATGGTCTTCTGAAGCCCCTTTATTTTTAAGATTTACCTAAAGGAAAACTTTATCCCATCTGTCTCTGTTAAGTAATTTTTTCTGTATTCTGTACAAATGTGCATGACAGAGCTTTTGAATCGGAAGGATATATTCATAACTTTAAGAAAATAAGAAAAGAAAAAAATAGAAAAAAAAAAAAAATTAAGTAGGCATGCAAATCGTTTACACAGTAAAAGGTGAAACCTCTTCTTCCTTCCCTTAAGTTTTTTTGGTCAGGCAGACACCTTGTTTTCAGTGGAACACTCAGTGATACAGGAACACAAAAGCACAGGTACTTCCTTAGTTGCCCATAATTTGCCTAACAAGGGTTTATACACTTGTATTTGCTACCACCTTCATCTCACTGAAGGATGAATTGAAGTCAATCACATCTCATATCCTTGCAGTATTCTGAAATTCTGCAACCCAGAGTCAATAGATTCAGTAGCTCTTTGCCTGTCACTTATAAGCTGGCTCATGTGCTTTATAGATTACAGGGATGCATATATGCTGATGAAGTCTAGAACTAACCTGTCTGCTGGCTTAAAACAAGTGAAGTGTCCTCGTTTGGACTTGGTAGCCACTAGGGATCCAATTATCCATTGACTGCCACCTCTCGGGGTCATTTATAGCTATGTGAGAAGGTATGTAATGCTACCATGATTTAAAGTCATTTCATCATTTTCATATAAATAAGCATGGCATGCTTATATGGCAAACACTGCAAAAAATATGAAGCAATAGAGTATCAAGCAACTGATGTTTGTGCTATCAGAACTTCAGTGCTGCAGGAAATACAAAGTTAAAATTAGTGAGTGTTAGACCTTAGAAGGAGCTAGAACATTTCTTATTTTATTTTAGTCTTCTAATGAGCTTGCGGAAGTGAGGACCAAAAAGCATGCATACTATCCTGAAGTAAAAGTTTTATCTGGAGGATCATTTTGTCTCATGAAGGCATCAGGACACCTCCTGCTGGAAACATTACACCAAGGAATAAATTGCTACAACCCTAGAAATAGGACATCTTTAAGACACCTTAGCTATATGGAACTTGAACTTAGACATGCATATATTAAAGAAGCCACTGATTTAGATATCTTAATGGTTTTTTTCTTATCCTGATCTAGGATTTTTTCTTTCTTCAGTCATAATAATTTACCCAAATGTGTTCCTCCTTCCAAGCAGTTTTCAATACAGAAACACCCAAGTATTGAATCTCTGTTAATTTCTGCAGCTTTGTAAACATTAATATTTTCTAAATTATAATTATTTGCATTAATTTTTTTAAACCTTTGCTACTTATATTTTAAGACATTTTTTCTTTCTTTGGGTTTTCTTTTTTTTTTTTCATAGTTTGAGGAAAATATTTTGTGCTGTTGTAGGTTTTCCACTTTTCCTCTTTTTTTCCATGTCTTCTGGAAACATAATGGAAAAATGCCATTGTAGAGTGTTTCTTATGCTTACATTAACCACTATTTCACATTATCTGCTAAAGTCCATGACGTGAAAAAAAACCATTCTGGCTTCCTGTCATAATACAGTTTGTCCAAAATACAATCTTGTTCGTCAAAAGAGAATGTACCACATGTAAAGATACAAGAACTTAGTCTGATTGGTATCTTCACAAACATGTTTGTATCTGAATAAAATGCAAAAAATAGCTATTATTCCAGTTACAAAAATACACTTATTGTCTCATTAATAACATCCTTTAAGTTGTTACAGAATTGGCTTTAGAAAGATCCCACACTAGTGTCTTATCTATGGTGCTGCACTCACCTTTCCAGCTCCTTTTGGCTCCTCAGGTTGATGGTTCATGTCTTCTCCCAGCCTGCAGTGGGTACAGTTGCAGAATCACCAGCCTGATGTCTTTGCTGGGCACGGTGTGATGTTCATGGTAGGAGTTTCCACCTCCTCAGTCCTGGGACCTGGACTTTATTTTTATGTGTTTCCTTGACTCAGTGTGTGGCCCTGTCCTAGGAATGGCAGAAGTTATCGTTAATGGGCTACAAATTATTTTTAAAAGCAGTTTTGGATACAGTCAGCCACACTGATTTTGGTGAGGATGGAACTACATCTTCATGAAAATCATCTGTCCCACTGGTTGAGACAGCGAAGTTTGTATTTCCAAGACATTGTGGATTTTTTTGTTTCAGTTAGTGTCATGTTCTGTCTCACCAGTGCCTCCAAATCTGAATTTATGTTCTCAGTTGTATTTATGTACTCAGTTTAAAGCTGAGTAATTTATATCAGAAGCTTATTTCCTACAGAACTCATGTGTAAGAGCTGCTTATAAGCACTACCTGCAGCATAAAAATCATGAAATAGAAGATGGGAACTGCAAAGAATACTGAAATCCTTCTGAAATGTACATGGCAAGTGAGAACAGTGATGTGTGAGTGGCTGACAGGACATGCATTTAAGTATGTGAAAGGGACAAACCCAGGTGAGTGAAAGAGGCACAGCATGAAAGAGAGGTGAGGGCAATTCAGTGCTGCTGAAGCAATGAAGAGCATGAGTATTTGGGGATGAGTGAGGTGCTGGCTGTTGTTACTGAATCAGGATTTGATGCGTGTGTGCGCGCGTTTGTGTGTAGGGAATGTGCAATAGAGCTGACTGGCAGAAGTTCTCATGCTGTTTCCAGATGTGCAGAAATGGAAAGAGCAATGGGTAAAAGCTTTAGCTTCAGATGCAGCAGCACAGCTTGCCTGCCTCTTGATGCCCCATGAGTTTCCTTCTCTATGTAAGATCCACAGTTGTTGGGTTTTTATTGCTTAATCTTATGATAGCTCTGTTTAATACCTCTAATACAGGATGGCAAAGAGTCAGGACAGCAATAGGAGATGAACAGCATTTCTCTGAACTTAAGGGTGAACAGTGGGTCAGTGGTGGCTCCTGTGGAGCAGCCAATGATTTGTAGATAGTAGAGTGCATTAAAATTTGATTTTTCAACCTTAAGTTATTGTGCATACCAAGCAGTAGACAAGATGAGCAGAGGTAAAAAGTCAGGAGATAGACTAACCCTTCTCTTAGAACAATTTCATCTTCTGTAAAGGAAAATTTGTCACAAGTTGGGAGACAGTCTTTTGGGGGAGTAGGGGACAATATGTGAATTATAGGTGGTTCTTGAAATAGCAGTATTATTTTTCTTAGGTATAGCATTCTGAAATCCTTACTCTCAGAAGCAACAGCTTCAAAACAAGAAAGTGTCAGCTTTTGTTTTCTGCGCTGCACTGCAGTACCAGCTCCTTTCCAGCAACAGCTGATCACTGCACCCTGCTCAGTGTGTGGTGGCAGTGGAAAAATCCCTGTGTTTGTGTAGGTGTAAATGTGTCAGCCTATTATGCCATTTTCCAGTTCTAAAGGCAGTACATGGGCTTTACTGCTCATTTATTAGTAAGTGCTGATTTATGGAGAAGTATTAAGAATCAATGATCCATCAAATGTAGGAACTGAGTTTCCGAGAGAACTGTTTGTTAGTTTACTTACTGCTTCTTCATACTGAGAGGTTTTTCTCTATTGATATATTTCTATGTATTAGCTGTTTAATGGCTCCCCATGGTGGAACAAATTTTTTGGTTCTTAACTTGTGAAATGCTTGAACTGTTAATTCTAGAACTGTTACATTCAGTGGTTACAGAATGCATCATTTATACTAATTTTGAAATGCTTAATGTAGAAACCTTTGAACCCCCCCTTCTTCTTCAATTTAGCAAGTAAACAAATCTACTGTTGGAGGAAGGATTTGAAGGTGACTGCCAAAGATCAATGTCAATTCTTAAGCAATTAATACTACTGTTGATTGAGTTAACTTATGTTTAACTGTGGATATGAGCTGGAGTGTTTGGAATCCATTTGGTTTATGAATAGTAAAACTGGCAGAATGTATATGCATCTATTTTCAATACTGCCAAGTTTCAGTTATGTACCTATAAATGAATTTTCTCATCAGGTCTTTTATGCCAAAAGAGGTGGATTGTATTACTCTGTTTGCATATCTAGTGGCACAGTTGAGGGCACATCATGAAAAAAAAAAAATCTGCTGTAGGTGGTGTTGTTAGTGCCAATCTTAAGAAAATACTTGGAAAAGTGGAGAGGAAGAATGATATTATAAATGATGAAGAGGGCCAGGATTTGAAATCATTTCATCCTGCCACATTTATTGTGTGAGACTATGAACAAGTCACTGTCTCTGTCAATACATTTGTACAAGGCAACCGTAGTTTGTACCACTTTAGAGATTTAGTAAATATAGATGAATCATATTTGAGCAGTGTTTTGGGAAATATGAACCAAAGATACTATCATTTACTGTAGGTTTTAAATAGGATTTAGGGTTGAGAAGTGTTTATTGCAGTATACTGCACTCAATGGGAAGATGTCATTTTGGGGGTATTTATATGCACTCTTTTGGTATTTGATATACTTACCTATTCTCTCTCCATGCCCTGTGCAGTTCAAAAATCTTTTACTATACACATTTATTCAGCTAAATGTCTTTCTCCAATTGTTACACTTCCACATTTTCCTAATGACCTTTCTGGATCAACATTCCTTTTCTTAGAGACAATGTAGTTGACAGTTGTGCCTCATGAAATACCTCTTTCTGTTCCTGTCTCCTTTTCTATCCCTCCACTGTCTGGAGCTGTACAGTTATGAAAGAAAATCAAGACTCTGCAAAATTATCATGTACTTGTTTGTTTGTTTTGGGTTTTTTGTTTTGTTTGCTTTGGGCTTTTGTTTTGTTTTGATTTGGTTTCTTTTTTGTTGTTGTTGTTGTGTTGTTTGGTTGGTTTTGATTCTATTTTGTTGTTGTTTTTATTTTTTATTGTTTTTCCTTAATAGGAAAAGTTATTTAGCTCAATAGGTTGCTTTGGGCTTTTTTTTTTTTTTTCAGAAATTTTGTGCTGACCAGTTCACATCTATGTATTTTTAGTTATGTATTTGAATATCTGGAGGTAATATAAAGTTCTTTAAAAATGTACTTCGGAGGACGTTTTGACATCTAACTGGATTTGGAGATAGATTTGTAGCATTTCCCATGGACAGTATGTATTCCTTCATGTTCAAGGAGCTAGTGAGTGAAGGAAACTTTTTCCTTTGTATACTGAATTGGTTTTGCTTTTTGAAGTATTTAATATCAGTTCTCTTTCTGGTGCTATATAAGTACTTCTGTTGAGAGATTGAATATGTGTATTACAGCATATGTATACCATATTTAGAAACTGTATGTTCTATGAACTCAACCGTGAGCACAAAATTCATTAAATTTAGAGGACTGTATATTCCATTTGATCCACTAGTATAGTTAGATGCAACTGAAGAATGGTAAAAAAGATCCTTTGTTTAGAAAAGAAAGAATTTTTACAGTTTTGTGGGTAGTGTGGAGATATGCTTAGAGTACTAAGCACTTTTTAGTGTCAGATTCAAAATGAGATTGACAAATTGAAGGAATACTTTGAAATGAGTAAGATGAAATTTAATAAAGACAAATGGTAACTATTGCAACTTAGAAATGAGGAATCAAATGTTTATGTACAAAATGGGAAATCAATGTGTAGGCAGCAGTAGTATGTAAATATATCTTAGTGTTAGAAAAGACCACAAATTGAAATTAATTAATTATGTGATTCTTTTGCATAAAAAAGGGCAAATAGCCCTGGGACATGCAAGCGGGAATGTCATCTGCAACACATGGGAATTGCTGCTCAGCTTCCTTCAGTGAGTGGGATGCCACAGAATTGTTTTGCCTGGTCTTGGGTATGAGGCTTAAAGAAAGAGAGAGATTAATTGGACAGCATCCAGAGGAGGCAAACAATAACCAGCACCAGATATTATAAGGACACAAGAAGGTTTCTTAGTACCAAATAGAAACATTGAGAGGTATTTATGTCTATAATTCTGCAAAAAAATATGCCTTCTAATGTATGAAAGATTATTTTGAGCAATGATGGTTCTGTTTCCCAAATCGTAACAAACAGAACAAGAATAAACAGCATACTTTCTAACACTGAGGATTTGGGACAAGAAAACTCTTCATATGTGATACAGCTAAATACTTGAAAAAAACTGTAGGGCATCTGGGTCTCTGGAGGTTTAAAATATGTTAGGCAGATCTCTATCAAGAATAGTCTAAGGGTATGTGTGTATGTATACGTCCTCCCACAGAGTAAGGGATGGATGAGATGGGGCCTTAATATTTTATAGTCCTATTTTTTCATGATTTTTTTATCTCTTCTTGCCTTTAAACCAGTACATGTTTGTGAGGTGTGATAATGTAAGCTTTGAAAATATTTTAATCATTTCATATGGCAAGGTTTTTATGAAGATGCATCAGGAGCTTTTACATAAATATATATGTAAAGTGTATAAATATACATGTACATACATACATACATAATAATGTGCAAATACATATTTGTAAGTCTTCATTATATATGGTTCAATATCTGTGTGTGTGTGTGTGTATGTGTGTGCATGTGAGTTTTATAACCAAGTGATGTTGGAAAAATAAACCAGTTCCTGCGTACCATTTCTTCAAAACTGAAATAAAGCACTACTTGGTGAAAACAGTTGCTCTGTTTAATTTAATTATGTTCATTTAATATACAGTTTGAGAAACAATGGTACAGGGTTTTTTTTACCTGTGGGATGGTAGATGTTAGCGAGGCTGAAGGTATTCAAGTTGTTAGCTCTGTGGGATGAAAAGAGACAGATAATTATTACCTGTGGAACATGGAGGAGTTATCTGGGGAGAGGACGTGAGAGAAATAATAATGTGTCGCTGTTATGTTCATAATTTTTAGCATCTGGCAAAGCTATAAGTTTTAGTTCACAAGCTTATCTTTTAGAGATATTTGGTAAGTCTGTGCGGAGACAGAGGTTGAGTGATCAGGAATGTAATAAATGTATAATGGAAACTGTTCTTCCATTAACTGCATGTCTTTTACTCCTTATGTATTTTCATATACCATTATGGTATTGGAATGTCTGTTGACTTTGACATGCAGAGTTTCATAACAAGAATTGGTGCCCTACATATGTGTGCATGCATAGGATCCATGCGTTTGATCGCTCTGTTATGTCAGGTGTTTATCCCAGTTGTGAAGTGGCACATTTTACATTTTTCATTCTGTGGAAGATTTGTTTGATGCTGCGTATGATGATGGCAATTTTGATGATGAGTCTGCTAAGGTGGAGGGTTCTTTTAAAGTTAGGCATGTGTGAGGAAGCCTGGGTTCCTGATTAGCTCTTCAGTTTCAGTGAGACTTCTGCACTGAGCACATTTTTTTCAGTTTTTCAAAACTCAACCTTCATAGGTATGACGTCTTTGGATCAATTTAGTTGTTTATGAAAGTACTAATGCCTAGTGATTATCCCAGGAGTGTAATAACAGAAATGGTTTGAGACTTCTCATCTTCTAAAAGATCATAATCTTTTTTAACAATAGTAAACACTAATTTTTACACATATTTCAATACAGCAAAAATAAAAGCAATCCCCAGCTAAAGATACGTAAAAAAAAAATTAAAAAAATTAATTAATTATTTCTACATGTAGCTATAATCTGTTGCAGAAGGTCTTTTATTCATGGATTAGGAACCTTCAGTCTGAGGAACAGTGAAACTGTGATTATTTGCCCTTCTAGTCATAATAAATGGAAAAGACATTCTGACTAAATGTAGAAGGATGCTGCTTTTAAAATGGTTAAAGTCACTATAATGTTAATAGGAGAAAGACAATATACAAATATGATTGGTCTTGTAATAGCTTTCTGTATGAACATTTGAAAATGATTATGAGTTCTCAGAGTAGGTGGTGTAGCTGTGTTGCCAACAGCATGTCTGTAAATGAAGGGTGGAAGGAGAGAGAAAAAGTAGTTGCTGCATGCTCTGCTGCAAGGAGAAGGGCTACCACTGTAAGCTGTAAATGCTGCAGTGGTTCAGCTGTCAGTCAAAGAGAATGACCACTTGGGCCTTGTTGGACTGCCTCATGGAAAACCACTTTTGAGACAAAACGAGGAGTTCATGTCTAACCCCAGTCATGGTAGCTATTACTACATATAAAAAGTGAGCTCTGCTTTACCTGGGCAGGATTGGCCTTTCTGAAAAGGGGGTATCCCTTGGAGTGAGCAAACAATCTCCACTGATAGAGATTTTTGACAGAAATTCAAACTGAATTGTTTATATTGCCATAACTCAAAGGAAAGCCTATATAACATAGTCTATATTGAAATATAAGATTAATAAACTTATGCAAGCATGTAGGCTTATTGTTATTTTAAGCTAATTTTCTATAATGCTTTGCTCAATTCGCTAAGAAAAGTCTTATAGATTCACTTGCTGACTGGTTTAAAAAGGCTATTTGTCTCTGTCATGGCCACCTGAAGGAGAGATGGGTTTGCACTTAAGCCTTTGTGGCAATATATGCTGTGATAGACAAGCTAAAGTAAATGGGGCTGCACCTTTGTAAAATGTTATAGCTGTTGGGTATTAACAGGCTTCTTTTGGAAGTTACTTTTCATTGCAAAAGAACTGGCAGCGCAGAACATACATCAGTCACACCAGTGGTGTATTTCAGCTGTGCCAGCCATTTACCCAGCACTTTAGCTTAAAAAAAATCAAACTGAAGGCAGGTTTGCATCAAGGCATCTGGAAGGGTGGACATGTCCCCATACATTCTGTCCTGCTGAATCTGCTATGGCTGATGTACCTACAAGTAGAGCAGTCTGGGTGCAGTCCTGTACTAGCACAGCATAGTTTCCAAGCGTTTTAGTATGAAAACTGTAAAAACACGTTTAAGGCCAAACACAGCAGTTACCTGTCTGCACTACCACATGCTATTTAAACAGCAAGGCTAAGCACATTTTAAAGACAAGCTAAAGTATGACATCCACGCTAGTGCTGCACTGACAATGGACTGTAGAATTTTGGGAATTGTAACCACTAGTCCTTACCCACAAAAATCTTATTGTAATTAGGCAGCCTCTCTGGGCATGGACAGGAATTACAGGGAAAACATTAGGAACTCATGTGTTGTTTAGCCAACCTTCTGAAGAAGTTTGCAGATACCCTAGAATGGGCTGCTGAGACTGGGTATTTTACTATCTTTGGTCTGGGTACCATTGGATGAATACAGATGACACTGGCAATGCAACTGGCAACTGAGCAGCAGCCAGATTTACCTGTGCAGTGGAGATAAGCCCTAAGAATTACAGATTTGAAAAAATATACAAATAGAGAAATGAGAAAAGGGAAACAGAAACAGACAGCTCTGAAATGCTGACACAGAGAGTGAAAATAGGAATGCATTGCTTAACAATTAAGAGCTTTGGTGGCAGATTAATCAGCATTTATGTGATCATCACTCTACTGTAAGTTTCCATTTCTGAGAATGAATTTTTAGGCATCTTGTTTATGTATAGCATTGTGCAGCAGCATTAAAAAAAATTTACGAATTTCATACATAGACAGTTGTGGTGAGTTAGCGCTTCTGCCCTTCGTAGATATGCATGATTCAAGTCTATGTAGCCCACATGTTGTGCAGATGGCACTACATTTCTGATCACAAAATTTATGAAATAAGTGGAAGGAGGACTGGCTGGCTTCGCCTGCACTGTACCATGACTCATAGGAGTCTTCCCATTTGCCTCAGTGACTTGTCTGTAGGGAGAGGATGCTGGCTGCATCTTCTGAAGTATGGAGCCAAGTATTGTAAGAGAGGATCTTTTCTAGAGCTGCTTATGCCTGTGAGTCTCTAGACACAGCTATTTAAAAAACAAAACAAAACAAAAATTCTGGCAGCATAAAATGTTAGAAGTCAGAAAGGAGATTTCCTAGTGTTCAGTTTGATAATAAGTGCAATCAATTTTGGATGTTCACAGGATTATGTTCTGTGTCTCTACAATTAAAAAGAAAATAAAAAAAATGCATCATAGAACATTAGCATAATTGTTGTAACGCAAGGGCTTTGCATGCATTCTATTAGTATTTTCCTAGCCATCTGACTTGTGTTAATTAGCAAAGGAGCAATTTCTACGTGATTTATTAGATAAGCACTGCATTTCAAAGCCCATATTTGTAGAAATAAGGCCAGAGGTTCTCCAGCTCATGAAAAGAAACAGAAACTTCTTTTATTTTCTGTTATTTGAGAACACAAGTGGAAGTACTCATTAATGGAAGATAACAAATTGATTTGAGAGATACAGAAAGACAAAGTGGAAAGATTATCTTCTTGATACAGAAAAAGACATTAAGGCTTCACAAATCTTAGACTCAAACTAATTTAAAGCAACTGGTATAAGTACCAGTAAAAATACAGCCACAGCAGCAGGGAGCTTAGCTTTCACTAGTCACAAAAATATTTACCTGAACCTGAAAGCTTTGAGCCTGAACTGGACTCCCTTGTGCCTTAACTGTTACGCTATGGGTTTTTGTTAGGTAACAGCAGCACTGCCTGATTCTGTGTACAGGACCTGTAACATCTTGAGGACTATTACAGATGGATGCTAGAGTGTCCAAAATAAGTGAAGGCACAGACAGCTTATTGAAAAATATAATCCCCAGTGGGTCATTTTCTTAATTGCAGATTGGGTCTGGTTTATGCCTCTCGCAAAGATGTCTATTGATAGGATAACATTGTCATATGTTACCTTTTTTTTGGTTACACTCCCTCTATATGGACAGATGAAAATCACTATATATGTGTATTTTGATAAATTTATTTTTATTGTCATTTTGCTGATGTCTGAAATATTTTTATTTACATTAGAAAACCAAACATTATGATCCAGTTGGCCTAGACAGATTGTAAATATTGACAGAAGTTGTCAGCATACTTTGTTAGCTTGGAAGCCCCACTACAGTGTCATTAAATCTCTTTCTGGTTGGAGATGATTCCCATTCAGCCATCGTGCAACACAGTCAGATGAGTTCAGGGTCTGTACACATCTGTGCTTATATTTAAATTGCCGAAAAAGAAAAACGGAGGTGAAGAAGGAGGAGGGGGGAAATATCCCTAAGATTTACTAGTGGATTCTCTGGATTACTATTGAAGCTGTTGTGTGAGTTTAGTCCTTCCTCAGTGGTGCCACATTCCCTCCTACTTCCTTTTAACTCTCCTGACTTTTACAGAAAACTCAGTCCCTTCACCTCTTTCATTATTATAGTAGCTTTTCTCTGAATTGCTTCCAATTTATCTCCAGTTTGGTTTTTTTTGGGTTTTTGTTGTTGTTGGTTTTTTTGGTGGTTTTTCTGTGGACTTTGGGTAACCAAACTGACTGCCATAGTTTAAATGAAATTACACTGATTATTCTACCACAGACAGGTTATCACATTGGAGGTGTATGATGAAGTACCTTTAGGGGTGGTTAGCTCTTTGATTGCTATATTCTGTTATACAGTTATATTGGACTCACTGTTTACTAGCACCTCTACTTTTTTATTGCAGTATTGTGTTTGCTTTGTAAGACAAAAACACTTGTAAATCAGCCTTCCAGCTATATTAATTTTATTTTTCTAGTTTTAATTTCCCTGTGTTGCCCAGGGCTATTTACTGTTCAATACAATATTCTTGAATTACTTGTACAGTTTTACCCAAAAATAACCATAGCATCTCTTACTACAGTAGCTGAAACACTTTTGAGAAAAAAAAAACCCACAGAATTTCAGATGAATGACACCTCTGAAACAGAAGCTAAATACATGCTTAAATAATTTGCTTTGAAGTTGACTAATTCGATGATTTGAGAGGCAACAGCAGGTATTTCTGTTGAGCAGTTTTATGCCAGCAAAAAGGGAGAGAGAGGGCATCCTAACAAGAAAGTTTTAAGCCAAAATTTCAAATAGCATAAAGAAATTTTGGAAGGAGAATTCCTGACAGTTAGTGTGACAGGAACAAAGGTGTATGTTTGAATCTTTGGGCTTGTCAAAGATGCATGAAACAGTCACAGTTTCTATTTTAATTTGAAAATTCAGTGACTCCAGTTTGAGAGTGTCTGTTATTTGCAAAATAGTATGTGAAGAGTTACAGTAAGTATGCTGCAGTGTTTAGAGGGCTTTTGTGGAGCATTTAAGATTTGTTCTGAAGGCGGTGATACATGGTCTTCTCTGTGCTTCCTGAGGCCAGTAGCATTCTGTTTCTGCCTGTATATATTGAGGTTGGGTTACCTAGATACAAGGGAACAAGGTGCATAAAATGTTATACAGATTGATTTTGATATGTAAGTTTCTATCTTTTTATTTCTGGTTATTATCTATTTTAGCTGTGGGGTTTTTTTCTTTTGTTTGGTTTTGGGTATTATTTTTTTTTTCCTTTTTTTAGTAAATTATTCTGTTGAGTGTTGCTGGAATACTGGATGTAATTTCATGACTGTGTTAACTTTTTAATCTCTGTGTTTTACTACCTCACATTATGGTAGAAATAGAAAAGAAAAATCCTTTTGCCAAGCTGAATGGCTGCCATAGCTCCTTCTTGGGCTGCCTAGGAGTTTTCGTGCCTTTAAAAAGTAGTGTAAGTGTCCATATTATTGTCCAAGGGCTGGTTGCCTAAATGAAGAGGTGGCCAGATATGCAGCTAGGTGATTCAGGAAAAGAGTCAGGTGTGACTTAGTTCAACGTCTATTTGCTGAGCAGGAAAACAGGCTTGTTGGGTGTCTGTCTGCCCTTCTTCCTTATTAGCCCAAAAACATTAGGAGCTCTGTTCCACATCAATACTCTTGGCAGCCTTGCCTAAAGGAAGGAAACCCTGGACAGACAGACCAGCTGCCAGCGATGCTGGTGGAAATAGTCCTGATACTGACCTTAATCTTTGAGATATAAATAGATCTGTTTAGAAAATTTTGCTTGTGTTGGACAATCATTCCTTCTGGAAAAAGGCTCACACAAAAGATGAATGGACATTTCCAGTTAGAATAAGCAACAGCAGTAATTCCTTTCTCTCTTTAGAATGTGGAGGAGAACTTCAAGTAGTCCCATAATGCATTCGGAGAGGAAATTTAAAATTATTTGATATTTATGTTTAATTTTTTCTTGTGTGTAACCATTTCTCAGTATTTCATATTCACATTAAATTATTTTATTATTTTTCTTGTGCTTTTACTTATTTGCCTGGTAGAGCTATGATTTTATGGTAAGAATGAAGGAAGCATTCCTTATTCTACCTTATTTTCATTTTAGCAGTCAGTAGAGCACCTGTGTGAGTATGTATGTACAAGACAATAGACTACAAATTCCCAGTGTGGGTTCACAGTGTTTTGCATAAATTCCAAAAGTGTAAGAATGTTGAAGTATTATGATATATGAAAGGGTTGATCTTTTATGTTGATCTTTTGGAAGTGAAAAACCTCAACAATAAATATTTTCTGAAGAGCAACACCTTTTATCTGACGTGGTGATTCAAGTAAAATAGGACTTTGTGTTAGCAGGACTAGTGTTTGCTAATATTTTTATATAATAAATATAAAAAATTGAAATAAGATAGGAGGACTTGTAATATTGAAGAGGTAGTGAATAATCAGCAATAAGTCATTTGGAAACAAATGTGCCTAACTATATTTGGAGGTGAAATATATATGAGTTGTTAATGGAGAGAGTTAAGCAAGTAGTCTTTTGACATGAATAGTAAAATATATTCGGTCAGTAATACTCAAATATATCTTCTGATCAGCTAATTAAATGATATTTTATTAAACTACTCAAGAGATACCATCTTTGGAACATGAAAAGATAAAAAATAAAAAAGTCTCTCAGGAATGTTCCACACATCTCAATGAAATCCATTCACATGTTTTAAATCTGTCTGTGAGTGTTCACATACTATAACTCACTGCATAATTCTGTGTGCTCCATAAATAGAATGAATATTTTAAATTGGTACATATGTGGATTTGGAAGGAAAACTGAGCTGTCACTAACAGAAAATTTATTCTGGCAACTGTGATAAAGTATCACATTTAAAAGTATTTGGGGGGAGGTTGTTTGATTGCTTTTTGACTTTGAGATTGTGTGATGATGAGAACCACTGAAGCATATTGCACTGATTAAATGTCGTACTTGGGAGTCTCAAATGTCACGGAACATATGGAGTACCAGGAACATTTATCACTGTTTGAAGGGACTGTCTAAAGCCTTGATAGCCTGGTCTAATGATAGTGCCAGTAAAATAGTCAATGAGTGAAATGAAGATCTGGTAGCATGAAAAAAAGTGAAATAATGTTGGAACCAAGAGTGTTAGGCTGCTACAGAATTACAGCTTCTTCTTCCTCCTGCTTATCCTCCTCCTCCTCTTCTGAAGGAATAACGAAGATTGTGGTTGGGAAAAGACATACAGGTGTTATTAGCCTTATCCTAGTAATAAACAGGCATTAAATCTGCATGTAAGTTTGAGATTTAAAAAACCCAAACTTTGAATGCCAGAGGGGATGACCACAAATTTTATTTCAGTGAATGCAGACTTGAACATATGAATATTACTATTGTTAAATCATATGTGGGTTTTTTTTTCTCAGTAAGTGGTAACAGTGATCAGTCAAATTTTGGTGCAGAAGGGAAAGACTTATGTGACAACTTCAGTTTTAAAATGTCTGTTTTTTTAGTGTTAAGGGAAGAGGAAGGAGGAAGCTTCCTGGAAGCAGTCCACAAATATAAACAGATTGTTCACTCACTTGCAAGACCACATTTTAAATGTATTTTAGATAAAATGGAAATTGAGTGAGTATGAATTGTCAAATGCTTGAAATCCTTACAGGAGACAAAGAAGCAGTTTCCTAAAAGTATCCTGATCCCTCTTCATTCTTGCATTGAAACTTTACGTGAGGTAAAGGTTTTTTTTTTTTCCCTTCATTTACCATTCTGTGAGGAAGACAGACTTTTTGCTTTATGTAAAAAATAGCTTTTATTGAAAAGAGCAAAAAGTATGGGAAACTCTTATCATTGCAAGACAATATATGAAGAATTTTCAAAATAATGTAACTAGAAAATTGCAATGCTTTATCATACCATGTTGGTCAGAGGCCTCTGACAAAGAGGCAGGGCCTAATCATGTGTGACGGTTTCTCAGGAAGACAAGTGCCATAACTCTGAATGTCTCCTCCTTCCTCCTTCTTCCCCCAGCTTTTATTGCTAAGCACAATGCCATAAGATACGGAATATCCATTTGGTCTGCTGGGGTCAGCCATCCCAGCTGTGTCCCCTCCCAGCTTCTTCTACACCCCGAAAATACTGGCAGGGAAGTGTGAGAAGCAGAAAAGACCTTGATGCTGTGTTAGCACTGCTCAGCAGTAACTATATCGCCCCTGTGTTATCAGCACTATTCACGAAAAATAAAACACAGCCCCATACCAGCTACTATGGAGAAATTTAACTCTATCCCAGAAAAAAACAGTAGGGCTTTTGTTTAATATGTAATACTTGCAGATTCAAACTTCTATGCAGCAATGTTTCAAGTCTTCAAAAGAAATGTATGTCCTTAATAATTCCATTAGTACTGTTTTTGTTTGCAATATTCAGTTGTAGACAAATTTTATTTTAATTTGATCAGAAGATGCTACCTTGTCTTTTCCTGGTATAGTTTCCATTGAAAACAAGCTCTTCAGAGTAAGCAGTCTGCACAAACAAGCAAGTATGCATTTTCATTACTGAAATGCCAGGAAATATATAGTTACTGCATGTCAGTTCCATAACAAACATAAATAAGTAGTAAGACAACATGTAACTTTAAGATACCTCATTTGGATGGAAATTTAGCACCTTTATAAGTTAGAATTATGTTTTGATCAAGAATAAGAGGTAATTGCCTATTTATGTTTCCCCGTATTATATAGACATGGCACAATTTTTTTTTTTGTTCACTTATAAATTGTTTTTAATTTAAATTACAGTTCAAAGATGTTTCATAAAAATAAAAAAGTGCAATCTGAGCTAAAAGAATTTCTAAATGTAGTATATTAATTGACTGCACCCCTAATGTGCAATTTAACAAATAATTTTGTGCATAGATAATGGAAGGCTCTTCAGTTTTGCTATAAGGGAAGACAATTTTCCGCCTTCTTGTTCAAGAAATATCTCTTTACATTATTCTGTATCACAGAATGGTAAGGGTTGGAAGGGACCTCTGGAGACCACCTAGTCCAGCTCCCCTGTGAAAGCAGTGTCCCCTAAAGCAGGTTGCACAGGAATGCATCCTGGCAGGTTTTGTAAGTCTCCCGAGAAGGAGACTCCACAGCCTCTCTGGGCAGCCTTTTCTACTGCTCCATCATCCTCAAAGGTTTTCCTTATGCTGACTTAGAATTTCCTGTGTCCTAGTTTGTGCCCATTGCCCCTTGTCATGTCGCTGGGCTCCACTGAAAAGAGTTTGGCCACATCCTCTTAAGACCCACCCTTTTAGATATTTAGCATTTATAAAATCCCCTCTCAGTCTTCTCTTATTCAGTCTAAACAGCCCCAAGTCTCTGTGATGCACCAGCCCTGGTGATGTCACAGTGGCAGAAGAATGGTGGTGGCCCATCCCACAGGGCAGTTGGTGACACAGCCAGCCCCAGATGGGCACACCCTGAGAGCTGTGCCATGCATGAGAGGGCACACTGGCTCTTCCTTCCCCCTTTGTTGCTTTCTTCTCCGCATGACAGCTAGACACCCAGAAAGCAATGGGACCAGACCACAACACACTCCTGTCCTCTCCCTCCAGAGGTAAGTATCCTGCCTATAGTCCAGCACAATCATGCAGGGAGGTGGAAGTTCCTCACAGCTGGGGGCACAGTATCTGGAAATAACTAAGGTTTCTTTGAGTTGCTGAGCAATAGAAGTCAGAAAATAGTATTTTACATAGTCATTATAACATTTAAGTTAAAAAAAAAATGCCAATTACATGTCAGTGTTAGGTATGTGTGATATTATTTGAGGATCTAGGCATAGTTCCTGAATATTTTCAGATTCAAATTACTATTCTGATTTATGTCATAAATTATTATTATTTATCCTTTGAATAAATCAAAGCATCAAGAAATATACTGATTATTTTGAGCCTTGTCATCAAATCTTGTTTATACTCTGAACCTGTTGCAAAATAAGCTGAGATATGAAATTTAAACATGGTTAGTATTCAGTGCTATCTTCAGTTAAATTCTAAAGTCAACTACATTACCCAAACAAAAAACAAAACAAAACAAAACAATTTAGGACTAATGGAATAAAAGTATCTGTAGGAGAAGCTATTATAGGTTGTTTTCCCTTGGTATATAAGCCCTGAGTCAGTAGAGGAGTTAGGATAAATCTGGGTCATCTTACTCCTGCTTGTGAAGCCAATTCTCTCTACTGAAAGCCTCTTCTATATGTGATGATGTTTTCTACATTTGCACTGAGATGTTAAACATTATTACTGGATATCTGTTGTTATGATTTCATAATATCTTACTGAGACATCTACTAAGTGAATAAGTTGCAGTTTCTGAAAATTAAATTACTGACCTACTGTTGTGTTTTGCTTGTAGTAATACCTGTTCTGTGTTTTCATTGTTTGACATAAGAACATTTTCTTTTTTCTAGTGTCTTTATTATAATTTGGAGTGAAATTGAAGTTACTTCCACATTTTCTTTTTGAAACAGATCATGTAAATTTTAGGGAAAAAAAAAAAATACTTGTGGAATCTGTAGCTAGTGTGTGTAGAAGACCATCTTTCTACAGATTTTGGAGATGGCAGCTGCCAGGTAAACTAAAAAAAAATAATTACATCTCATAGTTGACTATTGATGAATACTGATTTTCAAGGTACAGGAAGGCGGTTTGGTAGCTAAAGCCAGAAACCTATGTTATGGTTGCTTGACTCCTTATATGTTCCTGGGGAAAAATAGGTGTCTTGGAATGAAGTCTAAAGAAAAAAGGGATAAGCAACTGACTAGCCTGCCTGAAACTGCTGACAAGTAGGATGTAGGAAACAATAAGCACAGCTGGTTTGTCTGAAACCCGTCTTCTTCCTGGAGATCAAGCTTCTTGTTCAGATTGTTACAGGATGTTCAGGATGGCACCTTCTCCGTTTGCAGACTCATAGGTACCACAGCATTACTTTTGCAGTCCTCATCAATTCTTATTGTTGCTCTTAAAGAACTGGAAGGAGATACATGTGCATGTTAGTGGGAGAGGGGGATGATACCTACATTTTCTATCTTTGAGATTATGACTTTTACTTCATTTTCACCTTGTGGGGGTTCAGTTCCTGCTCTCAGAATGGAGACTGGCATGTAGCTGTCGTCTGTAATGTGGTGGGAAGTCCTGGCACCTGTGCAGCTATGTGAAGTTAGTTCCTTTGTGCAGCCAAGAACCGCCAATTTGTGGAGCAAAGTGAGGTGAGAAGCAGCATGAGTCAGTGTCTGCTGATTAAGGTTTTTACCTGGGCTGTGGGAGATCTGTCTTCAATTTCTATTCCAGCAGTGACAGTGTAGGTATAGTCTCTGGAGAAATTAATGTAAGAATAGAAACATTCTGACTGAAGCAGCAGTAGAAATGAGGGAGAGTAAACTCTAGGTGTCCACAGATGTGAGGTAATGGTAGGCATGATAGAGGTAAAACCACAGGTGCCCATAGATCATTACATTGAATTACTGAGGCATATAGAGCCTTTTGATGTGTACATTTGGGCACCAAATTCCTGACAAAAATGTACCTAGTTGAAATGTACCCATATATCAAACCTTTTAAAAAAAAAAAAAAAAAAAAAAAGTGATATAAATATATTTTAAAACTCTGCTTAATGACTAGTTAATTCTGTCAAATTCATTTAACACCTTTCCTTGGTCACTCAGGATTATTAGATTTAGTCATATTTCTGAAAGTTCTGGGCTTTTGTTACTAATTCTTGTCTTTCTTCCAAGTTTTTATCAGAAGGGACAGATATTGCAAAGAAATGAAAACAAATCCACCTATTGTTCTTTAAGCTCTCTGCTGAGTCACTGTAAGAGATTTCTGTGAAGTTTTCAGTTCTATATATCATTATACCAAAGACAAAGGCTTTGTTCTTTGGAGTTTATTGCAACCAATATGATAAACTACATGGAGATTGACATTAATTTTAACAGGAAAAAAAGAATACTTTTAAAACCACAAATAACAATGAGTGGAAAAAACATTGTTATGAAAAATGAGTTCACATAGTTGCACAACTCAGCTATGAAACATCAGTAGTATGTGGAGTTCATAAGGTGGTTTTAACATCTACAAATACAACATTTATTTGGAAATTAGGCAACTTTCCATCTTATCTGACTTATAAGTTTGTTATATATTGCCTTTTTCATAGTTGTTTGAGATTATGAGCAATATTATATTTTGGATAACTACTTAGTGCTGACTTTATGAATTTAAAAATATTTTGTATTAAAATTAAGATTCAATTAAACAGTTTCAACATGAAAGACACCTAGGTTATCTTTAAAGCATTGTGTCTTTTTTGGACTCAGCATCTGGGAAAGGATTTATTAAGAAAAGATATATGCAATAGTACTTGTTTAGTTACTGTACTGCAAAGAAACTAATGTCTGTCTACTGAGAGGTCATGTTCAATGCTATAGAACAAAAATGGTCTTAGAATCATAGAATTGTGTAGGTTGGAAGGAAAACTCCATACGTCATCTAGACCAGCTACTTGTATAAAGCCAGCACAGTTACAGCAGGTTACTGAGGGCCACATCCACGATTTGAATGTCTCCATGCATGGAGATCCCACAGTGTCTCTGGGTCCCTGTTCCAGAGTTTGACCACTTGCAAGATAATTTTTTCCCACCTTGTATCTGACTAAAATTTCACAAGTCCATTGTCTCTTATGCCATTGCTGTGCACCTTCAAGAAGTGTCCAGCTTAGTAGCTGTAGATAACTAAAAGGTCTCAAGCCTTCTCTTTGGCAGGCTGAAAAGATGTAGCTCTCTCAGCTACCTCTGGAAGGTCCTGTGCTCCAGCTCCCTCCACCAGCTTGGTGACCCTCAGTGGACTCATCCATGTTTTTGTTGTACTGAGGAGGCCAAAAATGGGCTCAGCACTCCAGATGTGATTTCATAAGTGGTAAATAGCATGGAAGGACCATTTTCTTGTAACTGCTAATACAGCTCAGGGATCTGTTGGCCTTCAAGGACACACTGCTGACTCATGTTCATTTTGTTCTCCACCAGGACCACACATCATTTTCTACAGAGTTGCTTTCTGGGCAATCAGCCCCACATCTGTAATATTGCATGGAGTTATTTCTGCTCAGGTAAAGGACATTTGCCTAGGAATTGTCTACATCTGTCAAGGAATCATAGACTCACAGAATAGAATCACGGAATCATTTTGGTTTGGAAGAGACCTTTAAGGTCCAACCATGAATCCAGCACTGTCAAGTCACCACTAAACCGTGTCCCTAAGCAACACATTTACACATCTACAGGATCCCCTCAATTGAGCGGATGCCCTCATTTCAGTTGGAAGTGACCTTTAAAGGTCATCTAGTCCAACCACCCTGAAGTGAGCAGGAACATCTTCAACTAGATCAGGTTGCTTAGAGTCCCATCCAACCTGACCTTGAATGTTCCCAGGGAAGGAGCATCTACCACCTCCCTGGGCCACCTGTTCCAGTGTTCCACCACCATTATGATAAAAATATATTCTTTATATCTAGTCTAATTCTACTATCCTTTAATTTAAATCCATTACCCCTTGTTTTGCCACAACAGGCCCTACAAAATATCTGTCCACATCTTTCTTACAGGTCCTCTTTAAGTATTGAGAGGCTGTAGTAAGGTCTCCCCAGAGCTTTCTCTTTTCCAGGATGAACAACCTCAGCTGTCTCACTCTGTCCTCATAGGAGAGGTGCTCCATCACTTTGATCATTTTTGTGGCCCTCCTCTGGACCTGCTCCAAACAGGTCCATGTCTTTCCTGTGCTGAGTATTCCAGAGCTGGATACAGTACTCCAGGTGGTATCTCACCACAGTGGAGTGGAGGAACAGAATCACCTCCCTTAACCTTCTGGCCACACTTCTTTTCATGTAGCTCAGGGTACACCTGGACTTCTGGGCTACAACCACACATTGCCATCTAATATGCAGCTTTTTTATTCACCAGTATCCTCAAGTCCTTCTACTTGGGGCCAGTCTCAGTGCCTCTATCTACCCTGGTATTGATACTGGAGATTGCCCTGAACCAGGTGCAGAACCTTGCACCAGGTCTTGTTGAACCTTGTGAGGTTCACATGGGCCCACTTCTCAAGCCTGCAGAGTAGCATGTGATATTTAAAAGTATTGTTGCTGACAGATAACCTATTGTTTCTATCTTAAAAATCCAACAACACTTTCTTGGTTTCTAAATGGTAAATGATAGCACAAAGACTCTTCTGGACATTGTTTGCAAAGAAAACGAGGTTAATTGACTGTTTGTGCTTTTATGTTTATCACGCTCATTAAAGCTTGCAGGATGCGCACAATATTCAGTAGTTACTAAATTAATAGTGCCCTATCAGAGTCTTATCTTGAGGACACGTTCAGTGATAGTTTTCTGCTTTCAGTGGCAGTAATTTTCCAAAGAAAGTAATTCTCCTGAGCTCAGAAAAAAACCTTGGAAGCAAAATCACTTGCAAACTTTACAAGCATTTGGTCAACAAAGTCAGGATAGTCCTTAAATACCTATGTTCCCTAACTGCGTGTTTTGTTTGAAGAGAAAATAAAATACTAAAAAAAAAAAAATTATCCTAGACTTACAAAGAGGATAGACATTTTTCACTACAGGCTTTCTGAAGGAATGCAGTTTAGATAATAATTTTGTTCTGGTTGTTTGTTGTCTTATGTGACAGAGATTTGGTTTTGTCTATTGCTTAGTAAAATAAACCACATTGCATTTGATTTTGAATAAAACTGTTTCTTAAGTAACCACAGAAGCCTAGAACTGCCCTCTTCAAGACAGATTTTAACGTACATTCTGGGTGTCTACTGCTAGTAACACAATTGGTTACCATGTAGCAATGCAGAAGATGCCTGAGATATTTTTGTAAAATACTCATTAAATAGAAAAAAGCGTCCAACCAACCAAACTTCATTTTTTATATAAAACTAATCTGCTCAAATAGGAAGTAAATTATAAAATATCTAAATTACTAAGGTAGATAATGCTGCTTTGTTGGGAATTGTATGAATTGAGGTGTATTTCAATACAGGTTGATAAAGTGATGCTATGGAGTTGTATTGCCCTTTTGAGTCTTCTTCAAGTGGTAATCTAGAGAAACAGCTGACATGGAAGTTGCTTTGGAAAATCTTATATGATTCAAATTTCAGTTTTATAATATGCTGGTAAAATATTTTTTTAATTTACACTTTGTATCCTACTATAAAAGAGTTTGCAGTGGACAACTGGTTCAAACAATTTCTCTGCTGGTAAATCCTGCAGCATGACATAGACTAAGGTCACTCAAATTTTAGATAGGTCTGTCCCTAGGAAACAGTGCTACAGTTCTAGATGTGTTCGACCAGCAAATCTAACTGGTGATAAGGATGTAATTTTTAGCCAACAGGTATTATGTGTAAGACTAGGAGACCAGTAAGAAAGATGGGCTTTCCTCAGGTGTTCGGTATGCATCACATGCTTGGAAAACAAATTAAGTACCTATGTAGGTTTGGATTTTCATCATTTCAGCTATTTTTTGACAGATTTTGCATGATTTTGGTCTTTTTCATCATTATGGACCAAAAATGGTATATAGCTGCTGTTCACTGCAGGACTCAACAGCATGTGTATCCTTGGCTTTGATTATTTGGTGGTGTCATTGAATGATTTCCTGGTCCTGCTGAGCCTTGGTTTGCAGAAGGTTCCCGAGATTCAGTGGTTCTACACTAGGCTTCAGGCACACAGCTTGTATGTGCAGTACATGAAGACAGCTTACGTAGGCCACAGGATTTTATGTCATTAGGTGATTTTTGTTATCTCATTGATTCGATGTAGTACCTTATAAAGCAGGTACCTTTATTGTTTTCACGTGCCTGTAACTTTATAAAATTTTAATCTTTATTATTAAAATATTAATTTAAGGTTTTCTTCTTCAGTTCATAAGGTTTTCTGAATGGACCTTTAGCTTATTCTTGAATTGTTTAAAAATATATTTTCATTCTTTTGCTAATGAAAGAAGGTGTGTGTTTCTCTGTGTGTGCGTGTGTGCCTGCCTGCAACTTTGTATGCTAAAAAGAGGAGCAAAAATGTCTACTGTCTATTACAAACTGAAATTGGATTCTGCTTTGCTGGATTTAAAAGATGTTTCAAGCAGTTAAAAGTTACTCCTGGGGATTCTCAGTAAATGCTTACAATACTTTAGGCTGTAGTGTCCCACTATAATCAGTGTTTCTTTCATTTATTTCCTCTCATGATTTCAAAATTATGTAGTAGAAGGAGACCATCGGTAATTTTTACTCTTCTCTTAGCTGAGGCCGACTCAACTACTTGCATGCCTCATAACTTTCAGTTTTCCTGTTGGTGTGCTCATTCCTAGTAGAGCTTCACATTGAGATATTTCAGTGTGAAGACAGCTTTATTTTGCAGTGAGGAACTAACCACTATCTCTATTTCTTTCTTGGTATTCTGTTTATGCCAGGAAAGCTTTGTGTGAACCATTTTTAGTTTCTGCATGAGAGAACTAGCACAATTTTTACTAATCCTTCTTGCAGAACAATAGAAGAATGAAGCACACAGAATGTTGAATCATTTAAATGTTAGCATGTGTTTGAGACTTGTTTCATTCTACAGTACTGGATACATTCTGAACTTGCCATGAGGAAACAAAAATAACTCTTTCCCCATGCAATGATAAGGGGAAGTGGCATCTGCTGCTTGCTTGGGTAGGCCAGATTTGGAGAACACAGTACAAAACAAAGTATCAGCAGAAGGGAGAAATCTCCTCTTTTCAGTTTCGTTCACCATGACAAGACTTGGAACTGGACGGTGAATCAAACCCATTTTAATGCTGCTGTCATTATCTCATTTTGTAAGAGAAAGAGTGGAGAGAAAATTAACATAGAGGTAATAAAAAGGTTAAGAAAAATCAATTTCATTTAATTTAAGACTGTTGCAAGCATTTACAGGCATTCGGGACATACGTCTAAAGTAAGAATGATGTTTTTTTGGATACATATGTAAGCTGACATTCTTTTTTCAATGAGTGCAATAAAACCCATACAATAAGAAAATGCTATTGGAATCAAATATTTGCAACCTTTTGGGTAGACTTAAAAAAAATACTTCTTTTCCTGTTGATTCTTTGTATTTCTTTAACTCTTTCACAACCTGAGTCATACGCAATTGGAAATGAAAATGAATTTTTAAGTCTGTGACCGCATCTTGCTATCACTTTGGTTTTTGAAGGAGGTAAGATGCTGGATGTAAAAGACCCAGCTTTTCTAAATTCTCCAGTGACCTCAATTCTTGTGCATTTTTATATTTTGCCTACTCAGATCAATCTTAACTGCCTGGAAATGTACAGTGACAATACAATTGTCGTGCATATATCCAGGCTGCGAAAAGTCTAAGCAAGCTCTTATTGTGTCTCATAACTTAGGGTCAAGTGAGGATGGGTGGGAAGAATGTCACCATTGCTTTACTTAGTATTTTTAGAGAATTAGTAGTTTCTTGCTTGTTGGTGGTGTTTTTTGGTTTTTGTTTTTCCTTGGATATTAAATAGTTAAAATTAGATAGGTTATCTATTAATTCTGGCACTCCAATGATGTATTCTTATGAAAATTGTAACAGTTTTGAGGTATTATTCCCTGCATTTCTATAAAAATTGCAGTCTACTGCATTAGAAACATATTTATGAGAAAACCAGGAATAATTTAATACACAAGATCCATGGTAATAGATTAAATTAGAGAACTGCATAATGCATATGATAAATAGCATTTTTCTGCTGTAAAAATGCACATGTAAAATTCACAGATTCTTTTCAGAACAACAATATTTTTATTCCTAGTGCTGTAACTAGGTATGTCTTTCATTGGATGAATGTATTGAAACATGATTTCCTCATACCACAGTCATTTCCTGATTACAGGCTGGTTTTTTTTTTTTTTGTCCTATCAGTAGCATTGTGAAGTAACAATCTGCTGAAGTCTCAGTTGTACCCTCATAAAGCAGTGAAGCTGAGGACCAGGCTCTTGTCCCATTTCTGTCCCCAAAGCATACTTATTATTCCTAACTCCTTGAAAAATATATTCTTTTCATCTCTGCCAATGTGAAGCTAATGGAATGACCTTAGTCTAAAAAGAGGCATAAAAGTCAAGCTAGTTGCATGGTGCACAATCTGTATTCAAGCTGTGGTAGTCAGTGATGCTTCCTGAGAAATGTTCTCCCTCCTGTGGCATGGGCTGCTATACCCTCCATCCCTGGTGACTGAGATACAGATGTGTTGATACTAATTAGTACTCTGCCTGCAACTTGCAACATGGATGTACTCGTGGTTTCATGAGTGGTAATTTAGATGATATATTCTGATTGGAAATCTGCATAAGAAACAATGGAGCATGTTTTGCTAAATATCTCATTTTCTGTCATTTCCCAGTATTTTCATTTCCTGAATAGATTCATCTTCATAGATCTGTGACTGTCTGTTTTTCATGCATGCCAACCTCCATGGACTTTCTGCTGCAGAAGTACCTTTGTGGTTTGGGGGGGGGATTCTTTTTTTCACATATCTTCTCTTCCAAAACACAACATTGCTGGAGTGTGTTGATTTTCTGTGGGGAATATTTGCATAATGACTTTAATAACCCACTGCAAGTGATCCTCAATACTGACAAGGCACAATAATAATAATAATTTTAGTCTTTGCATTTTTTGTTACTTCTTGAATCTTCTTCTCTAGAATAGGATTATCTCTTTGCTAAAATAAATAACGTGTTGCAAGTTGCTTTTATTGAACTCTGTTTTTAATTTTAATGAACTGAAACATAATTAGAAAGTGTTTGTTATATTATGCCAACAAAATACCAATCATGAACTGAAGATTGACATTGGAGTGGACAGTTTTTGATTATAACTGTATGTCAAGATCTTCATTAAGATGCACATTAACTGAACATAATTTACTGTAAGGCAGCTGGACAGTGGTAAAATATTTAGTAATGAACTTCTTTACTGCAGTATTTTCTGCCTCAAGGAGAACAATAAAACTGTCCCTATTTTCTTTTAATACCCTTTAGTAAATGCTGCCATATTAGCAAGCAAAATGATATGATCACATGAGGGCTTCATAGTTTCTGCTTCTCTAATTTGCTAAGGCTATTAATTCCAAGACTGCAAATTTATGAAGAAAGCAAAGAGTTCATTGTAACTGAAGTCTCTTGTGCCTGTTTCACTTATACTCAAAATTTTAAGAGCAAACAGAAGTAATAGCTGATTTTATTCCATTAAAAGTTGGACTCCAACAACAATTTTCAATTTGTTACAAGTAACAGTGCATCCTTTTAGGAAATAACTGCTATCCATCTGAACAGAGGCTTTATTTGGTCAGCATCATTTTGGAAAAAAAACCCCAAACATCGAATCAGGGAAAGTATCTTATATGGTGTTGTTTTTCATTAATTTGTAAGTATTTCAAAGGTGATCTAACTAATGTTTCAGAGATATTAGATGGTGTCTAGCCGTCAAATTGGTCTCATTTTCATACCAAATGTGTGAATCTGCCATATAGTGGTGAGGTACTTAAAAATATATCAACAATAACACCTCACATAGTGTGTCATCTAGTAGTTGTTTCCAGGTTATCTTCAGAATAAAGTATTTTTGAAATATGAATTTGTATGAACTTTTCATCGCATTGTATATGTAGAATATAATGGTCTAGAGGCAACATATTTATGATTATTGGCTTTTTGGATTATGTAAGAATTAAATCTCTCAACAGCAAAGGAATGAAGATCTCAATTTTCTTTAGGAACCATAATTACATAATTGCACATAAAAAGTCTGTTGCAACAAATGAGAAACAGTGTCATAGAGTTGCGTTTATTATCACCAATTTCCACTGTAATCTCCCTTAGGTACTTCATTACAAAGTGTTATCAGCATAATATACTACAGCATAGGAATGGCAGTAGTCACCTAAAGTGTTTGGGTGTTCTTGTCCCTCTAGTTCTCATTAGATGGACCTATTGAGGCTTTTGCTTCATACAGGCTTGTAATATTCCTCTGTTAAATACAGAACAAGTGAACTTCACCCAAGTGATTTCAGAACAGATAATCCAGTTCTGGACTGTGAGTTTTGAGTGGCTTTTGTTGGACTTCGTTGTATCTAAAAAGTTGATGGGCAAAATTTATTGCTTCAAATGCAGCCAACTGTTCTCAGTAATTTATTTTTTATTCTTTGAGTGGTGTTCTACAGTTTCAGAAAAGACACGCTACTTCCTTTATTTTAGAATTTTGAGAACAGATAAATAGAATAATCTCCTGAAAAATATTTGCCCTGGTATTTCATGCAGCTTGATGTAAATAGTTCTATTTAGTACAGATAGTATGAAAACAACGCAAAAGGTGTTGGTTTCCTCCTGCTTTTGTGGTTCCTTAAGATCCGAAGTTTCAGCTCAGATGTACCATCTGTTGGGTATTCTCCATATTTATTTATTATTAAGTTAGGTTTTCCTAACCCTTTATGTTTTCTGATTTAGTTTCTTTTCATAAAAAAGCTGGATATTTCGCCCCATTTCACTTAGTGGCATGACAACTGAAAATAGTCTTGTTTTTGTTTGTTTTCTTTTTTCCTTTTGGTGATAATCAGTACAAACATACTTTCTTATTTTGAAGTATGCAGCAACATTTTGAGAGAATTTTCATGCTCAGCTCTCCTCTCTTTTAGAAATGTGTCATAGTATGACTGTGTGTTATTATGGTTATTTTGTCATCAACATAAATAGTCAGGTCTGTAAAAAAAGTAGCTGTCTTAATCTACTTGATTAATATATGTGGAAGGGAATAAGAAGAGATAATAATGTATGGTGTTCATGGCACATTTCTGTGCAAGTAAATGTAGTGATTAGTATCCTAGATTCCATATTCTTATATATAATGATATAGATTTTTTTTTTTTTTTTTCCTAAATAAAATGTCCCAAGAATTCATAGAATCATAGAATGCCTGGGGTTGGAAGGCACTTATAAAGGTCATCTAGTCCAATCCCCATGAATTAAGCAGGGACATCTTCAACTAGATCAGGTTGTTCAGAGATCCATCAAGCCTGACCTTGAATGTCTTCTGGGATGGGGCATCTGCCACCTCCCTGGGCAACCTATTCCAGTGTTCCACCAACCTCATAGTGAAGAAATTCTTCCTAATGTCCAATCTCAATCTATCCTTCTCTAGTTTAAAACCATTGTCCCTCATCCTCTTGCTACATGCCCTTGTAAACACCCATTTCCAGCTTTCTTGCAGGCCCCATTCAGGTACTAGAAGGCTGCTATAACATCTCCCTGGAGACTTCTCCAGGCCGAACGACCTCATCTCTCTCAGTCTGTCTTTGTAGGATAAGCGCTCCAGCCCTCTGATTGTATTTGTGGTTCTCCTCTGGATCATCAAGTCCATGTTGTTCTTGCGTTGAGGACTCCAGATCTGGACACAGTACCCAGGTGAGGTCTCACCAGAGCAGAGTAAAGTGGCAGAATCACCTCTCTTGAGCTGCTGGCCATGCTTCTTTTGATGTTGATTTAAGTTTTGAATTCTTAGAAAATTTTATTTTCGTAACTAGTTTATACTTTTCTAGTGTAGTAACCTTTCATCCTGGCTGTTACAACGTTCTCTGGCTTGCATTAGTCCATCCTCAGTCAGCAGTTACCTGGAAGAAATTTGTAGATATGGAAAAAAATACATTTCTTGATATTATGGTGCAAGTCCTGACCCTTCGCATGGAAGTCAGAGCAGCTGACTTCTCCGATCCCCAAGGAAGCTTTGGAAGGATTATGTAAAGCTCTTCTTCCTCTGTTTCCATCACTTCATCCTTGTGAATACCTGGTATGATGCATTTCCCATCACTCCTTCAGCACAAGAACTCTTCACAGGAAGCACAAACAGTGCTAACTTCTGTAGTAGGATTATTCAAACCATGTTGTATCCCTCTAAACCATCAGTGAAAGCTGAGTCACAGAAATCAAGAGGAGCTGAAGCATTTGAGAAAGAAATATAGTGTTACCCTAGCAGTTTATTTTCCATAGCTCAAAGACAAATAGCTCACTAAAATACATTATTTCCTTGTGCTCTTGTGAAAGTGGTACCGTTCAAAACACTGTATGACATTGCCTTGAAGAGAGAACCTAAATATTAGTGAGTTTTTTTTAAAGTAACAGTCTAATTTCTATTCATTTTGTTTGAATAACAAAAGGAGAGAGAAGCAACCCTGATTATCTGTACTATGAAGAAAAAAGTGGCCTTTTCATCTGCTATCTCCTACTCATCCCATGAGTAGCTGTCCTGATTCAGTGCTTGAAAGATCGACCTTTTCTTCAGATAGTTTTATATTCTCTCTATGCGAATGAACAAAAAAACCCAGAACACAAACAAAACACCCAGCGCAGAAAACAACTGGAATTTCCAGAAATAGCTTGTATCATGACATTAATGCTTTTGCATTGTGGTGTCTATCAATTGCCCAGTGTTTATATGGTTTGTTCGCTATTTTTCATTTTCCTGATAATATTTTTATTGTGCCAATATTATGATAATCTCTATAAACATTTGATTCTGAATGACCTAATTTTTCAACTGCTGAGCATTTATTGCTCATACTGAAGAAAATGTGGTTAAGATGATGTCTATTCTGCAACTGTGTAGGGTGAGGATGGTTTTGTTTCCTTATGTATATCTGTCTGTATCTTTTAAATGCTCCCTTGTATGTTTTTACCAAGATTCAGGATTGCTTTTAGTTTTGGGGTTCTTATTCTTGGATTTTATATCCTTGTTTTCTTCTGAGAAATAGGGTAGTTATGCCTTTGTTCTTGAAAGAATAATGCCATTTTGAGAAAAAAAAAAAGGGGTGGATGGAAATGAGCAACACTTCAAATTGTCAATTGACAATTTGAACTGTTACTTATTTTCATAGAATCACAGAATTCTTTGAGATCAAGTCCAACCATAAACCTAACATTACCATGTTCACCACTAAAACATATCTTAAGTGCCACATCTACATGTCGTTCAAACTGTTAAAGGGGTGGTAACACCACCTGGGCAGGCTGTTCTACTTCTTGACAACCCTTTTGATGAAGAAAATTTTCCAAATATCCAACCTAAACCTCCCCCAGTACAACTTGAGGCCATTTTCTCCTATTCTACCTCTTGTTACTTGGGAAAACAAACCAACCCCCACCTCGCTGCAACCTCCTTTCAGGTAGTTGTCAAGAGAAACAAGGTCTCCTTCAGCCTTCTTCTCTCCAGGCTAAACAACCCCACTTGCCTCAGGCACTCTACATACGACTTGTTCACTAGACCCTTCACCAGCCTTTCTTTTCTGGGCATGATCCAGCACCTTGATATACTTCTTGTAGTGAGGGCCCCAAAACTGAACACTTAAGTATTCAAGATGCAGCCTCACCAGTGCTGAGTACAGAGGTACTATCACCTCTGTAGTCCTGCTAGCTGCACCATTTCTTATACAAGCCAGGATGCCATTAGCTTTCTTGGCTACCTGGACGCAGTGATGCCTCATGTTCAGCCGGCTGTCAACCAACACCTTTTCCACCAGGCGGCTTTCCAGACAGTCTCCCCCAAGCCTGGAGCGTTGCCTGGGGTTGTTGTAACCCAAGTGCAGGACCCAGCACTTGGCCTTGCTGAATCTCATACAATTGGCTTTGGCCCATCAATTCAGCCTGTCCATATACCTCTGTAAAGCCTTCCTGCTCTCAAGCAGATCAACATTCTCACCCAACTTGGTGTCATCTGTAAATTTCCCTCATTGTTTAATTGGGTCACCTTTTCATAGAAAGAGAACAGGTCAGTCAAACAGGACTTGCCTTTCATAAACCCATGCTGACTGGGCCTGATCATCTGATTGTTCTGTACATACCATGTGATGGCACTCAAGATGCTCCATAACCTTCCCTTGCACTGAGGTTGGACTAGCAGGCCTGTAGTTCCCCATATCCTCCTTATGGCCCTTCTTGTAGATGGGCATCACATTTGCTAACTTCCAGTCAACTGGGACTTCTTCAGTTAGTCAGGACTGCTGGTAAATGACTGACAGTGGTTTAGTGAGCACTTCCTTCAGCTCCCTGAGTACTCTTAGGTCCCATACAGTACCAGGGACTTGTGTGTCTCTAAGTGGTGTAGTAGGTCACTAACCATTTCCTCTTGGATTATAGTTTTCATTCTGCTTCCCGTGGTTTCTAACACATCAGTAACTGTTGCATATTTGCCACTGCATGTACCTCCACTGAGATGGCAGACCAAGGGACCTTGCTAGAACACTGTCCTTCAAACACGGGTATGCTGCCCCCAGGCTTATCTCCAGTGAGCCTTGTTTTATGCCTTTTTGCCCTTCTAATCTAGTTTAAAACTCTTTTTATAAGTCCAGTCAACTCCTGTGCAGAGATCCCTTTCTTCCTACGAGATGGATACCCCATCTGTTGCCAGCAGGCCTGGTGTTGTGTAAACTGACCCATGATTAATAAGAAGCTGAAAAAACTGCTGGTGACACCAGGTATTGGTCTGCTGGCTTTTCCTGTTTCTTCCTTCATTGTTCCTTCCAGCTGGTAGGATAGAGGAGAGCACTACTCATGCTCCTGATCCCTGAACCTGTTGTACCAACATCCTGATGTCTCCCATGATCACTCTCAGACTTCTTGTTGCAACATCATTACTCACTGTCTACTTGAAAAATCAATAAAGGATAATAATTTGAGGGCCACATCAGAGTAGGAAGCTTTCTCTTCACATCTTTAACCCAGGCCCCAGGGAGGCTGCAAATTTCCCTAAAAGGCTGTGGTCTGTATGTTGGGGCTTCTGTTTCTAAAAGAAGGGAGCCTCCTATGACAGTGACTCACCTTTTTTTCCTTTATGGAAACAGTTTTGATGTGGCATGGGAGACAACTTGACTTTGGTGACACCTCCAAGATAGATAAACCATCATCCTTGTTATTGTTTGGTTCTACTTGCAGAGCCTGATACCTATTATGCAAGGACACCTGTCAAGGTAGGGTAGACACAAAGGAAATGTGCCTGCTGAGCCAGGCAGGAATCTGTTGCCATTGTCCCCTATCCCGTAAGTCACTGTGTTAAGTCAGGCAGAGAGGATAAAAAATCATATCATGCATCCTGTCTGCTTGTTGGGCTTGTCTCAGGGAAGGTAGGATGTTGTTCCATTGGTCTATCTCTCTTTTGGATCCCCTGATGCTCCTCAACATACTCACTTCCTCCTAGAGCTCTGTCACTAAATTGAGGAGTTCTTCTACTTGAGCACAGCTCCCACAGATGTGTTCACTGTTGATACCTAGTACCAGTGTAAGAGCTGGGCACAGCCTTCGGCCTGATGCTCCCAAGGGTGCTCTCTCTGGGCAGCTGCGTCAGTTGTGGTGGGTGCAGAGCTTAGAGACACCACGGCTTTCTGCTGGGTGGATGCCATTGCTCTCTGGTTGAGCTTGCAGAGCTTTCATCACCCTTCCTGTGCAGTCTTCTGTGCAAATGATCATGACATGCGCAGGTTGCTCATGCTCCTGAAGGGCTTCTTTTATATGCACGTGGGCTTGGATGCCATTGCTCCTGGGCCTGCCTGTGTCCTATCAGCTGCTGTCATGCAAGCTGTGGGCTCCTGGTGACTTTCTCAGCAATTCTTGAGATTCCCCTGGTTTGGGAAACCTCCTTGTGCACTGCACTGGAGTGCACTGCTGTGGATCATGCCAACACCAGAGCTGCTCACCTTGGCAAGTCTGCAATTTCATCCCCAAATAAATCAGAAAGTAAGACAATGAAGAATTGCAATAAATGCAGTTTAAATGCTAGGATTTTTTTTTTAATTAATTAATTGTTATTATATCATTTATGGAACACTTTTTTAAAAATTTGCAAAAGTAGTACTTTTCTGTGTTTGCATTATGTTTACATGTTTTAATAATGTGTTTCATATGAACATGTTTGCATAGTTTTATATTAGTATCTTGAAATAGCCTTTGAGAGCAATACTTGTTTTATTAATAGGTGATTTAATGTGATATCTTGTGTTGTAATGGAGTGTTGGAGATAGTACTTACTGCCATTAAACTTATCAGGCAATGCAGATAAAGTTCATATTAAAACTTGATTTGTCTAAAGCTATAGGACAGTACCTCTTTGGAGGAAAAAAACCACCTTTTTTGTTAATCGTGGCACAATTTATTGAGAAACTCTTGCATTTTTCTGTCAGGTTGGTTCATAGGCCATGAATCCTTCTGGTATAAATTACTTAAAAAGCAAAGTACAACTCCTTCTAAAATAAACAATGCAAGCAAGCATGTAAGCACTGGATGGTGTAAAGACATTATATGGTTATAGAGAGGATTGTGTTCTCAACCTGTGTTTCTCGGTACATTTTAAGTACTTATGCCATAACTACAATTACTTTTGCATGGTTTCATGCGCAGCACTGAATATATCTAATGGCCGTTTATTAAAAATATAAAACTTCTAGCATGGGCACATTTTTCATCACCTTCCCATGCTTAATAGCCAACTACTAAATCATGTATGTTATAAATAAATCCACAAACCAGAATCAATAAAATAGAATTCTTGGTTGCCTACTCTTTTGGAGGAACTGTTGTGCAAGGAAAATTAACTATTTTTTTTTTCCTTCTGTAGAAAATTAATTTTGTCTACACCTGATTTTATTATTTTTTTTTTTAGTTCTGGTAAAGATAGATTTGTAAGAGGAATTTTTTTTTTTTTTCTTTTCATATGGAGTATCTATGAATGAGCTCAATGAACAGTCAACAATTATTGCTGGACCCAGATTTCATATTGTATAGTTTCTTTTCCATCATTTTCCATATTAAGATGAACACAGCTGCTGTGTATACAATATAACAAATCTAGGTCAAGCAGCCAGATTAATGATGTCTGGCATATAATCATGAACATTAAAGTAACGTTTTATTTTCTTTCTTTACGTGGTTTCTACACATAATATTATATAGTTTATGAGAAGGCAATGTTGTTTTATGATATGATTTTGCATTCAGGAAATACTATAATCATGAAGCATTTCTGGGATATAATGATAAAAGCTGCCATGTAGCCTGCATAATCCCTCTTCAGATTATAAACAGAAGTGTTCATCTAGTTAATGTTTGTCTGAATAGTTCCTCTTCCATCTGAGTTTAAAATAAAATGAATTAATCTGTCACTGAAGATAGTTATAAAAGTATTTTAAGTCAAAAATAATAAAAATAATCACATATTGTCTGTGCTTGTTCTAATCAACATCATTTTAATTCAATTGAAAACCATTTAGTTGGTATCTTTTTTCACAGAAGTGCACAAATTCTCTTTTTTTTTTTAGTACAAACAAGGTTTCAGTGTACAATATTATGTGTACACCAAATATGTTTTTATATATAGGGTATTTTCATTAGTATGACTTTGAACATTTAAATAAGGTAGTCCAAAGTAAATCTTTTGTGTATATAAGCAGTATTTTTGAAGTGTTTGGAGTCAGTAATCATTTGATCTGTTATCTAAAAGAAGAGATATACTAGGTAGTGTGACCCAGTGAGTTGGCTCTGGAAAGAGGCATCTAAATCCTTAAATATTGGTAGAAAATTCTGTTCCATTTGACTTTAAGGCTATGGATCATTCCCTGGCCCTTATATTTGACAGTATAGATATACCTGGCATAACTATGCCATTGCTTTTATCTCCCCTTGTCTCGAAGATGTTGAAATCTGAAGAATGCATGGCTCAAACTTTATAATGGATAGGTTGCAGACATGATTCTTCAATGATTTGGGCAAGGGTATCTCCAGCCTCATGGCTTTCAGGTTTAATAAATCTCAGAGCACCAGTGGGATGCCAGAAGACAGAAGGACTTTTAATGTTTCTGAATATTTCAAATGTAAGGTAATTTCTTGATTGATTCATTTGGTATCAGTTATGGGCAAAATAACAGTATGTGTAATAAGAAACTCAATAAATAGAGAGATAAGGGAAAGGAATGTAGTTAAGAAAGAGTAGCAGACTTTTCTAGAGACTTAATATTCACCAATGAATTTGGTTTTCTTGGTGAGATTACAAGTTTTGTTGATGAATGGCAATGCAAATATAGCATATTTTAGCCTTTGTAGGATGTTTCGTTTCCTGCCAGCCCATACCCTATTGCTGATCATCTCTAGTTTTTAAACTGCAGAATCAATTGCTGAATAAGATACTAAATATTTTGGGGAGGGAAATTTGAAGCAAAGGAAAGGTACCCATAGTAAGTCTGTCAATGAAGCTACTTCTTTTGAAATTCAGATTAGTTCAGCATGAACATCAACAATGACAACAGACTAAATGAAGGAGCATTACAAGGAGTAAAGCAAATTAATGAAGAATAATTTTGGGGTTATTTTAGTTCAGTATAAAACAGGCAGAACTAGTACTGAATTGTGGCTGTTCTTTGTAATATTGGAAATAAAAAGGGTGAAGAAAACTAAAACTGAGCTTTTGGTAGGAGAAAATGACATACAGTTTCATATGCATCAGAATACATTTAGATTATCACAGATGTGATTGAGAGGTGGTTTGCTAACTGTGTCTAAAACACTTAGTAATAAAAGGGTTTTTAATTTAGCAAAGCAAGTTAGTAGAAGCTGAAGCCAGAAATTCAAATTAAATATGTGGCAAATACTTTCAGTAGGGAGGTGATTAACTGCTGGGACAAATTGCCAAGAGAAACAAGTGATTTTTCCATCACATGAGGTTGTCAAATTAGAACTAAATAACTCTCAGGAAATTATTTGACTCTTGCCAAGAACAAATTATTGGTCTCAATACATTGTTAACTAGATGAAATTTTAAAGCAGGTGGTTAGGTTAGTGGATCAAACCATTTTTTAGTTTTATAATGTAAAATCAGAAGAAATATTTTATCTAACTCTTATTTGTTGAATCATCACATTAGGAACTTCATTGCAACATGGTGCCACTTTAAGTTGGTATAGTAGTATTATTTCATAGAATATTCCCAATTATGCTGTATCTTATTCAGGAGGTACTATCTTGTTGTCTACTCAGTCACATCTGGTTTCAATGACAAACATTTTATTTATTGTTTTTTTACTTAGTTATCTCTTGTAGAAGCAACTGCTAGGAAAGAGACTACCTTTGTCAGTACAACAAAACTCATTAATTAATAACTCAGTGCAAAATTATTAAATACTGTCTTACTTTAGCTGAATCACTGAGTATCAGTAAAATTAATAAGAGACATGCCTTTAAACTTATGGAATGGTCTTGGTTACTATGAGTGTCATGCACATATTTTACTGCAATATGCAAGCACATGATGCAGAAATAATTGAGACAATTAGTGCAGAAATCCTGCAATCCATTTACAATTCTTGTTTTGTGATTATATGTGTATTTCAGTTGGCTATTGTATTTTCTTTAGTACTTTCACCTAAATGCTGCAGTGTAAGTTAAGAGTCTTTAACTGCTTGCAAGAGTCATTGAAGAAGTGTCTATGAAGTGCATAAGAGTATTTACATGGCAGGTGATGGTATTGTATTTTCGATCACTTGGGAAAATCCAGATTGAATTAGTCTGTGTGTGATTTAGTAGATGCCTCATATCTGCGGTCCCTGGACATCCAATGGGAGTGCCCTGAGCAGTATGCTCTGGAGTGTGGTCTTCAGTGATGCTTCAATAGGCAATGTAAAATTGGTTTGAGTCTCAGTTTCACTGCAAGGGTTTTAATTACAGGGCTTAAGTTCTTAACAATGTAAGTTCAGTGCATTATTTCAAGTATAGTTTTATTTGTTTCAGAGATGTAACAGTGTTGGGCCATGTTGAAGGAGAAGTGATGCAAAGTGAATGGGATTCGTCTGCCAGCCTTAGCAGTCACATGCCTGTGCTTTCCAAGTTACTAGAAAAATTAATAAACTCACTCCTTGAATTAATGGATGGGCTTACAGGACACCATCAGACATAAATTTTGAAGCTGAATGATATTTACATTGCTATTTCTACTGTAAAATTAGTAAAGGTTATTAATTCTATCTGGTCTTCATATGATCAGTTTTATACCATAATTACATGCACAGACACACACAGTCTCTTGAGAGAAGTGCTGAAAAGCAGGTACTTAACAGCACATGAAGGGCTGAAACAAATGTTCACAAGTTATCCTATCTGTCAGTTTTACATTTTTTCCCCTTTGCCTATTCATCCTACCACTCATCTTGATGGCAAGATGGAATCACTACATTTTCTGTGATTATGCAGTACCACTCAGAGTGTAGAGAGTTTCTGACCTACCAGTTTAAAGACAGAATCCCACAGTGACAAAATCAGACTCCCTGTCTGTAGTGTCTCTAGATCTCTGCTGACAAGATTTTCAGGCTACCCAAGATTCTTTAAATAACAGATTTTCTTAGCATTTAAAAGATGGTAGTGATAGTGCAGTTCTTCTCTTACCAGGGATGGCATCATGCTGGACAAGATATGAAATGTTGTCAACAGTGTCATTACGTGCACATGCATGATAGATATTATGAATGGAGAGGTGTGTATGGAAACAGGAGGAATGGAATAGAACTGCAAATGTATGAATTTAAGGTTCTGTATGTGTTTTTCACAATTTTTTTGTTGTTGTTGTTGTGTGTTGTTTTGTTGTTTGTATTGGTGGTTTTTTTGAGAATATATTGTAGGTTTTTTTTTATTTCCTAGTTATGAAATGCAGATTCCTCCAAACCTCTGTGTGTATATATTCCTTTATTTCTTGGTTTTTTTTCTGTTGGGTTAAAAGAAGTTTCCAGTGTTGTACTCACTGCTGTAAGCTTTTTCAATAACTATTTATTTTTAATAACCCAGTTTCCAGATGACTTTTAGAAAATTATGCTCCTCAGATTGAGGACAATGCAAGAAAAGAAAATTTGAAGCTTTCTATTGCTAAGTCCACATTTTAGAGATTTGAATGACAGGCCTTTATAGTGCTTTGGTAAATATATTTACTGACCTTTAAAGAATATGCTTTCTGCAGAGCAGCTAGCAGGGCAAAAGGTGTCCCAGATTAGGAATATCCAGTCTTTCATCACTTGATTGTTATAAATACTATATTATTATTATAAAAGGTGTATGGAAGAACTAAAGAAAGATCTGAATTTGCAATTCTGAGTTCTTTTTTTTGGCATTTACACCAGGGTAACTGAAAGTAGATCATACCCTGTAGAAATTAAAGATTAAAGTTACTAGATTTTTCAGTGCACTTCCCACCACATATTTTCTACTTCTAAATCTCTCAAGGGAAGGTGCCTCTGTTGCCTGTGCCATGAAATTATGCTATAAACTTTATTAGGGATCTTTATTAATGAGTTTTATTAGGATTATACTGTTTTTATAGCATCATAGAATTTTTAAAACATCATATTATTAACATTTTTCTGCAGTACTGTAGCTCTTCATACTTTTAACATTTGGCTTAGATACTCTCAGTTTATCCCGTTGCAATGACCATTGTAATCGGATCTGTACTCTGTCTTAAACAAAAGGAGCAGAGATTTAGTAAATGGATATATTATTTTTCAGATTTTTTTTTTAAGACAAGATGTGCACATTTTTAGAGATTACATTTTTATAGATTGTTATCCCATGGCAAATAGTAGTATGAATGACCCAAGGGCTATTCAGCTACCATCAGAATACATAGTTGGCCAGTCCTTAATGTGACTAATTCCTATCCAGAAAACATCCTGTATTCTCAATGAATTGAATAATTGAAAAATAAACTATGGTGATAGGAAATTTTAAACAAAAATGTTAATTCATATTGCTGTAGAAAAGACGGTTTCAGTGACATTTTTAGGATTATAAAAGAGAAGATATCTATTCAAGAATGGAAGAGAAGTTGAATCATAAGAGTGTTTTGGGTTATTTGTTTAGTATCAAGGGTTGTTAGGCTGATACATTGAGGAAAAATGTTACAAGAATATATTTGTTAGTAATAAATAGTTGCTTGGTGGTAATGAGACTTGAGAATTTTTTGGGGGATAATGGCTCATTCATGATAGGTGCTCTAAACAGTTTGCAATTATAGATGGAATTGCCATGAAAAACATACCTGAAAAGTGTTTTCTAGTGAGCATTCAAGATATTTTTGCTTCAAAAACACCCGGAGAGCCTGCATTTTAAGTCCTATATACCAGGGGGTTGTACCCATTGGTGGAAATAAATGGTGTGTACCACATCCTAAGTTCTTTTCAACTACCTTATTAAGGTTGAGCAGAATATACAACACTAGTAATACAGACTTAATCTACCACTTTTTCCACTGCTCCTCAGAATGTTGTACTCAGAGTAATTACTTATTCTGCCTTAGAGGAAATAATATTTGAATGAATCACACCATTTAGGCTGAATTTGAATTTTGGACAGTACAGATACCAAGAATATTTAGTGAGAAAACTTGCAAACAAATGTGATGGAATTTAGTAATTAGTGAAGTTCTGCTTCAGTTCCTAGATATTACAAGAAGTCTTCAGGTAAGCATTCTCTCCAAGAATATGCTATTAGGGGAAAAAGCTCTCAAAATCACTGGTCAAATGAATGGGCATCCTGCTCCCCACAGGTTCCTGATACAGTTTTATATTAGGATCCTGCCATTAGGCTGATTCCAATTAAAGTGGAAACACATTCAAATATTTGTCACCTCAGCACTTCCACTGGGAATTGTCATCCTGAAGGCAGTAAATTGCACTTGTCATTTTTGGACATACTTATTGGACTAGGGAATAATAGAACTCGTCTAAACTGCATTTTATTTTGTTTTTTACCGTGAGACATTCCTGGTACTGAAGAGGCTGAAGGCCTATTCTGAAACTCAGAAATTCAAGGTTTTTTGTGATTTTATGATTCTGTGACTTTCAGAACAGTGACATTTGACAGGCTGCTGCTTTAAAAGGGATCACTCAATTACATATTTGGACTGAAAGCATCTTTGTTTCATCTTTGTTTTCTTTTGCTTCTTTGATGGCTCTGTTATATCAGTAGAAGGTACAAACAGTGGAGCCTCACTGGTACCAAATATCTTTCATTTAAAAAAAAATGTAGAAAGAATCCTGATAGAAATCTTTCCCCAGTGGTAAAAATGGACTGATAGTCTTTCCTGAACACTGAACAATGGTCTATGGCAAAGATGTGAAATATGTTGAGGTACAGTTTTTAGGGATGTAGAAACACAGAATGGTTTGGGTTGGAATGGACCTTTAAAGGTCATCTAGTCCAACCCTCCCAGCAATGAGCAGGGACATCTTCAACTAGATCAGGGTGCTCAGAGCCCCATCCAACCTGACCTGGAATGCTTTCAGGGATGGGGCATCGACCATCTCTCTGGACAACCTGTTCCAGTGTTACACCACCCTCACTGTAAAAAAAAATCTTCCTTAGATCTGATCTGTATCTGCCCTTTTAGTGTAAAACCATTAGATTTTCTCCTATAGCAACAGGCCTTAGTAAAAGTTTGTCACCATCTTTCTTATAAGCCCTCTTTAGGGGCTTAGGCATTAAGGTCTCCATAGAGCTGTGTCTGCTCCAGGCTCAGCAACCCCAACTCTCTCAGCCTTATTCAGTTCCCTGGAGTTCAAGGTGAATAGTCTGGATGTCCTTCTAGTTTTGACTCTAAATTTTGAATGACCATGGTCCTTCCTCAGATTTCTTTTGCCAGTCTCCTTTCTCTTTAGTTTCATATACTGCTTGAATGCTGAAACACCTGAATTTAGAATCATAGAATCACAGAATCATTATGGTTGGAAAGGACCTCCAGGGTCATCAAGTCCAACCTTTGTCCTAGCATTTCTCAACCACTACACCATATCCTCAAGCTCCACATCTAATCGTTCTTTAAACACCTCCAGGGATGGTGACTCCACCACCTCCCTGGGCAGCCTGTTCCAGTGCCTAACTGCCCTCTCAGTGAAGAATTTCCTCCTAATATCTAATCTAAACTTCCCCTGACGCAACTTTAGTCCATTCCCCCTCGTCCTATCATTACTAATTTGAGAGAAGAGACCAACACCAGCCTCTCTACAACCTCCTTTTAGGTAGTTGTAGAGGGCGATAAGGTCTCCTCTCAGTCTCCTCTTCTCCAGACTAAACAAACCCAGTTCCCTCAGCCGCTCCTCATAGGGCATGCTTTCCAGCCCTTTCACCAGCTTTGTTGCCCTCCTCTGCACTTGCTCCAGCACCTCAATGTCCCTCCTGTGCTGTGGTGACCAAAACTGGACACAGTACTCAAGGTGTGGTCTCACAAGTGCCGAGTATAGGGGTACGATCACCTCCCTACTCCTACTGGTCACACCGTTTCTGATACAGGCCAGGATGCCATTGGCCTTCTCGGCCACCTGGGCACACTGCTGGCTCATGTTCAGCCGGCTATTGGCCAGCACCCCCAGGTCCTTTTCTGCCAGGCAGCTCTCCAGCCACTCCTCCCCAAGCCTGTAGCGTTGCTGGGGGTTGTTGTGACCAAAGTGCATGACCCAGCACTTGGCTTTGTTAAACTCCATACAGTTGAGCTCAGCCCATCTCTCCAGCCTGTCCAGATCCCGCTGCAGAGCCTTCCTACCCTCAAGCAGATCGACATTTGTGCTTAATTTTGTGTCATCTGCAAATTTACTGAGGGTACATTCAATTCCCTCATCCAGGTCATTGATGAATATATTAAACAAGACGGGTCCCAAAACTGAGCCCTGAGGGACACCGCTTGTGACTGATTGCCAACTGGATTTTACTCCGTTCACCACCACCCTCTGGGCTCGGCCATCCAGCCAGTTTCTAACCCAGCGAAGAGTCCTCCTGTCTATGCCATGACCTGCCAGCTTCTCCAGCAGAATGCTGTGGGAAACGGTGTCAAATGCCTTCCTGAAGTCCAGGTAGACAACATCCACCGCCTTGCTCTCATCCACTAGGTGAGTCACCTGATCATAGAAGGAGATCAGGTTGGTTAAACAGGACTTGCCCTTCATGAACCCATGTTGTCTGGGCCTGATCCCCCCATTGTCCTGCACTTGCTGTGTGATCACCCTCAAAATGAACTGTTCCATAATCTTTCCCAGGACCAAGGTCAGGCTGACAGGCCTGTAGTTCCCTGGATCTTCCTTCCTGCCCTTCTTATAGATGGGTGTCACATTGGCAGGTCTCCAGTCATCTGGGACCTCCCCAGTTGACCAGGATCGCTGATAAATGATGGAGAGAGGCTTGGTAAGTTCCACTGCCAATTCCCTCAGCACTCTCGGGTGGATCTCATCTGGCCCCATAGACTTGTGGGTTTCCAGTTGGCTTAGAAGATCTTTAACTACCACTTCCTGGATTATAAGGGGACTGTTCTGGTCTCCATCCCTATCTTCCAGTTCAGGGGATTGAATGCCGTGAGGATAACCAGACTGACTATTAAAGACTGAGGCAAAGAAGGCATTAAGTGCCTCAGCCTTTTCCTCATCCTTGATAACAATGTTCCCCCTTGCATCCAGTAAGGGATGGAGATTTTCCCTAGTTCTTTTTTTGTTATTAATATATTTGTAAAAACTTTTTGTTGTCTCTTGCAGCAGTGGCCAGGCTGAGTTCTAGTTGAGCTTTTGCCCTCCTAATATTCTTTCTACACAACCTACCTAAATCCCTGTACTCTTCTTGAGTAGCCTGTCCCTTCTTCCAAAGGTGGTAGACTCTCCTCTTCCTCCTAAGGTCCGCCAGAAGCTCCCCATTTAGCCAGGCCGGTCATTTTCCCCGCCTGTTTGTCTTACGACACATGGGGACAGACTGCTCCTGGACCTTTAAGAGTTCCTTTTTAAAAACAGCCCAGCCTTCCTGGACCCCCTTGCCCTCTAGGACTGTACTCCAAGGGACTTTCTCAACCAGTGTCCTAAACAGGTTGAAGTCTGCCCTTCGGAAGTCCATGGTAATAGTCCTGCTGCTCCCCCTCCTTACTTGGGCAAGAATTGAAAACTCTATCATTTCATGGTCACTAAACCCAAGATGGCCTCCAACGACCACATTACCCACTAGTCCTTCTCTGTTTGTGAACAAGTCCAGCAACCAACTTGTTATCAAATTAACTGTTGGGTTTTTTTTTTCAGTTTTTGTTAATAGGGATTCTCTTTTACAACAGTGGACTGTTATCTGTTTATACAGTATGTGTCTATATAGCTTCTAACAGTTTATTTGTCTAATCATCCTTCCCTGATGGGGTAGTGAAGAGCTCTGCAAGATCTCCCTATGGGTAGCACATAGAAGACATAGGGATCAGTCCTCAGTTCCACTTATTTTTTTAAAATTCACAGTGATGATTTCCTCTTTCCTTGGATGGATATTTCACTTCAGTGATCTCAAAGATCAGAGTTTGTAGTTGACCTTGAAGTTCAGTATATACATCACTGTCTTGGAGCTTACGCTAATAAGATGTGTCAGCCTTTCTGTCTATGTGTAGAAAAGGCCTCAGCTAAAAATAATGTACACAAAATGCATGTTTGGCAACTTGTACTAGAGGAAGGAAAATGATATTAAATTCTTTCAGATTGTGTGGCTCACTACAAACAACTAACAGGTTTCGGTCACTAAGTGATATAATCAGGGATTTACCCTGATAATCACTGTTAAGTAATTATAAACTGTGTGAGCTACTGCAACCAGGAACATAAATGCAATGTGAAGGAGGAGGTGCATCCTGAAGTCAGTGTTTTTGACTGGATTGTCAAAAGGAAATGACAAAAGCAGACCAGATTCAGAGGTCCTGCAAAACATACTTGTGAATGTGCAGTCAGAGAAACTAATAGCTTTTCCTACAGTATGTTAACATAGTCCATACCTTAACCTAATTGTTATATTAGTGGTGAGCCAGCCCTTTCAGCCTTCAGACAACTTTAGTCTCCGTCGTCTTTCCTTATGGATATTCCTTTCCAACCCAGAGAGGGGGAGAAATCTGGATCCCTGTGGCTGATTCTTTAAAGAATATGGTGTATATACATATTTACACACTCCTCCCCCACATTTTTCTGTGATATGTTATCCTCAGAGAACACCCTTTATTTTCTAACTGAGGCACTGAGTTTTATTTAAGCCAAGGCTGCCTATCTTTGCCCCAGTGTATGTGCTAGTTCCTCTTACACTTTTCCCAGGCAAGCTGTCTCTTTTTACATTGCCAGGATGAGGCCTTTCAGGAAGAATCCTTGTTTGTCCGTATGACAACAAAGTGAGCTAGAAATCAGCTGTTTCAACAGATTGTCTTACTGGATAGCTAACTGTGTGGGAAGCAGTTTGTCTGCTGAACTGGAGCCACCTTAGATTAACATAGCTGTCTTCTTTTCTTCAGAATGCCTCCATCCTTAGCATATGGAGGCTGCACATCTAGCTGCCACCTAGAGCTTCATTCTGAAATCCACCAAACCTTACAGGGCTACTGATGAGACACTGCTTTTGTAGGAGACCTTTTTCTGTCCTTATGCAACTTTGGATCCTGTTTTTCTGACTGTTCTTTAAATATATGGTGTTTTATGGGAACAACTGCTTAAAGCCACCACTGCATAACAGAACATCATGAAAGCAAGAAAAATCAGTTGTTTCTATCAGTCCTTCCTCAGCTAGTTTATCTGATTGTAAATTCACAAGCTTTCCTCATTCCCCTTGCACATTTTGAACCTAATACCTGAGTGGAGTTCTGATTCATTACCAATACTGTGGAGAGGTGGGGACTGGTACTTGTTTTCCATGTGTACTTTTGAAGCAACATGGGCATACGGACCTTGCAATGTGAAGCCACATAGAGACAAAATATTTTAAATTGGGAATTACAGAGTGAATACCCTTTCTTTTACTTTGCTGCAGGATTATAAATGAGAAAGAAAGGGAATATGCATATTCCTGCAAAGTTAGAAGAGATCCTCTGGGCTGTTTAGTTTGTCTCATCCCATGTATACTAGCAGAACGGAGTGATGTTAACTGAAAGAGGTCAGCATATGTTCCAGCTAATCACGGTTGTCAGTAGAACTCTTATAACACTGTTATAAGACACTCTGATACCTCAAAGATGTGTTCTCTGAGTCTCTCTGTAGGCCATATAGCTCTGCCACAGTTCAGAATACATTTTTTAAACAATTCCTGTTCCTTCCTACAGCTAAGCAAAATCAGGATTCAGATTAATTATGCTTTGGTTCACAGTTTAATGTTCTGTCCTAAATAATTTATTTCTTTCAAAATGGACTATTTAAAGGCAAGTGACAAGGGCAAGATTGTTCTCTTCCTCATAAATCCCTTTAATTGCTTCCATAACATACAGAGCATGTATTGAATTTTGTATTAAAGAGAAACAGAATACATTTGAATCTTTACTTAAAATAACTTACAATGATACAAAGATTATCTGTTCATTTTGTAAACAATTATGTGTAGATAAAATAATTGAATCTTCAGCTTGAGAAAGAAAATTAGTGTTTTACCATAGCAGCTTCTCTTGTATGACTATCAGAAAAACACCAGAAATGTATAAAGTGTAGTGTAGAGTAGATCTTAATTGAGTTATGAAAATGTAATACCTTTCATTTATCTGATATAACTGTGATAGGAGCCTGAGAATCATAACATTCTTGGACTGAAGGCTATTTTTCCTTTTTCTTTCGGGTTTGTTTTTTTTTTCCTCCCCCCTTTATTTCTAGCTTGAATAAGACATGGACAGATACAAATGGGAGATCTCAGAGCACTTACTGGCCTGAAGGCATGTTTCCTACTGAAATAGACTCATGTTCAGCAATAGCCTTAAATTTCAAAGCTCTTAAAGCAATGCTCTTAAAGTTCAGACACTTATATATAAATTAATGTGTATTTTTTTATTGCTCTATCTGATACTGTTCACAACTTTTCTACCTGAGTATTTCCTCAGTTACTCTCTGTAAAATCCTATATATGTAACTGTAAACATACAGATTGGTTTAGTTCTCAAAGTCATGATTAATTAATGCATTGTAAATTCATATTCAAACTGTTTCCTTTTACTGTTTGGCTTGCATAGTAATAGTTAAAGCCCAAAGTAATATTTAAAGTGTAAGGAAATGATACATGCTTAAGAAGATATGATTACATCATTTGAAAATTTTCAAGATGAATGAATGAGAGGGACAAAAAAAATTATAAATTAAATCTGAGAATAACCATCTTAGGGAATGAATTTATGTGGTAGAAAAATAAGAAAAGGAAATTTCTTGAAGACAAATTAGAGAGTGTGAGCTCAAAAAGAAATGCATTAGAGGCCTTCAGAAGCTGTATGCTATCTTTACCAGAGAAAAGTAAATAATTAGTAGGAAAATAATGGCTGAAAGAGATATTTGCATTCTATCCAAGTATTCTAATTACATATTTTTTTAAACGGAATCATTAGAAAACAAAATAATCATGCAATGCTGTTGGAAATAAATTTTTATTTTTAGTTCAATGGAATTTTTAAAATACTATTTTTGCTAGTCAAAAATCATAGAATCATAGAATTGTCAGGGTTGGAAGGGACCTTAAAGATCATCTAGTTCCAACCCCCCTGCCATGGGCAGGGACACCTCCCACTAGAGCAGGTTGCTCAGAGCCCCATCCAGCCTGGTCTTAAAAACTTCCATGGATGGGGCTTCAACCACCTCTCTGGGCAACCTGTTCCAGTGTCTCACCACCCTCATGGGGAAGAACTTCTTCCTAATGTCTAACTTGAATCAACCTATCTCTAGTTTTAATCCATTCCCTCTAATCCTATCACTGCCTGACAGCCTAAAAAGTCCCTCCCCAGCTTTCTTGTAGGCCCCCTTCAGATACTGGAAGGCCACAATACGGTCACCCTAGAGTCTTCTCTTCTCCAGACTGAACAACCCCAACTGTCTCTGTCTGTCCTCACAGGAGAGGTGCTCCAGCCCTCTGTCATCCTCATGGCCCTTCTCTGGATATGTTCCAGCACATCCATATCCTTGTAATAAGGGCTCCAGAACTGGACACAGTACTCCAGGTGAGGTCTCAAGAGAGCAGAGTAGAGGGGAAGAATCACCTCCCTCAGCCTGTTGGCCACGCTTCTCTTGATGCAGCCCAGGATACGATTTGCTTTCTGGGCTGTAAGAGCACACTGATGGCTCACATTGAGTTCCCATCCACCAGTACTCCTAAGTCCTTTTCTTCAGGGCTGCTCTCAAGTGACTGCCGTGTAATTGCAACAAGAATTTAAAGAAATTCAAGAATATATAAACCATATTTTTACAAAAGTAGGTTTAATACTGAAGCGCATACATATATTTTCAGGTGATTTAAAGCTCTCCCTCAAAGGATCAGATTGTTAGTTTTGTATTTTATTTTATTTTAGTGAAATGACACTGTCTTACACCAGATGGAATCTGTCACAATTTCCTGTAGTAATCTTCAAAATCTGCTGCAAATCTTTCTGTAACAAGAAGAAAGACAAAGTTTTCAAAATATTCTTCTCTAATGTAGTCCTTGGAAGAGCAGACTTGGGTTAGTGGTGTACCACCTGCTAAAAGACCTTCTTATTGTTGAAAATGTTTTTAATTTATGTGTTTAGAGCATATATAACATATATTCAGTTAATGCTTTCATGAAAAACGTGGTTTTCTCCTCATGATAAAAATAATGGATTCTGTCATAGAATCATGATCAAGATCATCTAGTTCCAACCCACCTGCTATGGGCAGGAACACCTTCCATTCAACCAGATTGCTCAGAGCCCCATCCAGTCTAGCCTTGAACATATCCAGGGATGGGGCACGCACAGCTTCTCTGGGCAACCTGTTCTAGTGTCTCACCACCCTCACAGTAAAGAATTTCTTCCATATGTCTAATCTAAGTCTACCCTCTTTCAGTTTAAAACTGTTACCCCTTGTCCTATCAGTGCACTCCCAGATAAAGAGTCCCTCCCCATCTTTCCTGTAGGCCCCTTTTAAGTACTGTATGTAAGGCTGTTATAGGTCTCCCCAGAATCTTCTCTAGGCTAAACAACCCCAACTCTCTCATCCTGTCTTAACAGAGGAAGTTCTCCAGGACTCTGATTGTCTTTGTGGCCCTCCTCTGGACTTGCTTGAGCAGGTCTATGTCTTTCTTATGCTGGTGACCCTAGACTTGAACACAGTACTCCAGGTGAGGTCTCACAAGAACAGAGTAGAATGACAGAATTACTGTCCTTGACCTTCTGGCCACATTTGATGCAGCCCAGGATATGGTTGGCTTTGTGGGCTATGAATGCATATTGCAAGCTCCTGTTCAGGTTTTCATCCACCAACACCTTCATGTTGTTCTCCATGGGCCTGTACTCAATCCACTCATCACCCAGCCTATATTTGTGTTCGGGATTGCCTCAACACAGGTGCAGGACTTTGCACTTGGCCTTGTCGAACTTCATGAGGTCGCTATGGGCCCACCTCTCAGGGCTGTCAAGGTCCCTCTGGATGGCATCCCTTTCCTCCAGCGTGTCAACTACACTGCAGAGTGTGGTGTCATCAGCAAACTTTGAGGGTGCACTTGATCCCACTGTCCATGTTGCCCACAAAGATATTAAGCAACGCCGGTCCCATTACTGACCCCTGAGGAGCTCCACTCATCACCGGTCTCCACTTGGACATTGAGCCATTGACTGTAACTCTCTGAGTGTGACCATCCAGCCAGTTCCTTATCCACTGAGTGGTCCATCTGTCAAATCCATGTCTCTCCAATTTAGAGTCAAGGATGTTAGGTGGAACAGTGTATATGTTAGTGGAACAGGAATTCATCCCATGGTACTCTACTACGCAGGTCCCTGGAGAGGCCAAAGCCTGCTCTCCCGAAGTCCAGGGGGTAGTGAGCTTGCTGTGCACACTCCTCACTGCCATACAGATCTTGGACTCCAGCACTTTATGGTCACTGCAGCCAAGGCTGCCCTTAAGCTTCGTATTCGCCACCAGTCCCTCCTTGTTGGTGAGAACAAGGTCCAGCACAACACATCTCCTCATTGGGTCCTCTATTACTTGGAGAAGGAAGTTATTATCAGTGCATTCCAGGAACCTCATGGATTGCTGATGCCCTGCTGTGTTGTCTCTCCAACAGATATCCCAGTGGTTGAAGTCCTCCATGAGGACCGGAGCTTGTGAACATGAGGCTGCTCTGATCTGCCTATAGAGGGCCTCACACCCTTGTTCTTCCTGGTCATGTGGCTTGTAGCAGACCCACTATAATGTCACCTGTCCTTGCCCTCCCTTTGATGCTGACCCATAAGCTCTCAGTAGACTCCTCATCCCTCCCCAGGCAGAGCTCCAGGCACTCCGTCTTGTCTTTGACATAGATGGTGATGTGCCCTTCTCCTCTCTTCTGCTTGTGCTTCCTCAAGAGCCTGTGTTCTTCCATCTCAACACTTCAGTCACAGGAGCCCTCCCACTATTCTCTGTGATGCCAATAAGATCACAGCTCTGTAGGTGTGTGTGCTTCTCAACTCCCCATTTTTATTCCCCATGCTACACACATTTGCGTAGGGGCTTTTAAGTTGGGCCCCCAGTGAAGTTGACTTCAGGTGCTCTTCTGCTGACCTGTGGTCCCTCTTCAGGCTCTGGGCATCTATTGCTGGCACTGGAATCATACTGTTTGGAGTGGAATGGATTGAGGTTCCTCTTCCCCAGCAACTTCAGTTTAAAGCCTTCTTCAGTGGCTTAATTATTATGTATAATAGTGTAATAAAGAAAATATCAAGATTCCTTCTGAAGTCTGTGATTTAAACCTTCATTCTATGTAAGGCTTTAAAAGGTAATAGAGATGAGATTAGATCCATTTAGTATAGGTTTGAAATACAATTTTTTATGTAAGCATGGATAATGTATATACATTACTAAATTGCTGTTGGGGGCAAAAAAGAAAAAAAGAAAAAAAAAGTGCTGCAAAACTTTATATATCTTATGTCTCATAAAACAGACAAGTATTTATGAAATTCATACTCTGTATTTGGCTTTTGAAAAGATTTGGAGAGGAGTACTTGGTGAGGTCTGTACCAGTAATTTGTGGTTTGAATGGCAAGCATATAGCTGGATTTGCAGCTGCAATGCCCTTCTAGCATTTTGTCAAATTTTACTTCATTTTAGTTCTTGTTGTGTCTGACTTAATTATTTGGGATAACGAGTAGTTTTTGTTGATGAAAGTACTGTTCAATGATGATATTCACAGTTATAAAGGCTGTCACTCCACAGCACAATGTTTTCTAAAATGTGGTTTTGCTCCCTAGGATTCAGTGATCCTTGGCAGTATTTAGCAAGTGCAAAACAACTCATTATCATATGGGCTACCTCACTCTTATGGGAAAGTGATTGCTTAAAGCATCATACCATGTATTTTGCATATTTTTTCCATATAAGGCATGTAAAAAATGTTGCTGTGTCATCAATCCTTTGCCTCAGCAATTTTATTCAACATCAGCTAATTTTTGAAACTGAACACCAGATTTAACTCAGCAATATGATGCACTGGATTATTATTTCATTGGCAAAGAGAATGCCTAGCATTATGACATATTCCACAAAACCTGACCTATATTCTAAATAAAGTTTTGGGGGCAGGCCACATAAGCCAGTGATCCCCAAATTTCATCTGCAGATTGTCACTGGTCCACAATCTGCAGCAGGTATGTGCATCCACATTAAAAATAAAACAGTAACATTTACTGTTTACCTCCCTGCATCTGTAATGATTGTTTGCAGAGAATTTTTCAGAGTGCAGTGAGAAATTAGTCCAAAGAGCCTGGCAACTACTAGTTTAAGTCCTTCAGTAGAACTGTTTCAATGTGTCACAGGTGAAATGTAAATAAATTGTTTTCCATTTCACAATCGGGAAAACACACAATTTGAGGACACAGTTTTCCATACTTTTATGTCTGTATTTGTACAGCATTGTGAATAATTAGGGTAATAGTATGTGGTTTGAAATACTATGCCAAGTTGTCATGTGTCTTGTTTCATCGCTACCTAGGGATAGCTAAGTTTTCTGGAAAGCAGAATATCAGTAGTATGCACTGTTGTTAGGAAAGAATACTGATGTTCTTAATTAAATTGGTTTAACAAGGTTACAATAGACTGTGCTTATAGTTCCATGTAATATAGTCATTGCCTTACGTGTACCTGATTTCTCCAAGGAGCGTTAGAAATGCACTCACTGTTCCTTAATGTTATATTTTGCATTTGGATCTCTGGTTTAGCTGACAAATGTGAAAAAGCACATGTTGCCAGAGAACTTTCAAGAGACAAGCTGTGATGTCTAAAGAACACAGGTTATTCCAGCTAAGGTTGGCACTGACTTCTGCTTAAAAGTTTTTTCTCCAAGCCTGTAGTTTTTAAACTTGTACCTGCAGAATACAGGTTAGCATACTTCTGATACAGATTATTATTTTCCAGTTTTATTACACAGAGGAGAAAATATTATTTTTATTTTCACTTATCCTCTTCTTGTCAGATGCTGAAGCAGCCAGAAGCACTCCAAATGGTTGGAGAACAAGATTACATTCAAATTGCACCATACTGGTGATTTTTCAAACTCTAATTGTGGAGGAATGTAAATTAGTACAATAGAACTAATAGTATGATAGTACAATAATAGTGCAGTAGTACATGTTAAAAATTACACTTAAGCATTTGTGTCAATGGTATGAAACTCTCAACACTGAATCTGAACTAGTTTATATGAGCAGAGAACAGCATCATGCAAGGTTTTATAGTTCTTACTGAGGTCAGTGGAAAAATCCTGCTGTCTTCCTGAGCAATACTGCAGAGCATTCTGGACACTGAAATCTTACTCATGAAATCTCATCATATGTCATCTGATTTGATTGTCCTCTGATAAACATGTGGCTTTGTTGTGCTGTATCTTACACAATTAGTTACTTAGCTTGATGTCTAGCAGTTAGCTATACAAATTTATTCAGGGAAGTAGTTATCTCTCCTGTCATTACCATTGACATGTCTGTGCAATACCAAATGAAATTCAGATATTCAAATGGCATTTATGGCCCATGACACCCAAAAAGAGGACATGACCAAGAACACCGTATGTCTGAAGTGTGTTTAAAGGGGAAAAAAGTACTAAAATGCAGTAGCTGCTTTTTGTTGATGAGTTAGATTATATTAAAGACAGAGTAGGTATCTAAATTTCAGTGGAACAGCGATATGTGTTGTAAAGCAAAACCACAATCTGCCCAAGATATTAAAAGAAAGGCCCAAACAGATTTTGTTCCATTTCTTAGTAGAGAAGTAAAGAAACTTTCCAGGTCAAATCCAAAGAAACTTTCGGACATCAAAAATCATCAGCTTCCTCTGAAGTCTGATATCTTAAAATTTAAGTTTACCCACAGTGATGCTGTCATGCTGTTCTGTTGTCTTAATATTATTTCTGGAGTCAAAATTAAAAAAAAAAAAAAAAAAAAAAACACAACACAAAAAACAATAGATGAAAGGAACAGTGACTCATCTGGTCAATTTTTATTAGCTCCTTTGTATAAGCAGCTTGTGTGGGGGTTGAAAGTAGCAAATGCAAAATGCTGCATATAATTTCTTTCATGTGTCCTCGTAAGGTATGAGGTGAAATGTAGTCACTATTACATTTCCATTCAAACTACACCTCCAAGGCCATTCCTTCAAATCCTCATTAAAATCATTCATGGTGATTTTCTTTTTAACCAAGGTCAGGATGGTTATTTTGTAAATCTTTGGACACTGTGAATGGGAATTCATAAATCCTGACATTGGGAAGCAAGGTTGCTCTTGTCCTGTATTTAATAAGGAAAAGAAGTAAGATGGAAAAAAGAAAATGTGCAAGCTGTTTTGCCTGATGCTGTTAAAAGGAGGACCTAACTTTTATGGAATGAAAAAATAAGACCACCTTTTTTTCAAGCAGGTCACAATGCAATGATGATGTCTCCTGTGATATTCATCACTTATATTTCCAGTAAGGTGATATGCTACCAGCAATCACTTGTCAGTTTTCCTTTTCTGTGGTCTCTTTGTCTGTTAGCCCACTAGTTAAAATACATCCTAAATACATTCTACACTAAAAATAAGAACAGTTGATAAAACAGTTACTTTAAGATACAGATGTCTCATGAACAGAATGTTGGGTTTTTTTTTTTTTATCTGTCATAAATAAATCAGACTGTGCACCCTGTTGAACATTTGTGAGGTTTTGGTTTTTGTGGGTTTTTTGGGGTTTTTTTTGGTATTTTGGTGGTACATTTAACTTATTGGCAAGGAAACGTGGTGTTTTTAATTAAGAAGAAATTATTTGAATTAAGCAGACAGTATGAACATTTTGGAGTGGGCTCTGCAACTTGTGGTGTTTTTGTGATCGTGACATTATCTGTTTTTAAATAAAGAATTAAAAAAATCATAATGTGAGCGGGTATAGTCACATCGTTCAGTATTACTGATCAAATACTACTAGTGAATGGTTGATTTCACGAACTGTCAGAGTAGGAAAGTGTTGAATAAATATAGAGGTATCAGTCTTTAGCTTTAAGGTATTTTCACTAAAAATGGAGATGGAATCATCCTAGCTTCCTTTTCCATAAGGATATGTACAAGTCATAGGATCAACATGTCTTGCTATATGTGTTGTATTGCTTTGTTGTTGTTGCTTAGATTTTCATCTCATAGTTGATGGGCCCATTTATTTTTTCAGATTCAAACTTTTTTTCTTCTGATTGAGGCAAAGACATTCTTTTCAAATACTCAGTTTTCCACTCCTCTGTTGCTGTCTTTGGTAATATTTGAATCAGAGAATATTCAATATGCTTTAGAAGTCTAGTAGACCTTATTTCAAGTTTAACTCAGATAAAAGGACAGAGTAGAAAATTCAGAATTTGCTTGGTTTTCTGGAGACAGATTTTAAATCACTTCCTTTAGGTGCCATTATAGTTGTCAGTATTTTTTCTTTAAAAGATTTATTTTAGCTATCCCAAGGATATTTCTGCATCTCCTTGGGAACCTGCAAAGTTCATCTTTTCTATCTCCTTCACTCAGGGATCTGTTTGCTGTCTCCAGATTTCAATGCAGCCTATCAAGTTGCTCTTTACTTAGTTCAAAGAGATCATGTCGAACGTTGAATGAACAGGGTGTGGTTTTTTCCTTTCTTTTTTTTTTTTTTTTTTTTTGTTATGTTGACTGCACTGTAACTCTTTGGCAGTGGATAAAACTTAGTGTGAGAGAAATGACATCTTCACATCAGTAACAGGCACTCTAGAACCAGCCTTCCACAGGGCTCTGTCCCGCTTATCTCTGAATGTTAAAGCATGACCACATGCCTTCAGTCAGATAAAGTGCAAATGCTTTCTCATCTTAGAGCGGACAGTATTATCTTCTTTATAGTATTTTATTTGGCTGAAGATTACCTTTTTTATTAATTACAACCATTTTGGTGATCAAACAGCAACAATTTCAATACAAAAAGTGACTGAAAAACTGTGATAGAATTGCGCAGCAGGTTTGTGATTTCAGGGAGTCTGGCATACTGAGCAGAGTAATTCAGCCTGACTTCTTGAAGCAGACCAGGAAGATTTTCCCAGAATTATTAGGTATTTTAATCTGTGGAAGGGGTAATATAGAATAGAAGCTGTTTTTTTGACACAAGTGTCACATCAACAAAACAATTGCTACCTACTTGCAGAGGTTGCTGCTGCTTATTGGTTTTATATATGTAACTCCATTTGCTTTACCATAGTATATATGAGCTGCCAGTTAGACAGTAAGCTATTCAGTACCCTTAGTACCTGCTGGATGTAAAGCCAGGGCAAGTTCAGGAAACTGGTGACATGGAACTAACTCCATTTGAACTCTTCTTTCATGTTGAGAAGGCAAGTGATATACAAAAAAAATTGGAAAATCAAAACAAACAAACCCAGTACTGAGTAATGAACTGTTATTTCTTTAACATCAGTTTTGTTAACATCAGCAATAGTTTTAAAATTCCATGTAATATTGTTATAAGCCAGTGATACATGATTTATTATAAACATGTATTCACTGTATATGTGCAATTTTGCACAGAAGGTAGTAGAAAGAATTAATATTCATTATAAATTTACCTTGTTTTCTTTTAAGATGTCTGCAGAGGCAATGTCAAGATAATTTAGTTCCCCTTCAGTAAAATAATGGTGCTTTGATAGTAACAGCAGTAAACCTGTGGATTACTTATATCTAGATATTTATTGCATTCTTTTTTGGAGAAAAAAAAACCAAACTAAACAAAAAATTACTGACTACCTTAAATACGTAACAAACATGAACACAGCAATCATGGGATTCCAAAGGAGGGTGGGCAAGGAAGAATGTCAGAGTGTTTATCATACAGCTGTGCCAAAAGTAAAGGCTGAATGAATGAGATGGAGATTAAAGCCAGTAGTCTGAGCCTGTATTCAATCACTGCAGTCACTCTGTTTGCCTCCTGCATGCTGATGAAGTATCATGAATGGTCCCATGTACTTTCATTCCAATATATTTCAGGCAGTAGTGATTATTGCTTGTACTCAGCTAAAGCTTGAAATAACTGGCAAACTCTTGCTTAGCAACAGAAGGCCTCATCTTCTCTCCCTTGGGACCACTAACTCAAAAATGTGCTACTTATTTTAAAAGTTAAAGTTAGGAGGGGTAGATACTTTATATTCATTGCTTTCCTTTATAATTTAAAGAAGAAAACACAAACTAAAGCCCCAAAATTACTCCGTTTCATAAATAATTATTGACCGGTTTACGAGGTCCAAATCCAATTTCTTCTATCACACATCAAAGTGTTCTGTAGTTGGGCTACATGGCAATTTTTATAAAGGTATTACCTTTGTATGTTCTGAGAGAATAGAAGCATTTTTCTTCCTTTAAAAAAGGATCTTGTAGTGTATTTTGATAAAATCCTTTGGAAGACATTTATGTAGTATTAAATCATTTCATGTTTGTGCTTATTTTACGTGCTTAGGCTATGGTTTGTATTTTCCAGTGATCTCAATCTTCAAAGGAAAATGAATGCACATTTGTTAAATAAGTGACAAAATGCAGAGCATGGTTTGAGTTGCAGATCTTCAGCATGTGCGCTGAAGAATTCATTTAAAAATGCAGTAACATTATTCTAGTGTGAATTATATGCTGCTCTGTAGGTTTCTATTTTTGGTCACCACAAGATGGCAAAAGCAATGAGCACACAAATGCAAGGGTGAGTGAGTTTCATAATAATGCATTCTGCATTCACACTTTATGCACATCAAGAGAGAATCCAAGCACAGCAGGGGTGACAATCATTCCAACAGTCTTTTGAAATCAAAGTACTTCCTTGAGAATGTCTTTCCAGCGCTAATTACGCTCCTCTATTGTGATTCTTTTATTGTGCAAAGTAAAACGTTTACACTGCCACTGGATACAGTTCCATCACTGAAAAATGAAAGGTAAAAGCTAATCAGATTACTGAATAGGTTTATTTTATTTTATGTTTTGCTGCCTCTTCTGCTTTGTTTTAGGGATGAAATATCAAAATCTGTGTCCTTTGTCACCAAGGGACTTTGGCAAAGATGCCAATTTTTCACCAACTCCTAGGAAGTCTTTTCACTCAAGAGAGCTGTTACAATGTGGAAAGGATTGGTTGCTCAGATATCTTGAGGGTTTTCTCTCTTTTACTATTTTTTTCCCGTTGTGTACTGATCACATAGTAAATACTATCAATGACTTTTTCTAATAAGAGGAAGGAAAAAAAATGAGACATTTCTTATTCCAGGATGTGACAGGATATGATATGCAGCTCTGCATGTTTGTGCACATAGGTACATATAATGTGTATAGGGCTGTATATACAAGCTCAGTAATAACTATGAAGCTCTCACTGCATAGAAAAGGATGCAACATGTCAGTTATGTACTAAAAAAGAGAAATAGAAGTGTTCAGACTTTATAACATTTGCCTGACTATGCAGAAGTTTTATGTGACAGGTTAAGCAGTCCAGTCTTGATCTTTTATTCTGGTCTTTGCATATAGGGTTAATGAAAAGGATAATTGGTAGGAAGGAGTGTCAGATTTAAATGGAACAGGGAACCATTAAATACTCATTGCTGAGAATGGAGCCAGTTACCCCTTCCTTGCAGTTCAAAGGCCTGGTTCTCCACTGCTTAGTATTTGTATAGCCATTTAAAACTGGGCACAATGTATGGAAAATACTATTGCTGATCTCAATAGGAAAATGTGAGTTAGTAGCAATAGATTTGTATTTGTGCATAAGGTTTATATGAGACATACATACATGTCAACTTGATGCAAAATGTTTACATAGAATCATAGAAAGGTAGGGTTGGAAGGGACCTCTGAAGATTATCAAGTCCAAAGCCCCTGCCAGCGCAGGAACACCTAGGGCAGGCCACACAGGAACAGATCCAGGCAGGTCTTGAAAGACTCTAGAAGAGACTACACAACCTCTCTGGGAAGCTTATTCCAGGGCTCTGTCACTCTCACAGTGAAGAAGTTCTTCTTCATGTTGAGGTGGAACTTACTGTGTTTCACCTTGCTACCATTACCTCTGGGGAACACCACTAATTACAGGTTACCAGCTGGACTCTGCACCACTGATCACAACCCTCGGAGCTCTATTGTTCAGACAGTTCTCAACTCATCTCACTGTCTGCTCTTCTAACCCACACTTCCTGAGCTCACCCACGAGGATGTTATAGGAGACAGTGTCAAAAGCCTTGCTGAAGTCAAGGTAGACAACACCCACTGCTCTTCCTGAATCTACCCATTCAGTCACACCATCATAGAAGGCTATCGGATTAGTCAGACATGACTTCCCTTTAGTAAACCCACACCAAACTAGAACAGCTTTAATGAAAATGAAATTCATAATTATAAAAATGAATAATTATAAAAATGGAATATATACAAATATATACAAAACCAGTATCGAACCCAACCTCCCTGATGGTAATTACATCACCGTCACCACTGATACTGTGGAGGCACCAGGGCAGTTCCAGACTGGGCCCTGCAGCAGATGGGAGCTGTGTTCAGGAGATGGATTCTGGTACTGGTTTCAGGAACATGCAGATCAGATCAAAGGCAGAACAGACAGAGTCCTCCTTGGGTGCTCTGAGGAAGGAACCGAAAGAGGACCCGAGCCAAGCCAAGCAAAAGCTGTCAAAGCAGTCCAAAAGGGGAGAGAAGAGCTCAGAGACCCTTTGGACCCCTCAGCTCTAGACTGAATATGATGTATATGGTATGGAATACCTCGTTGGTCAGTTTAGGGTCACCTGTCCTGTCTGCTCCTCCCTGCAGGTGCAGCCTTCCACTTTCTGCACCCCCCAATGTGGTACACAAGACTCAGCAGTGGCCTTGGTCTGCACACCAATCTTTGGTAGCAACTCTAAACATGAGGTGTTATCACTGCTAGAAGCAGACACTGTCTGTGAAAACAGGCTGCTAACTTCAGAAAGTGCAGTTAATTAGAAGAACTGAGCTGAAAAGTAAAATTACTGAACAGAATTTGTTTTGTTTTCACTCAAACCAGGACACAGATTCAGTGATTCCTGAGGGCTGTGAAGGGATTCCTGAGATCTTAGCAGTGAAGACTGAAGCAAAGAAGACATTCAATAACCAAGAGACCAGTCCCTTTTTCCACATGCTGTGAACTTCATTCTTCCACTTGAGTTTTTTCAGCAGCTGCTTGCTCATCCATGCTGGTCTCCTGCCTCCTCTACTTGATTTTTTTACTCAAAGGAATGCACCCAGCTAGAGCTTGGAGGAAGTGATGTTTGAATATCAACCAGCTCTCTTGGGTCCCCTTATCTTCTAGAGTCTTTGCCCAATGGATTCCTCCAAGTAGGTCTTTGAAGAGCACAGAGTTAGTCCTCCTGAAGTCCAGGATTGCAATCTTACTTATTACCTTGCTTCTTCCTTATATGATAATAAACTCTACCATGTCATGATCACTACCACCAAGGCTGCTCCCAACCTTCACATGCCTGACCAGACCTTTTTTGTTCATTAATAGAAGGTCCAGCAGCACTCCCTTCCTTGTTGGCACTTCCAACGCCTGCATCGGGAAGTTATCATCAATTCATTGCTAGAGCCTTCTGGACTGAGTATGCCTCACTGTGTGGCCTTTCCAACAAATATCAGGGTGATTGAAGTCACCCATGATAACCAGGGAATGTGATCTTGAGGTTACTTCCAGTTGTCTGTAGAAGGCCTTATTGGCATCTTCTTCAAGGTTTGGTGGTCTATGACAGACCATTCCACTTACTCTTGAACGTAAAGAGCAACTCTACTGCCTTGCCTTTCCGGTCTATGTTTCCTAAAAAGTACATAACCGTCCAAGGCAACATTCCAGTCACAGGAGCCATTCCGCCATGTCTCAGTAATTGCAATGAGATCATGTCCCTGTGACCAAACACAGATCTCCAGTTCCTCCTGCTTGTTCCTCATACTGTCTGCATTGGTGTATAAGCATTTCAGAGAGGTGGTTGAATGTCTAGTTTTTGCCCCTGGGGAATGGAAGACCTTCTGGTTCTCAAAAATGTCAGCATGCTGCCCCACAAGTGCTGGGATATGACAGCCACAGGCATCTCTAGCAAGCCTGGAGACACCCCCCTCCCCCTTCATATCTAGTTTAAAGCCCTGTCAATCAGCCTTGCAATCTCTTGTGCAAAGACTCTCTTCTCCCATTGAGAAAGGTGTTTCCCATTAGGTGTCAGCAAACCTGGTGCTGCGTAGGTCATCCCATTGTCAAAAACCCCAAAATTGTTATGGTGACACCAACTATGGAGCCATTTATTAATACACTGTATTTGCCTGTTCACTCCGATGTCTCTGCCTGGCACTGGAAGGAAAGAGAAAAAGAGGGATAAGCTTATATCCATAGAGCAGTTTTGTTACAGCAAAGTGATATTAATATATGAAATTGGAAAGAAGTAAAAGACAGAAATTTTCTCCTCGAAATTGCTAGAAGTATGTGAATTAAATTCACATATTTTAAAGACTAAAGCATCAATATCCATGACAAGCAGCTATGTATATAAGAGTACAGACACAGTGTGGTGCTAGTGTATATACACAGTGTATGCTAATTTATACTGGTACATTATTTGAATCATTTAATCATAGAATAATTTAATTTGGAAGGGGTGCCTGGAGGTCATATAGTCAAAAAAAAGATAGAGACACCACAGAGTTTTCTTCCTGTGCATAGCCAAGTACAGCACTGAAGGAGCCTTTGGCTTTGCATCTATCTCTGCTTCCTGATCTCAGAGCAACTTTGTTCAGAGCTACTGCCATGACTTGTGGTACATACAAAGTCACACAAAGTGAATGGTGCTTAAAATAGAGCTTTCACTTGGATAAGAATTCATTTGACAAATGTCCTTGGTCAGAATCACAGTTATTTAAGATGCAACACAAATTTGCTAGAGGGCTGGTGCTTGGAGTGTGGAGACTTTCTCATTATTCTGTTGAATTTCTTGTCTGTGAAGTTAGTGGTAAAACTTCCATTGATTTTATTGGGAGCGGGATTAGTTGTTGTGCAAAGATTCATGTTATACAGAAGATGTACAACTGTTTTCACTTAAGACTAGAGAAGGATTGTAGTTCTTTAATTCATTAGGTTTCAGCAGATTAGAAGAACTGAATTTTGATTAATACTACAGTTCTCATGGTTTCAGCTCTGGGCTACTGTGAGTTTGATGATGGTGTACTTTCACTGCAAATAGTGCTGTATCTTTCTGTTAACAAGAGCAAGATGGTTAGCTAGTACAGAAGATATATGGCAACATCAGAAACTGAATCCTAGTCTTTTGATTGCCATTCCTTTTTTAAACCAAGATCATGTAACTGTTATTTAATGCATTCCTTCCTCATAATGATAATAATGCAGCTACTGCTTTCTGTATATAAGCAGGCTCATGTTTCTCTTGCAGTGAGGTTAAATGATGTTGTCTTCTTTATTGCAATATTACTATCTCCCTCTGCTGATATCCTTCCCAGCATGAGAGTAAAATACATGTGTATGTGTGTGTGTACATCAACATACACACAAATAACGTAATGTATAGTTAGAGCTGTGATTAATCATTCAGTTCACTACCCTTAGTTGCCCGTTAGGTAAGACACACTTGTGTTGGCCTAGTTTCTCTAGACATACCCTGCTCAATCTTTAGTCTGTATGATTGGATTTGTCTTACTCTCATAATGACTTTCCCTTTAACAGTTTCTGTAGAAATTCAGATTACCTATACCTAATTAAAATTACTTTATTTTCTTTGAACCTAATACATTTTGGATTTGAAGCATTTAGACAAAAGGTTATATGCCCTTTCAGAAACACTTTTTTAATGAAATATTTATTGCGAGCTTTTCTGTTCTGATTCCTATCAGCTTATCCTCAGTTTTCATTCAAGCTGTTATATTGCCACTGGGAAAATTAAAATAAGAAGGGCAGGCCATAAGTAGTCAACATGACCACGTATATCTCATATATGTCCATGAATTACTTGATATCATTCAAGTTTTATTACATCTGGTGAGTGCAAACATTCATTCAATAAATCTCTCTTTGCTGCTTTCATACTCATCCCTGTGGGATCATTCTCCTGTCCATGAATTTTATACTTTCTCCTGCCTACATACCACAGAAACACAGTATCAGTATCACCGACCTTAATAACTTAAGTATATTCACCAAAAGGAAGGCAGAAAAAGTTAATGCTTCTCCATTATGTCAACTCATTCCTCTGGATGTGAAGCAGCACGTATTACACTTAAAGCTCTTTAGATTGACAGCTTTTATGTTGTCCTCTGCCCAAGAGAACTTCTGGTCAGTGCTGCTTCAGAGTGACCTGATCAAATCTCACATCCTCTTAGTTTTCCTCCTTAGAGACTTGGCTGATGAAAGATGAAATATAGTTTATGATGTTTTTTGATACACTTAATCCCAAGTTTGAGAGGGTAATTTAGTGTCATCCACCACAGTCAGAACACTGAAATATTTATTGTAGACAACATTTTGGTGTTAAATTTTAGTAAATAAGTGAGAACAAACAATGCAAAGCATAGCCAATGCCAGACTTGGACCTGAATGTTTTTTTGCATATGGTATTCCCTTAGAAATCAGTGGGAATTCTTCTTACACAGATAGTTTCTATTTTGAAATTTTTCTCCAGGTTGAACTAAAAGCTATATATTGCAAAGTAAAAATATTGCATCCATTGACTACAGTATCATAAAGAGCAGAATTACTGATTCACTTTGTGGTGTTACTATTACAGCTATTGTGAAGGATCTTGACAAATTGCTTGTATTTTATGATCAATATATAATGCAATTATCAAATAATCTTCAATTTCATCTCTAAGGTCATATAGTACAACACATCCTTCTATGAAGTATATGTCTATACATATATTATGTAAGTACACATTTTCTGAGAGTAGAAAACTGCTAACTACACTTTATTATATGTGTTAAGAAGCATATTTTGGGATGCTAAACCATGAGTAATAGTAAACTTAGTTCATCAAAAAGCTGAGTAAACCAGTGACAGGGCTGATTTTCATTCCTTTTTATTAAGGACCTTGATCTGATGCAGTATTATTTATTAGGCATTCATTGGGAAATTGATAGCATAATTTAGCTTTTTATTAGCTAGTAAAACTGATAAGCGGTACATAAAAAGATGGACCTTGTTATGGAGGTTTATAATATAATAATAATAAAAAAAGGTTAATTTAAAGTTTTTTAAAAGGTCATCAGTGTAGAGACTTTTTAACATTGCATTCTGCACTGTGAACACATACCTTGAAGTTTTGCTTCAAGAGGACACACCTCAAGTACCGTTTTTAGTTTTTGCACAACAATACAAGAAAGAAATTGAGGTGCTGGACCGTACCCAGAGAAGAGCAACTAAGCTGGTGAAAGGTCTGGAGAAGAAGTCTTATGAGGAGCAGCTGAGGGCTAATCAATGTTTATAAATATATGAAGGGTGAGTGTCGGGAAGATGGAGCCAGGCTCTTCTCGGTGATGCCCAATGATAGGACAAGGGGTAATGGGTTGAAGCTGAGGCACAGGAAGTTTCATGTAAACATAAGGAAAAATTTTTTCACAGTGAGGGTGACGGAACACTGGAACAGGCTGCCCAGGGAGGTTGTGGAGTCTCCCTCTCTGGACATATTCAAGACCCGCCTGGACTTGTTCCTGTGTGACCTGGTTTAGGTGATCCTGCTCTGGCAGGGGGGTTGGACTAGATGATCTCTCAAGGTCCCTTCCAGCCCTTGACATTCTATGATTCTATTTAGTCTGAAAAGGAAGCTGAGGGGAGACCTTGTTGCTCTCTACAACTACCTGAAAGGAGGTTGTAGAGAGGTAGGCGCTGGTCTCTTCTCACAAGTAATTGATGATAGAACAAAAGGGAATGGCCTTAAGCTGTACCATGGGAGGTTTAAACTTGACATTAGGAAAAATTTTTTCACTGGAAGAGTTGTCAGGCATCGGAACAGGCTGCCCAGTGAGGTGGTTGAGTCACCACTTCTGGATGTGTTTAAAAGCCATATAGATGTGGTACTTGGGGCTATGACATAGTGGTGGACTTGGCAGAGTAGGGTTAATCATTGGACTTAATGATCTTAAAGGTTTTTTCCAACCTAGATAATGCTATGATTCTATTGATAGTTTTGTTTGTATCTATTTTACAGCTGCTAAGTCTAGCACAGAATGGATTTATACATTTAAAATCTTTTCAGCTTTTCAGAATCTTGAGATTCATTCTGCATCTGGTGTGAACATACATGACATATATCTTCTTGGATATGGTGTAGAGTTGAAATAATGGATGTTGTGGGTATGCAATGGTTGAACACTTAGTTCTGTAAATGGAAGACATTGTTCCTGATAAATGGGACCCAGGAATAGGTATTGTGTATGTCTTTAATCTTGAGCCCTTTACTGAATTGTAAAGGTGAGTGGGATGACTGTAGTACTTGATCACAGCACTGTCTTTGGGCAGCCTTGGATATATGTGAGCAACTTTAAACCTCTTTTGCTGTCACCCTCCTCTGAGTTGTGCAAAAGAAATCTTATCCCATAAATGGTGATCTTCTTGGAGAACTAGCAATGAGGATATAAAAATCATGGATTTCATCCATGAAAACTTTTAGTTTCAGCATGCACCTGTTTCATAAGCCATTTTGAGAAAAATGGATAAAAATGGAAAGTGCAGCAGTAAAGCTGGCCCAGATAGAAAATCACTCCTCCAAGTCTGTAGAACATCTGAGAATAATAGCCATCATACTCTAGCTTCTCTGTCACACTTACATAAAGCAAATCTTAAACTAGACACATCTTTAAAATGAAAGCCACCACTGAAACTCATCAGTTACGGAGTCTGTCGAGTTCATTTCTTTTAGTTGGTGCTGAAGTTTGGTATTAGCCTAACAGAAAGGATATATTTATTTAGCATACCATATCTGTATTTTTTAATTTTTAAGGCAATGTGATTATCTGAAACCCTGGTGATGTACCTGCAATAGTGAGACTTGTGTGCTAAATGTAGTCATGTGCTCAGTGTAGCACCTAAATGAGGGACTGCATTGTTCTGTGCAGTAAACACGAGAGGCAGGTACTGCTGTGGAACTTCACACTATTCTTGGGTGATCAGATTAACATAAAACCAAGTGCATGAAAGTGCCATTGCTAGAAAGAAAATGGATTTTTTTTTTTTTTTGTCATAGGTTTTTTCAAAAAAGGAAGAGTAGTGTTATAGACAGTAGTCAAAATAAACAGGGTTATTTTAAAGAAATTATTTAGATCTGCTAAGAGTACAGTGGATGATTTAGTGTGTTCACATTTGTCCTACAAAAATGACAGAAAATTTCCATAATTTGGATATTTTATTCATTCATAGGTATGAGTTAGCATATGGCATGTTAACAAGGCTGGATATTGTTAGGTAGCAGTTGTTTTCAGCTGCATACTTTGGCCTTCAGGTTTCCAAACCTGCAATAGGCACAAGGTAATGACACAGTTCATGTTGCATAGGATGTAACTTACTTCCCAGTGGATGGTAATTAGAATTTTGGGGTTATTATTTCTGCAGTTTAAAAACTAAGACATATTGACAAGATGTAACAAACCAATATTTCATTACATTGACTCTCCTTTCCCCCATGTCCACTACTGGACCAAATTTTACCCCAAATCTGCTGTTGAACCCAGCAGATTTTGGTACCAGTAGAAAAGTCACTTGTGTGATGACTTTTTAAAGTTAGCGTTACATATGTAAATAGTATTCAAGTCATTCTAGAACAACAAATAGTTTGATTGTAAAAGGAAAACCCAAGAAGTTAAAAACACTGTTTACCCATGCTGCTACATTATATCAACTTCTGATATATGGCTTTATCTGCATGTTCCTTCAAACTGATTTCATGCTCCCTGCAGTGACATATTTTGCTAACACAACAGACTTGTTCTTTCCTGACATACAGCTTCTGGCTCCAACAAATGTCAGTAGCTTTTTAGACAAACCTGTGCTTTTTATTCCTGTCTTTCTCAAGAGAGATATCAGCATCCTTCCAATAACATTTCCCCCCCTACGGCCATTCTGTTTGTTTTATAAACAGACTAGATTTATTTTATATGTAGAAGCTGGTAAAGACATGGAATGATGTTTTTGGTCTGTCTTTTCCTTTTTTTAAAAATATTTTTAGGAAAGTAATAAAGTGACAGCCAAGCCACTTCCCAACTGATGCAAATAAGCATAACTTTGTTTAATCCTAAATTCATGCAGTTATATCTTTTTTGTAACCAATAGAGGCTTCCAGAAGCAATTAACTAAACCTGTATGAAGAGAAGTGAACAGGAGGCCCTTGGAGCTGCAGATCCTCCTTTGTGGAGCTCTGTGTGGCTGAGATTTGCAATTTCACACTGACTTACACAGAGGCAGAACTTAGTTAAAGAGAAAGGACTCAAACGCCTTGTCATTTCTGCTTTTTTTTGGTAACATAGGTTTGTGATGTCCTTATTTGTAACGCTATAGGTCACTATTCAAAAAGAGACATGGAAACTCAATAGAAAACCCAAGAAATTACTAGGCTAGCGTGGATATTCCTGTAATATTCAAGAAAACAATGTTTATGGGATTCATTTGGTTGATTTTTGTTTGAATATGCATTAAAGACATTTCTCAAAGATGGAAGCTCTGATCTGTTGCTGAAAGGAGGGGTGCAAAGGTCACTGGCTGTTCTGGTGCTGCAGATCAATGAATTTCCAGTCTTCATGCTGGAATCAGTGAAATCATCCCCGGAAGACTTGTTATGGCCTGGCATCCAGGGAGGTACCAGGGAAACCCCAGGCACCAGTCTCCTCCCTGAGGACAGGCCAAGGCTAGGGTAGGCCATGGGCCCACGGGTGAGCCTCACTTTCTCCATCTCCGGGCAGGGCAGGGCTGTGGGGAAATGGAAACTGGCCCTGCTCTGGCATCACTGGGTTGGGGGCTGATGGCCCTGAGGGGCTGGAATCAGGTCCTGGATACCCCTCATGGACCTGATATTTCTCTCTCAATACTGTACTTCAAGCATAGTTTTCTTTTTTTTTTTTTTTCTTTTTTTGGTAAAATATGGCATATAAAATGTGGGGTTGGACATGAGACTGTGTAAGAATTTGAGAAACAACACTGTCATGACCTAAAACCATGGGATCAGTATGATTTCCTTTTTTAATTAGTGTACCTCATAGGAAACTTTATTCAGAATTAGGCTCAAATATATAAAAATGCCTTATTTCCAAATTTATTTACACATCCTTAGCTTGACTTTTTTCAAGCATTTTATGGTCTGGAACTCTGTTTGAGAATTGTCTTCAGAAACTTCAGTCTTGAAATTTGTTTTTACTGAACTTTGGCTTCATATTTATCATTCTGTTATGATTTTAAGAGTAAGATATAGGGGAAATGATTCATAATTATACAACAAAATATTAAGCAATTACGTACAATAGCAATATCAGATACAATAAGTTAGGGCATTAGTCTTATCTGGGAAAAAAAATATCTCAAAGTGAGTCCTGAATGTATCTTGAATCTCCACAGACTCTATTTTCTTTCCTTTGCAACTATTTAGAAGAGTAGGATCTATCTTAATTAAAATTTACTGCCTATTTCAGAATGGAAGGGCTGAAAGCTATTTTCCTATCCTCCTAATGTCTGTGCTGTTTATGTGCTTGAGATGGCTAAGTGGTATTCTGAAAATTGCAATAAGAGTAGTAATTACTAAGGGAACATAATGCACTGTTTCATTGCAGTGGAACTCTGAAAATACTTAAACTGACTTTTAAAAGGAGAAGACATTGATTGTATTTTTCTTTTGTTATTCATAAGTTTTACTTAACGGGGTTCTACAGTGAGTTTTCCTTCATCAAATGAGGACTAAAACCATATTTTTTGAGGCAAATTCTCTTCTTTTATACCACTAAAATCCAGAATCACTCCTTTTACGACTGGGAAGCTGCATAGGTCACATGGTAAGGCTGAGTCCATCCAGCCAAATATAGCTCTGAAACTGCAATGAAGTAAATCTATTGGGAAAAAATTGGTCTGTTGTTTTTTTAGGTTACTGGGCACCTGTCAGTTACACCAGTAAATTAGGATTATACCAATCAGTTAATTTTTGTTTCAGATGGTGACATTGGTCCTGTCTTCTTCTACTGACAGCATAGTCATACCTCCAGAAAAACTCGTAAACACTATTTTAAACAGATTGTAAACTGTACTAGCACGAGGAATTGCTTTGTGTAGTCTGTTACTTAAACGGACCAACATTTGTTTCAATAGAAAGATACAATGTCTTAAATGGTATACTAAGCATCTTGGAAACAAATGCTTTCAATGTCAGTGACTGTAGTAATGGAAAATGGAAATAATGTATTTCCATTAATATTTGCTATTGAAAAATTGAAGTGCCCTTGTATCACATGAATTAAGATTGAAACAATGTTCTTATCTGACAGTTTTTCTGAAATTGTGCTGATTCATTTGAACAGGTTTTTCCCATACTGAGTTACAGACACTGAGCCAATTCTGGTCTGTTACTCTAGATTAGATTAAATATGTTTTTTTCAGAAGCTTTGTGGGAGTTTCTCTTTCTTATTTTATACTAGTTGGATTGACACAAATGTTGCTATTGTAGCTAAAAAGTGAGTGTGGTTCTTTGGGGCAAACCAACTCCTTGCTATAATCTCTCTTGTTCTGAACTAAAATTGAAAAAGAAAAGGTAATAAGATTGTCTGAAATTGGATGATGAATGATGGTGTGAGAGATCTTCTTTCAGGATACTTTCTCTGAGGAAGTATATATAGCGTAAAAAAAATTGTCATTCTACTTAAACACATGCTTTTTTTTTTTTATTTTTAACTGAAATATGTTGAAATATTTGTTACTCAAATTAACATCAAACAGCAAATCTTGAGTGACACGAAGTACTTAAATTCCCCCTTATTTTAGCAGGAATCGTTGTTATTCTGCTCTGCTCAGGAGTTGGCATGGCTCTGTTGTCAGAAAGACTTCAATATTGTAATAGAAAACTACTGAATGTATTCCTATGATCTGATTTTGAAACAACTCCTGCATTGTATTCACTGACAAAAGAGTATCTGAATCTAGCCAAGAATTTTAATAACATCTAACTTGATGCATTTTGAACTAAAAGAGCTTGTGTTGCTAGGCATCGAATTGGTGATGCATGGAAAAATTGTTCACTGAAACTATAATATAAGCCTGCATGTACAATTCAGAAGTAGATTTTCTGGATGAGCATGAAATCTAAAACCCTGGAAAGACTCATATATTTAGATTTGGTGTTATTTTAATTGTACCCACAGATACCATAGGTTCATCTTCTGATTTTCTATCTTTGAACGATATTGAAGGGAAGTCTTCGTCCTTTCATCATGCATAAATGAAAAATTCATAATATATATAACTTGCTTGCTATAATCAATGTGTGTTAGTCAGGCTTAAATTACTATTAGAGAACAGTAATATTTTCCTCCACAGCAAATTAAAATATTATCCCTGGTACCCTCCATGTAATATGAATATATTTACTATTTGAGGGTTTTTCCTATGACAGACAATACAGATCTTTCAAAAGATTTGTTCTTTCAGCAATGGCATATACTTGACAGAGGACTTCTAGTGACATCCATAAAAAAATGTCATTTAATTTTAAACTCTTCAATAACAAACTCTTTTCTTTCAAGAGTGTAAGTATTAAAGAACTTTTAAAAATATAAATACTTTTACCTTATGGTATTTCCTGCACCATTTGCTAAAGATATGCACCTAAACTCACCAATTCCTACAGACTTCCATGAAGGTCACGCAGAGAGCAGTTTCAGAACTAGTCACATTCAGAAAAAAGCAAAATAATTGCTGAGTACAGCAATTACTGTGAACAAGTCCATGGGTGCAAGCTAGAAGCCAGAAGCCTAATCTTGTTGCATTTGAAATTTTACGAGTTGTGGGGTTAATTGTTTTTGGTTTAGTTTTTCTTAAGTTTTTAATTCAGAATACTGTAGTTTTCCTTTTTCCTGAAAGAATTCCATACAGAAACATGCATGCTTGTGGTGGGAGAGAGGGGATATATCAATTGGCATTTTAAGAATGCAGTACAACATTATGTAAGATCATTAAAAAACCTGAATCTTTTCTCTGTTTAGTAACCAGATGGTGGCAACACAAAATCATATAGTTTCTAGTAAGGTCTTAATTACTAAAATAAACTTACAAAATAAATATTTGTAAAATATAAAATTTTTATATTTTAATGTTTAAACAATAACAAGAACAAAGAAATACCCACTTGTTTGCTTGCAAAACTGGATCATGGTAACTCTGAAATATTGTGCTTGGTCCATAAAATGATAATTTTGGTTTTTTTTTTCTTGGAAGAAAAACTTTCAGACAAGGCTAGAATGAATCAGAATTCTCTGATGAAGCTTGTCTTTAGCCCTCCCTCCCCCCCCTCCCTCCCCTCCCCCCCCCAGATTATTTCATTCAGGTTGTAAAATGGTGAATTGCTTTGTATACTGCAAATACATAAAATCTACTGGAAATATGTAGTCTTTATGACTATGTTCCATAGACTATGGCTCTTAATCTCTCAACTGGAAAAACTCCAGTGAAACTCTACCTGCTGCTGCCTTGAGATTTCTTCTCTGTTCTTAGGAGGGAAGTGGAAAGTGTTCAGAGGATCACAGGTGAATGGCCTTTTTTCATTACTATCTTCGAAATAGGTCACTATGTTAACGTCCATGAAAATGAAAGGTTTCCTAATTCTTGAAACTTGGTACAAGAAATGCATTCCTTTAGTTCCATCATTTTGTACCTTACATTTCTAGATAAATTGTTGAAAAACAAAAGTAGCATAAATATCATCTCACTAAGGTACTCCTACAGACTTACTCTATTTAATGAGAGACAGAGTGGAGACGCTTTACAACAGGATGACTCTCCCTCTGGAGACAGGCCTCCAGAACTTCAGCTGTTTTCATACTTTACAGCCATCTAATGCCGAGTAGCAGTGAATGTACACTATATTGCAGTGATCAATATATGTGCAACCACTGTATCCTATGACACAATGACCAGGAAGTATTTATGTCATATATTTGGGAAAAGTACTGCAGCTCTAAAATAACTTTTAATTTTCTACTGCTGTAGAGAGAAGGATGGCAACAGAGAAATGATCTTAAAAAAAAAAAAAAAAAAAGTCTATGTAACGTTTTTAAAATCTTTCCAACTTTCCATTATTTTCAGTAGCTATACAAAATTCCTTGAAAAAAAGTGTGACATATCTTTGTATAAGAATTGCTCTTAATTAGGTATTCCAGTTTTCAAAGTTTATAAAAAAGTAGGGTCACTATTCCCGGAAGAAATTATCATCTCTTAACAAAATAAGCAGCTGAAAACAATCATAAAAAAACCAAATACCCCAGCTGGCTCAAACTGAAATTGACAGGTCTAGAAGCAGAAAAAAATTCTCTGTAGGCATTCTTATTGGTAGTCCCTGCTTGCATTTCCTGGAAAGCTTTTTCTTTGCACAAATTATCTTAACAAAAGGATTCCTTGTTCTTTTTCTCTGAATATAGTCCTTATTCACCTTCACTGTGCAGTAAAACTGGTTCCTTTCCTCTGAAATGGGGTTTTATATGATGATTCACATAGATTATATGATTTACCATATCTTTTAATGAAAGCCGCAACAGCATAAAGACTTAGAGATAGTGGAGAATATGGCAACCCATACTCTCAGGAACAGTTACACATATCATATCTATACTTCCACTTTTTCTTTGGTTTCCATTCAATTTCTATTCTCAATGCACGATTGTAATCATGATGTTCAAATGCCTAAGGGGTCAAGATCTAAATACACCTCTGATTATGTCTTCTTTACATGATCTACTTAGACAGCTGTATTCCTTGGGAGCAACACATCTTCTGCAACACAGAACAAAATACATGAGAGATAGGGAAAAAGAATGCTTCTTTTTTTTCTAGTTCAAGATGTTTCAGGATAGCTGGATTTTCCTTGCCCTTATTTAGAAAACTATGTGCCTCTATCTTGCTTTCTAAATCTTTGCTTTCTAAACCTAGATTTCAGAGGGAAAAAAAAACCAAAACAAAAAAACCCAAACCAAAACAAACAAAAAAACCAACAAAAAAAACAACAGCAGAGTAAAAATGCTCTTATCAATATCTTTATCCAAGATGTTTTTATTAATGAGTAGGTGGGAAAGAGTAGAAACCCAGGACAGACCATAGCTTATAAGTCTAGTTGCCAGTAGCCGTTAAACATTTTGTTGATAATGTTCACTATTATTAATATCATGTTACCTAATTACTTATTAATACCTAATGTATATTATACGTCATCAATTTGCATGATTTTGTAATGTGCTTTATTCCATATTCGTCTTTGAGATCCTCAGTTTTACCATGTTGTAATTCACTGCAGTGTAGGAGTTACAGCAACATAAAATTTAGGTGCCTTAGCAGTTAACCAGTTACAATGCTGTTGACAGTCTACAATATTTTGCTATTCTGATAGTTTCAAAACAATATTCACACAACAGGAAAAATCATAAACTGCTTTTGAGAAGAATATACTAGGTAAACTTGTATGATGAATGGAAAATATTCAGTACATGGAAAGATCATTACACTTTTAGGCTTAAATCAAATACCATTCATATATGTTTTAGGGGGTTTTGTGGGTTTTTATTTGTTTGTTTGTTTTTCTTTTTCAATTTGATGTTAGTACAGATTGAAAAATTTTGATTTTTGTCTCATTGTTCTTTCTCAATATTTTAACAGCAATAAAATAATTTACTGTAAATATTATTTAAAATGCATAACTTTTTTAGAGCTACTATACTGCATTTGTGACAACTTCTTTTTCTCTTGAAAATAAAATATGGTAAGCTTGTGATTTGCAGATATATTTTTCCATATATTCATTAGAAGGTTTATAATTCATTGCCTACAAAGACAAAATCCAATAGAAAATATATTTACTACTGTACCATAACTTCCAGAAATTATATGTAATTCAAAATGATAGCTGCAGGTCTTTTCAGTCTTACTACACAATGAAATTCAATGAGATATCGTTCTTTCTTGTAAAAGTAGGTATTTTGGTATCCTAGTAGCCTACCACTGGTTGTACCAGAGAAAGTGCATCATTTTAAATGTACAACATTTACTTCAGACTAATATTCTTCATAAAAAAACTTCATGCAACTTTTTTGTTTTGCGTATCATAGCATAGTCCAAATTTCGAATTAAGTGGTGTGGATTTCCTTAGTATTCAGGAAAAGCTACATATATTGGAGAAGCCAAGAAAAAGCAAACCGTGTTACTGAGCTAATGAGGCAGTGTCATTTTACTGCCATTTGCAGGGTGATTGTGTAGTAAATTTAGTAAAAGAAGAAAGACCACATACTTCAAATATGAATCAGGTAGAGAATGAATTACCGTTCAGTTTAGGTGATGCAAGGGACACAAGTACCAACAGTCTGGTCATGGGCATACTTTGAAACACTTTTTCTTTCAAAAACAACACACTAAGCAGTTAAGACTACATTATATTCATGGACATATGGGGAAGTCTTTTGTTTTCCATACACTTTATCATTTCTTTTCCAAAACTACATAAAGAGCACACCATTTAAATTTCAATGCTGTAAAAGCAGATTGTTCCTTTACTTAACTGACATAAGTAAAAGTAACCTGTGTGACCTCAGCTCTCTGGCTTTTATGGAACAATAATCATTTTCTGACAGAACCAGTTTGCAGGGTTTTCATATGTCCACCACAAAGAAAAATTGTATGTCATCTTGGTTTTATTATATCCATCAGCTGGCTGCCCATTTGTTGTGGAGTGTCTGCTGTGACATAGGGCCGTGACTCTATTCGGCTGTAATAGATTGCCTGTAGTGCATTCAGTGACTCTGGTACCTGTTGCTGGTTCTTTTTCCAGGTCAACTGGCTGCAGGTACATGTGAGATTGTTACTTTGGACAGAGATAGCAGTCAGCCCCGAAGGACTATAGCCCGACAGACAGCTCGCTGTGCATGTAAAAAAGGACAGATTGCCGGTACAACAAGAGCAAGGCCAGCCTGTGTTGATGGTAAGAAGCAAAGATCTATTCAATCAGTTTCTGCCAATGTAAGAGTGGTATAAAACTGGTAGTGTCTCATAAAAAAGATAAAAGCCCTGTAGAAGAAATTTTCTTGTGTCCCAGCTAGCAATGGCAATACCATTGAAATTCCCCAAAAGCATGTTACTGACTAATAGTACATATATTTCAGTTAAAATTTTTTAATTGGAACTTTCACTTTTGTTTTAGCTTGATATGCAGTTGAATGTTAAGGTCATGGTGCTGTTATATTTTGCATGTGATGACAGGATTAGCAGTGAAATGGCATTCTTTCTCCTCCTAGGTTTTATAACTTGTAACATTAAAAAAACACTGTGAAAGAGTCTCAAAGGTTTTGTGCCACTGGGAAACTAATGTGACTGTTCCTGTGTGACAGTTAATGTTGAAGAAAACACTGATACTATAGCTGGAGTATAGTATCTGAATATACTGCACATGTGCAACATTCTTTCCTTAAAATGATGATTCTGTATGATACACTGCAGATGCAGTGATAGCATGCAGCTGGAAAACTGCTGACATACAGGGAGGTATGAAAATATTTCACTTCAAAATCATTTTTTTTAAATAAATGAATTTCTTTATTACAGCTAATTAAACATTAAGAGGGGGACAATCTTCAACGAAGGTCTGCCAGTGCAAGGCCATTAGAAAGCAAATATTAAAAAGAAATTTAGAGACATATGGAAAATAGTTGATGCAAAATTGTATGCTTTAATCTAGCTCAGTTAAAAGTAAAAATAAGATGGTAATGTATAAAACTACAATAAATTCACCAATTGCCTTTGGATACTGACTGGTTTGAGTCCTCAGATAAAAATATTGCTGAGAACACCCTACTGTTGCCTCAGAATTTGGTCTTACCAGTGATTATCAAAGAAGACAGCTCAAAGGAGTTTTCAGAGCCTACTCACAAAGCTAAATATAGAACATCATGCACAGTCTATTTTTGCATTTTCCTTTCCCTGTTTTCAGTACTCTGTAAGACAGTTTCTTAACTGTCTCTTTCCTAATGCAATGCTATATCCAGTGAGTTTCTTTCCTGTCTTATTGTGAGATCATAAGACTTAACTGCTTAAGAAAGGAATTACTTTATTGTGTCATTTATAGTTGTTAACTTTAGTAAAAATACTTGTTAACTATTTTTAAAAATCAACATATGTTTCCCATTTTAAAACTACAAAGCTCTAACAGAAAATACAAGTTTTACATCATCTGATGGGACCTAAATACAGTTTTATCTCAGCAAGTTACGACCTATAGTGATATTCATTTGCTATAACTTGGACATCCAAAGTTAGTTGTCTAACCTAGTAACTCCAGCTTTCCTTTATACCCAGTGAAAAGCAAAATTTATCTCATCCTAAGTGCCTAAGATAAATGAGAAATAGCACTCTGGTACTCAGTGTTTCTCTTCCTTGCCCTAAGACACTTGTGGTAATGAGATTTTAGCTATGTACATGTCAGGAAGAAGACATGACTATGCCTCATCTTCCAATTGCTGTATTAGCATAGTTTCCAAGCATGGAAGGTTGAAATAACTTAATATTTTAAAATATTTTATTTATTTATTTATTGGGAACTTATGAAGAAGGTTTATTTCAAATTCTACTTTTGCCTTCAATGTGCTTACCATCATTTATGAAAACAGAGAACTGGATGACAGGATGTGTGGTTAGATATTATGTCATCAGAGAGGGTTCTTTATGTAATACTCCACATTTGGAAAATAAGTGGGAAGTTCATCAGTTGAAAAACAGAGCTTCACATTAACTTACATGTCCAAGTATTATAATTAATATTTTAAAGCTTTTCTATGTTGTTCTAGTAAGATCGAATAACACAATTTTCAATATTTTATGAAATGTTTATAGTCAGGATGTTGAAACTTCTGCTATGTACAGGAAAGTACACGCTACTTTCCTGTTAGGGTTGTCTGTAATCAAAGCTGAAAAAGGTTAGTGATACCTAGAACTTTATATGAAATTCCCAAATTAAAAGGAAGACACAAGGTAAATCTGTAGGTTTTATTCATGAATGAAGTTAAAAAAAAAAAAAAGTTTTACATACCATAAACACAATTATAGGAAACAATAAACATCACTTTCTCTTGTCTGTAGTCTTCTGCTTGCAAATAAAACTGGCAGATATATTGGCCATTGACTAACAGTCCATCAGTGAATTTACCAGGTTTATCTTGTAAAGAATATGTACTGAAATTTTCCATAGTATTTATATTCATTTCTAGAATGTAGTATTTCAAACACAGCTACTAAATGTTATCTTCTGGACAGAACATGAAATTACATAAAATTATGTCTGAGAAAATCTAGTTTTGTCTCTAACATTTACTGATGGTTTAGGAATTCAACAACCAAATATAATTGGGTTTGTTGAGTTTTTTTTTAACAATAAAGAATCCTGTTTTTCAAACAAACAAATCCTTCTGTGAGATTTCTTAAAGAGGATATAGAGTGTGCTTTTGAAAATTTTACTTGTCTATATTATAGCTGATTCTAAGAATCAAGCTATTTGGGATCTCATTTCTGCTATCAAAAAGAAAAAAATCTCATTGGACAGTTGTTTTTTTAATACCAGTTTGCTCTCCAAGGATTTGGTTCTTCTAGTTTATTCTTTATGTAGTCCTGATTTTAATGATATTATTTCTGAAATAAAGGTAGCAGAGGTAGACCTTAGACTTTTAATAATTAATGCAAAGTAATTTGTGAAGGAAGCAGGCATAGTAGGTGTGACCTGCTAACCTACTAACAAGAAAACATTAGCTAACAATTCGCTTACAGCTTCTGGCAAGGGAGTGTTTTGAAGACTCAGTAACAAAGCTGGTAAATTTTACAACCTTAAAATGCAGCGTGTTGTACCTGGCTACCATTTGTTAGTTGTTTGATAGAGAGAAGTACCTTAGAATATTTTCAGTTACACTGCGTATTTCCTGGAGCTCTGAAATGCAAGTGTCAATTATTGCAGCAAAAAGAGTGAGTAATTTAAGGGCTCTTAAACCCCACAAGCTTTGTCTGAGATTGCACTTGTCAACATAGCTCTTAGAATAAGTCCTGAGTTGATTACCAAAATCCACTTCTCTTTCCACTACTACATCAGCTCAGGTCTTTTCCTAAGAAATGAAATACAGTATATGTCAGATAGATAAAACTGGAATTCTTAAAAATGAAAATGCAATTTTTAGGACTTGGTCTGAGCAGAGCATGAATAATAGAGATTTTCTTGAAACGTTTCCCTATGATGGAGAGTGCCAATTTTATTTTTTTCTAGCAGACTTTAAGTGTGGCAGATTGCTAATGTAATCTGAAAAAATGGCATCACTATCCACCCTGATTTCAAGCTTGATTTAGTGTTGATTGCTTCATTCCTAGACCCACATGGTCATAATGTATATTTGGTATGTTTGGTTGTGATGTAATTTTTATTCATGAATGAAGGTTTTGTGATATTATGACAGTAGTTTGCCTGCATTTCTAGTTATATTATTATTATTTACAACTAGCATTCCCTAGTTCCTTTTTTCTGAGATCAAATTCCATAGCAATGACCTCAGTTGCATATTTTGATATTACATTTCTATACAGCATCTGGTTTATCACCAGAGTAATTTCCCTCTGTGTCAGTCAAGCTTCATCAGTTTTTAAGCTACAGCCTGTGAGAGATTGGATCATAGCAATTATTCTCTATTTTTGACCAGTACCTGCACTATTTAAGACTTGTTTTAAAGCAACAAAACGTCTTTGATAACAATGTGTGGTCTGCATTCTTTCATAAGAATTGTATCCATCTGAAAATAAAATTTATGTCAAAGCATTTCACAGAATGTGAGTTATATTAACTTCAGAAGAGTGGGATGAGCATTTAAATGTTCAATAGATTACCCCCAGTAATTCTGTCCAATATGTATTTATAGCTCAAAAATAAACAGCAATTTTCTCCAGAAAATAGAAACAGTTGATGAGAGAAAAAGTAGTGTGAGAGAAGTGGCTTAATTGCTTGAGAAAATTAGGATGCAGTCTTTAATTTGCTTACCTGAATTCTGTGATTAGAAGATTCTTATGCTCTGGATTTGAGTTGTGGTAACTTTTAAGTCCACAAAGTACTATGAGAAATCTCAGGACATTGATCCTGATACCCAAAATTCCTAAATTTGGAATAGCTGAAGCTCAGATAACTGAATTCAAAGTATTCAGACAATTTGTGTTGTACATCAAAATTGGGGCTTTGGGTTTTTTTTTTTTTTCTTTTTTAAGTTTTAATTATTTTTCAAACATTGTAACAGTAGTATTTCCTATAGAATTTTAGCTGGTATTATTTGTTCATACAGTATGACTACCACGCTTTTCAGTTGGCATTGATTGCTTTTGTTTAACACAGAAACTCAGGATCCGCAAGGAAGCCACATTAGTTTCAATCAATAATTCCCTGTTCTTCTCATTATATCTAGGAGTCTATGGGGAGGTGTATGGGTCAGAACTGATAATTAATAGAATCCTAGGTCACGCACTTGAAACACAACTGCATAATACCTGGAGTGGTTCATCATTCTAAAGTATCTTATCCATACTGGGGAAAGAAAAAAGAAAGAAAAAAAAAGAGGGCTACAATAATTTTCAGAAATGGGAAACTTTTTACTTTTAGAATATTTCATATGTTTATCAGTGTGATGTTTATATTATTTTATCCAGAGTTTATTGTAGATATTTGCAAATGTTTTCTCATTGTAAATATTATATATTTAACTTTATTGCATTTAAGGTATGACATTTGAAATAAGTAAAAACACAAGGCTAACCAGGATGGGTAGGAAATTCAAAGGAGACTGAATAATACTGCATAGACTTTTTGCTGGACTAGAAGCAGTGTATACTGTACAGAGTAGGAGGTCTACATCTAGAAGGAGAGTAGGATTATTTGGCCATGCAAATGATCAAAGGGCTGAAACATCTCTTCTGTGGACAGAGTCTGAGAGAGCTGGGGTTGTTTGTCCTGAAAAAGACCCTGGTGAGACTTTATTGTGTCCTTTCAATGTAGAAAGGAGGCTTAGAAAAAAGATAGAGAGTAGATTTTTACCAAGGCCTGTAGTCACAGGACAAAAGGCAATGGTAGGATAGACTTAGATTGAACATGAGGAAGAAATTGATGAGACTCGGAAACCTGCTCTAGTTGAGGAAGTCCCTGCTTACTGCAGGCTGATTGAACTAGATTACCTTTGGATGTCCCTTCCAACCCAGGGCATACTATGATGATTCTGTGACTTGTGCAAAGCATTCAACACTGTCACATGGCATCCTGGTCTCTAAATTGAAGAGATTTGACAGATGGGCCACTCAGTAGATAAAGAATTGGCTGGATGGTCACATGATCACATTCAAAGAGCTGTGGTTGATGGCTTGATGCCCAAATGGAGACCAGTGACATGTAGTTTTCCTCAGGGGTCAGTACTGGGACTGGTGCTGTTTATCTTCTTTGTCAGTGATGTGGAAAGTGGGATTGAGTACACCCTCAGCAGATTTGCAGATTACACCAAGCTGAGTGATGCAGTTGACATGCTGGAGGGAAGGGATGCCATCCAGAGGGACCTTGACAGGTTTAAGAAGTGGGGCCAACCTCCTGAGCTCAACAAGGCCAAGTGCAGAGTCCTGCACCTGAGTCAGAGCGATCCCAAGCATAAATACAGGCTGGGTGGAGCCAGGGATAGAAAGCAGTCCTGAGGAGAAAGACCTGGGCATTCTGGTTGCTGAAAAGCTCAACATGAGCCAACAATGTGTGAGTGCAACCCAGAAAGCCAACCATATCCTGGGCTGCATCAAAAGAACTGTGGCCAGGGGGTTGAGAGAGGTGATTCTCCCCAACTACTCCACTCTTGTGAGACTCCACCTGGAGTACTGCATCCAGCTCTGAAGCCCCCAGCACAAGGACATGGACCTGATGGAGTTGATGGTTCAGAGGAGGGCCACAAAGATTCAGAAGGCTGGAACACCTCTCCTACAAGGACTGGCTGAGGTAGTTGGGGTTGTTCAGCCTGGAGAAGAGAAGACTCCAGGAGACCCTATAGCAGCCTTCCTGTATCTGAAGGGGACCTACAAGAAAGCTGGGGAGGGAATTTTTACAAGGGCTTGTAGAGATAGGACAAAGGGTAATGGCTTCAGACTGAAGAGGGTAGATTTAGATTAGAAAATAGTAAGAAATCATTTACTATGATGGTGGTGAGACCCTGGAAGTGGTTGCCCAGAGAAGCTGTGGATTCTCCCTCCCTGAAAGTGTTTAAGGACAGAGACTGGATGGAGCTTTGAGCAACCTGGTCTAGTGGGAGGTCTTCCTCCCTATGACAGGGGGCTTGGAACTACATCATCTTTAAGTTCCCTTGCAACCTTTCTATGATTCCATGATTCTATTTTCTAATTTTCCTTACTGTATTTGCATAGGGAGCCCAGGTATCAAAAAACCCTGTTAATATGAGCATTTCAGTTGTGAATCATAGGAAAAACCAAACCTTCCTTACATTTTTGAAGATTCATATACATTAAACACTTAAAGTCATTAAGGGGCCAGTGTATACAGAGGATCTTCTGCCTAGAAGATGTCTAGCACCCCTAAAAATTAATTTGTAAGTACTTTAATACTACTACTGAGTGCAAGACTACATGGAATAGTAAAGAAATGTGTATGTGAGGGTTTAATATTTGTCTGTTTAATATTCTGACTGTGGTTGTGAGTTTAATTTCCAAAGAATAAAGCACCTTTTTCTATAATCAGGGCTTTAAAACAAACCTAGAGCTTGTTAACCAGTGGTCTTATTTAATTCTACGTATGTTACTGGTAGGACGTTCAACCCAAAGACAGAAAGGGAGTAATATAAAACAAACATATTATAGCTGCAGCATCAATGACGACACTTACATGTCTATAAGAAATACAGGGAAGTAAGTTCTATTTCCCCTCCTGACTGAGAATCCCCAATATGAATAACCAAAGACAAGACAAAAAAGCAACCACCCAATGAAAAAAAAAGAAACCAAGCCTGCTTAACAAGCAGATCAATAACTACCCTAAAGAAATATTTTCATTAAGAGCTGTAGTTAAGAGGTTCACTATGGTTAGGAAGTGTTTGGTACCCAAAGTCAAACTACTGCAGCCCCACCTCAAGTATTGTGTGCAGGTTTGGGAGCATGAGAAACATGTCAAACTATTAGAATGTCTCCAGAGGAGGATTACCAAAATAGTGAAAAGTCTTGAGGCCAAGACTTATGAGGACCAGCTGAGGTCACTTGGCTGTTCATTTTGGAGAAGGCTGAGGGGTGACCTCATCACAGTTTGTAACTTCCTTAAGAGGGGCAGCAGAGGGGGAGGTCTTGATCTCCTGATCTCTCTGGTGACCTGCAACAGGACACGAGGAAATGCAACGAAGCTGCATCAGTTCAGATTGGGCATTAGAAAACAGTTCTTCACTGGGAAGGTGGTTGGTCACTGGAACTTGCTCCCCAGGGAAGTAGTCATAGCACCAAGCCTGTTAGACTTTAAGAATCATCTGGATGATGCTCTTAGTCATAGTTTAGTGTTAGGTAGTCTTGCAGAGAGCAGGGAGTTGGGATCAATGATCTTTACAGGTCCTTTCCAACTTGAGATACTCTATGATTTGCATAATCCTAGCTTTTGCAACAGAATAATTCATTCTTCATCAGTCAAGTAGCAGACAATGAGTACTGATCACAGCTTGAAAGTCAGACCCAGTGTGAATTTATGGGTTATTGGGCTGAGTACCGTTTTTTCTCTCTTGCTCACTATTTTTTTTTTTTTTTCCTCCTAAGGGTTTAACTACTTCCTACCGGCAAGTATATCTCTTTCCATGATCTAAGAATGTTTATGGAGTAACAATAGGGGAATTTGTTTTAAATAATTATGTAACAAATTGGCAGATTATATTCTACAAAATCCTAAAGGATTATATACCATGAATTGAGAGGAAATACTTTGGATATATAAGGGAAATAGATGTGGGATAAGGGCAAATAAAATGTAATTGAAAATAAAATATTTTTCAAAGCCTTGTACCTATAACAAAGTGACCACACTGGATTTACTTTTTGTTCATAAACATTCTCCTTTGAGATTGAAGCTGGCATCAGTACACCATTTCAAGTTAAGATATGGCTGTCTTTCTAAATGGTAGGGCAGTGAAATATTTAGGAAAGAAAAATTTAATTGTGTGATTTGGAAAGTGGTCAGGAACCAGGAGGTAATGCTGGTACTGTTGCGAAGAGTGCTGAGAGAACTTTAATTGACTCTAATGCTTAGTGTCTTGCTTTCACATTTCATCTGAAAGACAACACCTTCAGCCTCCCAGTGTTTCACTGGACACATTAGTTCATCAATGCTAACAGATTCATTTTGTATAGTTTCTTGGCATTCCAAAGCAGTCACCCATACAGTCTAATCCTCTTTCATCTACATGCTCTGATTGCAGTTTTAGCGCAGAAAAATGGTTGGAGGTTATGTGACACTAGACTGTGGAACAATTTTCCGAGGGAGTCGCTGGAAGCTTAATTACTACAGACATTTTAAATTGAACTGAACAAAATACGAGAGAACATATTATGCATTAGCATAAGCATGCACTGCATCACTGGATAGTTTTCTGTGCTTGATGTCTTGCGGCAGAGCACTACCAATGACCACAGTGGTCTGATTGCAGTCTGATTCATTGGCTAACTTCAGGCAATAGGTCAGCTTGATGTTCCTAATTTCAGGCATTTGGTCACTAAGCTCCCTCTGTGGACAGTGATATGAGATGGCCATGTCAGAGGTGACACAGTGTCAATACTAGAATCACCTTCTGTGTGTTTCTCCCTTTTTCTCTTATGAGATTAAGGAGAACATAGAATGACTACCAGAGAAGGTTTTCTGCTTGAATGTAATGTGTGTAAACACTTCAGGCCATCAGCTGCTCAGATTGCCTTCTGGAAAAGCCACTGTCTTCACTGATTAGAGGCTGTTTTAGGAAAAAATGTAACATACTTGTATTACCTCCTCTGCTTGTCACCCTACCTTCCAGTTATCCCCAGAAAAGAGGGAAAAGAGAAACTTTCAAACCTATTCATGTGTGAAGGTGGGCTTCTGTCAGGGCAACACATTTGTCTGCAGTGACTGTGAGAGAATATAGCAGGATGAGACTGTGTAACTACCCCTACCATCACCGGGTGAGTTAAAACTAGAGCTAAACGATGCTTCTCCCCCTCTGTAAAAGCAGCACAGTCAAGGACTAGTTCCCCTCCCTCCCCAAATAATCTCATTAAGCACAGAGAACTATAAACAGACAAACAATATGTTTCATAAAAATTATTCAAGACTATAATATAGTTAGAAATTACATTTTAAAGCTATATACCAGCTTTAACTTACATTAGATTTAATATATGTGATGATACATGATGTGTCAGAGGAGTCCTAGAAAATGTTAAAATTGATTGCTAAATTAGTGACAACATTAATAGCACTACTACATCCAGCACCTGGAACAGAATAGTTAATGCTAGGTATTTTTGTATGACTCTTGCAAAATACTCTGCACAGGTCTGATTCTGAGAAAACACCCTCTTTGAAGACAGAACCTTAGAAAGTTGCTTATTTAAGGTGATACAAAGGACCTGGGTTTCCCCTGCTGTCAAGGGTAGAGGTCATACTGCAGGAGGAAAAAATGTTTGTAGCATTAAAAGCATATTTTAAATAAACTTTAGGTAAGGCTGTATTTTTTATGTCACAGAATCACAGAATGTTAAAAGGGTTGGAAGGGCCCTTGAAAGATCATGTAGTCCAACTCCTCTGTCAGAGCAGGACCACCTAGACCAGGTCACATAGGAATGTGTCCAGGTGGGTTTTAAATTTCTTCAGAGAAGGAGACTCTACAACCCCTCTGGGCAGCCTGTTCCAGTGCTCTGTCACTCTGTTACAGCAAACTTGCTGACAGTGCACTCTGTTCCCTCATCCAGGTCATTGATCAATATTCTGGCCCCAGTACTGAGCCTCTCCACTAGATACAGGTCTCCAGCTAGACTCTACCCCATTGACCACAACTCTTTGACTTCTTTTCTTCAACCAGTTCACAATCCACCTCACTACCTGATCATCCAGACTACATTTTCTGTTTAGCTGCAGGGATGCTGTGGGAGACAGTGTCAAATGCTTTACTGAAATCAAGATAAACCACATCCACTTCACTACCATCATCTATCCACCTGGTTATTTCTTCATAGAAGTCTATCAGGTTGGTCAAACATGATTTCCCCTTGGTAAAACCATGTTGACTGCTCCTGATGACCCCCTTGTCCTTGATATGCCTAGAGACAGCACCAAGGATAAGTTGTTCCATCACCTTTCTGGGGATGGAGGTGAGGCTGACCGGTTTGTAGTTACACAGGTCCTCCTTCTGCCCTTTTTGAAGACTAGAGTGACATTTGCTTTCTTCCAGTCCTCAGGCACTTCTACTGTTCTCCATAACTTACAAAAGATGATGGAGTGTGATCTAGCAATGACTTTCGCCAGCTCCCTCAGCACTTGTGGGTGCAGCCCGTCAGGGTCCATGTACTTACAAACATCCAGATTGCTCAGTTGATCCCTAACACAGTCCTCATCAACCAAGGAGACTCCTTCTCTATCCTGACTTCTTCTGGGCCCTCAGTGGTCTGGGGTTCCCGAGGACAGTCTCCAGAAGTATAGACAGGGCAAAGAAGGCATTCAGTAACTCCACCTTCTCTGTATGCTCTGTCACCAGGGCACCCAACAGTGGGCCTCCATAGCCTCTAGTGTTAGTTTTGTCTGCAATGTATTTGAAAAATCCCTTTCTTTTATCCTTGACCTCCCTTGCAAGGTGTAACTCCAAGGAGGCCTTAGCTTTCGTGTTTGCCTCCCTACATGCTCTGACAACAGCCTTATATTCATCCCAAGTGGCCATCCCCTCCTTCTGTGGTCTAAAGACTCTCTTCTTCCACTTGAGTTTGCCCAGCAGTTCCCTGTTTAACCATGCAGGTCTCCTGGCTCCCTTTCTTGACTTCCTACCTGATGGGATGCTCTGATCTTGAGCTTGGAAGAAGAGGTCCTTGAATATAAGCCAACTATCTTGGGCCCCTATACCTTCTAGTACCCTGTCCCATGAGATTTCCCCTAGCAATCTCTTGAAAAGGTCATAGTTGGGCTGGCTGAAGTCCAGGGTTGTGATCCTGCTTGGTATTCTGTTCCTGCCGTACAAGATCCTGAACTCCATCATCTCATTGTTGCTGCAGCCAAGGCTGCCCTCAACCTTCACCACTTCAGCCAGACCCTGCTTGTTAGTAAGTATCAGATCCAGCAGTGCTCCTGTCCTAGTTGGCTCATCCACCATTTGCATCAAGAAGTTATCATCTCTGTGCTGGAGGAACCTCCTGGACTGGGAATGGCTGTCCATGTAGGCATTCCAGCAAGTATCTGGGTAAAATCACCCAGGAATCAGGGCCTGTGATTGCAAGGCTAGTATCAGCTGCCTGTAGAAGGCCTCATCAGCTTCCTCATCCTGATCAAGTGGCCTGTAATAGACACCCAAAACAGTATCACACATGCTAGCCTACCCCTTAATTCTTAACCACAAACTCTCAACTTGCCTCTCATCCTCTCCTGGACAGAACTCAATACATTCTAGTTGCTCTCTCACATAAAGAGCAACTCCACCACCTCACCTTGTTTGCCTGTTGTGGTGGGTTGACCCTGGCCACGGCACCAGGTGCCCACCAAGCCCTTCTGTCACTCCCCCCAACCCCTGTCAGCACATCACGCAGGGAGAGAATAAGACTCAAAGAGTATTGGGTTATGATAGGTATGATGTTATTCTCTCCTTCCCATCCACAGGCAATGTCAGGCCGAGTCCAGGAAGTTGGGCTCCAGGAACACGTAGCAGCCGCTTGGAGGACAAAGCCGAATCCTCCTCCTGCCCTCTCCCTTTATAGTTGAGCTGACGTCATACGGTATGGAATAGCCCACTGGTCAGCTCAGGTCAGCTGTATCCCCTCCCCGATCTTGCCCGCCCATCCTCTGGTGCCATGTGAGCACTGGCAGTCATAACACGGGTGTGTTATCAACACCCTCCAGCTCCCAGTGCTGCAGCATGAGGGCTGGATGGGGAAAAGCAGCTCAGCCAGACCCACTACACCTGTCTTTCCTAAAAAGGACGTAGCCATCTATGACCACATTCCATATTTTCTAAAGTATATAAAAAGTACGTCCCCTGATAAATTCATTTAACATAAAGAAATGAATTAAGTTGGTAGTTACCAACCTCTCTCTGAGTCAGACTCACCTTCCAGTCAATTAATTCCCTCTTCCTTCCCTGAACCTATTCTCCCCATGGGAAAAAATAAAGAATTTTTTAATTATTTTTTTTTTAATCACTGATGGTTAAACAGAATTGGACAATACCTTTGATGGACTATGTGTTAACAAGGAGACATCCAGTTGCCTTCCTCATACTCTGTAGTACACTCTCAAGTTATTCAGTATTTCCCTATATACTATATTACACAGTGACTTTCCGACCTTCATGCCCAGCGTCTTTACTGCACATCATGTTCAGTATCTTTCTGCTACAGCAGTGGTGTTCCTCTGCCTTTCTGACACTGCACTAAGCAGCTGTTGCTGTACATCACCAGAACACCCAGCACAGACCCACTTCCAGAGCCTCTCCCTTGCCCTGCACAATATAAGTCTCCTCCAACCTACACAAAACCTTCCCACATAGCTCTTCACTAATGTGCACTGATTCAGTCACTTGTGGGGAGGAAGATGTGGACCATGGGACCAATAGAAGAGAATCAGTCAAAGAGCTGTGGGGCAGTATTGCTGAAGCAGTGCAATCTCAAAATGAAAAGGTAGGGTTTCAGGGAAGACACTGCTAGTAAGGAGCATAGCAAAGTCAGTAAGAAACATAGCAACACAGAGCTACTTCATATAGAGTGGCTGGAAACAGCTGGAAGAGGGAAGAGTAAAAGATGAAGAGGTTGAACTGTGTAAGCCTGGTGTAAGCTGGGCAATACAGAGTGAAGTCGACCCAAAGGCTAGAAGTTCCTCACCTGAACAGAGAGAAAGTGTAGCAGTCTAAGCTGTGCCTCACAATGGGGAAATAAATTCTTATTTGAGGTAGAAAAAAAAAATCTTATTTTTGGAGTGTTTCAGATAAAGAATAGAACTGATACAGAGACTGAGGTATTTAAATAAAAAGTCCATTAATTGTTTTTTCTTCAGTTGTAATAGAATGTTTTGATGCACTGACTAGCACTGGCATTATGATAACAATAGCCAAGTCACCTCTTTTCTTTGTAGTTATCATTTAAAATGTTTTTCTTTATTACTGTTTTGCTGGTTAGATTGTAACTATCCCTTTTAACAATGCTATGTAATTGGAAGACTCAATGCTCCTGACCTTAAGAATAATAAGGGGTTTTTTTTGATATATTTTTAAAGTTTACTATCTGGGGCATAAGTAATAAAAATTAAAAGATTTTTAAGAACAGTCTCCCTTTGGTAACATTGATAACTTCTACACAGAACAGCAAGCGTATTTTAGGCTTCAGCTTTGCATTCGTTACAGAAATTTTAATTTTGTGAAGAATAAAACATTGAGCATTTGCTAAGAATACTGAACAGTTCTGACTGGCTTTTTTAAAGGGAGTAATTACCCTATTTTGTATTTGCATTCTTGCTTTAACAGCCTTAGGTCAGAATACTTCAATTCAGGCATAGGTTTTTGAAGTCTAATCATTATATGCAAGTATAAAGCCAAGGGAAATGGCAACTTTGGAGTGTAGAAAAGAAGGCTGGAGCACCTAGCTTAGGTCCCAGCACAGCCCTGCTGATACTGTATATGAGCCAGGCAATGTCATCTACTTACATACACTGACATGTCCTCCCTCTGCTTTGCTGTATGGTCATGTGGGGCTTATACATGACAGGTTCCCTCTAGCAGGGCCTGTTGACTGCCTGAAGAGCATCATCAATTTGTGCCTAGATGGAGGTTAAGCTTCCTTGGTAAGACTAATAATGCTTCCCACAAACTGGCTAGAACCCAATTTTAATGTGCTATGACTGTGAAAATGGATCAGGAATGTACCATGTTTTAGCTAGTAATATCAAGGTTTTCTCTGTGTCTTTAATCTCAGAGGACCTCAGAAACTCCCACAGGTGTCTGTTTGTCTTTTTTAATCTATTTTTGTACAGTTCACATTTTCAAATGCAGACAGCTGCATTAGTAATTTTGGTTTGAATGTTGGCAGCTCTCTGTTGAAGTGGTGGGCAGCAGGCAGATAAATTGGTGAAGCATACTAGCCTTACAGTTTTAGGGAAGGAGGAGATCTGGCTTTAGAATAGTGTGGTAGGTCTTCACTGCTAGGAAAATACTACTAGACATTTCGTACCAGATTTCCTGAGGAGTAATTCATAGACTTATGCAGAAGGACTGGATTTTGCAGTTTTGCATTTGTCAGACCTCAGAAAGTCACAGCCTGTATGAATAATTTTAGTACCTGATCTTTGTTAATTTTGATTCAAATCAGGCTCTAATTATTTTGTGATTTTACCATTATGCACTAAAAAGTGCTGTGTTGGTGCTGTATTCCCTTACCAGTGATATGAATTTCATTGTCTGTATTTGTTGGCAGCATCAGGTACTGATCTAGCACATTTTATTGTATTTTATTGTAACATAGAGTCCAGAAAGTTTTTAACCTCTTTGCATATTGTAGAAACCTGTGTTTTATGTGTTTAGAAACAAAATGTATATGCTGGATATCATGCTGCCTGTGGTTCTGTAGGTGCTTTGCACAGCATGAGATTTTACTTTAGTAATTATATGGTGTTTTCCAGATTTACCTCTATATTAATTTTATACATATACAAAAATAGTTTTATGTATAAATATATGGTAAATGTAAAGTACTTTCATATTACTGTTAATATGTGTCATTACGGTGAATAAATTGGGAGCTGAAAGGCCAAAACACAAAATTCTTCCCCAACAATTAGTGCTTCTGCTACAAAATTACTTACCTGGTCAAGGATGACTTTGCAAGTAAAAAAGTCTCTAGGAGAGAAACTGGACATTACTGTACAAAGTAACCCCTCGGTTGTAACTGTCCTAAGCTGTTAATTATACCCATGAGTGTAGTTTCCAGGAGAAGCCAGAGGACTCAAGTCAGGTTTGAACCAGTGCAAGAGGCCATCCATCTATTACAATGGCTAAACTAATTTATTATGAATTATGTGGTGCCAGTTCTTTGTGTAGGAAATTCTAAAATGACATTGTGTCCAGTGTGCAAACAAAGATTATGAAAATGTTTCTGTATTTGAAGTAGTTTTTACTTCTCTTTTAGATGTTGATGACTACATCTGGAACATGAACATAAGTTTAGATCCTATTATAGAATTAATAAGAAAACCTACTCAGACAGAGAGACATGATTCCTATCTTGATATTCTTATAATTTAAGGTTCACGTACTTTAACCTCTTAGTCAAATTAAGAATACTATTGAAGCTAATGAACTTGTTTCCTTGAATTTGAATTTACTGGATCAGTACTCTTTTGGATAGATAGACAGATATAATAAAAAAAATTATGGAATCAAAGCAGTGACAAGCTTCCCATAAGAATGAAAATTGGAGAAGAGGTTTGGATTCATGTATAAAATAATAATTCCGAAGTTCTTTGTATTACTATTTTCCATTTATTATCTACCTGTGACAATTGATTTAATTAACTTCTATTAATTAACTATTAACTGACTTTTATTTGGAATAGGGAGGGAGTTTTATATGAAAAATATTAATATGTATGTACATCTATGAAATCTGGAATCACTTCTGGATCTAATATTCTTGATGAATTTTGAAAGAAAATTTGGAAGAAAAAAATCTCTTTCAGCTGTGGGATTAATGAAACTATTTTCCACTAGCAATGCGAACTTCACCTCGGTATCCCTTCTAGATCCATATCTACATTTCTTCCTCTTCAAAGTTCACATGTTTCTGAAGTCACATTTCATTTAGTTATTTCTTCCTCCATTGTTGTGTTTTTTGTCTGTTCTGGAAAAACACCACAGTTAACTCACTAAATTCTCATTTTTTCTAGCTTTTCATATAGATATGCTATTCATGGAGTAAATTGGGCTATATAATATTTTGGAATGAGCCACATCAAGTAGCTTTTTGCACACAGGTGAAATGGATGATGTGGGAGATGCTGCAAATGGCAATCTGTTGGTTCATGTGGAAACAAGCTGTGTAAAATAGGCACATACATAAAATCACACACATAAAAAGAATCAAGGTTACTTTTTTTTTTAATATACAGCATGATTGTTTAATTTTATTGAACTGTTTACAGCTTTATAAAGCTGAATTTCCAACTTTTAACTGGAAGAAATTACACCTTGAACCTTCTGGTTTGAAAAAAGGTGATAGTCTTGCTTACATTGTAATTGTGAATCATGGATGCACAGTTTTCTGGGAGCATGTCTGTGGTTTAGATGAAAGATTGGGTTGTAGCTTGTTATATGGTTACATCTGCATGGACATCAGAAAGCTTTTAATTCTGGCTTAGATGAAGTTGTAGATTAAAATATTATCTGCCAGTTCTAATGCTAAGGAAAACTTGAAATAATATTTCTGATTAAATTCACATTTAATAAAAAAAAATCATGAAGAAAATATAAAAAAAAATAAAAGATAGATTTTAAATTTAATTATTTTGCTGTCAGGTTTGACAAAGATTGCACAATATTCTAATATCATTTTATTCAGTTTTGTTTGAAGACAAAAATAATAGATAAGACTGCTTTTCAGTTTGGGTTTAATTCTTTTCCCTACTCTGGAAGTTTTTGGGTTTACTGTTAAATTTAATATTAATTAATATTATGATGTTGTTTATTGTTTGTGGTTTTTTTTTTTTTTTTTTTTTTTTTTTTTTTTTTTTTTTTTTTTTT
>JANVCC010000010.1:17202876-17225009 GCA_025345505.1 Todiramphus chloris collaris
CAAAACAAAACAAACAAACAAAAAAATCAGTTATACATGAGAGTAGGGTAGGCATTCCTTTCCCTATCTTTTCCCTATCTCTTCCCTGCCTGGATTTGAACAGTAAAGGCTTCTGCAGGATACTGAAGTATGCTTTCTATAAAGCTCTTTGTGCCCCAGATTTGTTAACTCTAAACACTGTATGATATCAGCTAGAAAATGGGTGCTGGTGTCTGGCAATTTGTAGCCCTGATAACTATCTGTGCCCATAACACTACCATTAATAGGATGTGCTATCCTCATACCAGAATTTCATTATGCTGCAGAGGCAGAGTCGCTGAGTAAGTAGAGATAACTAGTAGCTTATAAGAGTTCCATTAAGAACAGATGTTAATGTCTTGAGAAAAATAAGGCATAACTATCTTTGAAGGTCTTTTCTGTGTTCTGTAAGATATTCAGTAGCTACGGAAACTGGATTTTTAAGTTTTATATATGCTTTATAAGGATTCTTTATCTACCAAAGTTTTTTGTCATTGCTTTTGGTAGGCAGTACTGATTTCCATTTGAGGTGTAGATTACATAGCTACCATTTTGTGATAGTCATTCACTAGTACAGTTGCAGATGTAATCGTAAGTACAGAACTTCTCTGAAAATGGAATTTTGCTGCTGGATATGTCTGTATCTGTACTCCATCTGATATGAGTACTCTGTCTGTATCGATACTCCATACTTAAAAGAAAATAACACCTTCCATACCCTAACTCAAAAAAATCTTTGGACTGGGAGAGAGTTCAGTAGCCTATTTACATTAGTTTTCAGAAGTGCATTTTAGGAAGAATAATGATGTGTTCATAATTTAGTCTACCATTGTTTTGTTCTCCTGTCACCAAAAGTGTGTCACATTTGCTCCACAGAGCAAAATGAGACCAGGTTCAGGGCAAAGACTTTCACTTCTCAGGTGAGTTAAAATGAGTAAGGGTAGAAAGAAAATGGGTGTATTCATAAATAATGACTGACAAGATTCTTGCTGTTATTGTTGCTCCTGGCTATCGTGGCAGTGCTTAAGTCTTTTGTAATACTGAGCACTGTAGAAAGTCCAAAGAGCAGTTAGTCCCTGTCCTGAAGAATTAAATAGAAAGAAGACAGAGGAAGGGCCAGAACTTACTAGACAAATCATAAGACCAATTAATATTGTTCACATTTTCTTCATTTCTGTTGGGTCAGAGAGGAATTATGTTCTGTTGAAAGACAGTAAAGGTAGATGACAAGAATTTGTGATAGAGATTCTGAAGGGAAAAGGTGTAAAGGGGATACAACCATGGAAAAGGCACTAAAAACTGTTGGTATCCAATGACACGTAAGAGAAGGAACAGTGAAGCACTTCAGAGTGAAGAACACAGAGAAGAGGAAGTTCTAGCAATGTTTTAACAACTTCTTGAGTGTCCTCAAAAAGGGATACTTTTTTCTTTCACTGTTTATATATTTACTTCTGTTAGTTTTAGGATATCTTCCTAGACTGTGGTGTTTTCATGATGTTTAATTTTGGGGTTTTTTTTGGTTTGGTTGTTTTTTTTAGTAGTGTTATTGGATGCTGGACTAGTGTACTTTTATAAAAAGAAGCAAGAGTGTAGAAGAAAGAAGGAAGACATAGAGGAACATAGAGAATGAGGCAAAAGTGGAGACAAGGACTAAATATTGAGAAGCTAAATATTGAGGCCCCATTAAGTACAATTAGAGGTTGACTAATGCAGTGAATCAAAAGGTAGCACAGAGGAACTGAATAATTGCAGTGGTAATAGCACATATTTCCTAGAGAGTAAAAGCTGTAATTAGTTTTGAATCCAGCTGAAATACAACAAACAGGTACAGATTCACCTGGAGATAGAAACAAAAGCCCATTTTGTTCTCATATTTGTGATGGATGAGAGAACCTCAACCAGGAAGGTGAAACAGGCGAAGTCAGTATTGCTACAAGCCTCTGAAAAGATCCTTACTTTTGCCTTCCACTGAGCTGCTTTTTAATTTCTTTGTATAAGAAGAATAATGCTTCCTTTTACCCATAATGCATGCCTCAATCAGCTGGACCAATTAATCTCATGAAGAAAGACATTAGTGATCTATTAAAGTTAGCATGTTGGTGCAGCTCTAGAGTTTCCCCATTTCTGGCCATCTTTTGTAAAAGTGACTTCTTCAACATTAAGCATTCTTCTCGCACACCCATTGACAGATATTCATCAATTATTCATCAGTTTATGAAGAGAACTTGGAAATACCAGCAGTCATCTAAAACATAAGATAAATTTGACTTCTAATCAAAGAGTTACTTGAAATCCAAATTAGTGCAGGACTTCTATTTTCATAGAAATTCTATTTCATAATTTTCTGTTCAGAGACAATGTTTTCACAGTTTTGGTGAGGAAAGCCTTTCTCTTGCAAGTAACTGTTGTTCAGAAGTTTCTTCATCTTCTTCTTTCTCACATTTCTCACGGGTAGACTGTTCAGACCAGTGTCCTTTGTTGCAAAGGACTATAATAGGTAATAATATTTTTTAAAAACTGAATTAAAATATGAATAAATTTGTTCCTCATTGCTTGGACAGTAGGACAAAGACATTGTAGATAATGTTTCCATAGACATACATCTTCTTGTGTCCTATTTTATTCCCCACCTATGCTTTATGCATATGTATTTTATATATTTTTTGGTTTAAAAAAATGTGTATTGGTCCTGAATTTCATGGGACAAGGACAGTGGAAGGACTGTTTAGGGCTGAGGAGACTGAGGTATGCTCCAGGTAAGGAAAATAGTAGCTGTGGTATGTTTCTTATGCAAAAAGACAGGTGATTTAATAGAAAGTAATTTGGAGTTTTGCTATAATGAGAGAGGAGTAACATCTCACATCTGCTTCAGAGTAATTATTTGCTTGCAGTTAACTAGAATAGTTAATCAAATGCTGAAATCCATTATTACTCATACTTCTGCCCCTGTCATAATACTGACCAGTGATCTAGTCAGGAGTTCTTGACTAAATTCACAAAAAAACTTGACAGTGAGGAGTGAAGGGTGATGTGTCCAGTTGCATTATATTGACTTACCAGACAAAGTCAGAAGATAGCAGCTCTTTGTCATCCATTATCCAGCTGTGCTGGAGGAAAGGAAGCCTAAGAGGGCAGCTCCCTCCCTCCTTAGGCAGTACCTGAGGGTTTTTTTTCTAATATTTGCTGTCTGAACCCATGTACTGTTGAGCCTTCACAATATGTTTATCCAATTAGTTCAAAGCTGGTTGTATCAGGATATTTTATATTCTGTCCTTAATTCTTTGATTGTGTGTCATTGTAAGTGATGCTTCACTTTTCCTATGGTATTCATGATTGTGTATGTGCACATAGATATGTAGACTTTTGGTAGATTATCCTGTTTAATTTGTTCTCATCAGGTGTTCCAGTGATTTGACCCTCTTTGTTGTTTTCTTTGAGTCTTTCTAGTTCAACTGTATCTTTTCAGTTTTAAAACTGCCTAGGTACTATGTTTTATGTAACTTTGTAATGGTGGGCGCTTTTTTTCTGTTGTATTCTCTTGTTCTTTTCTTAGTAACTTATATCATTCTGCTTTAATTCTGACAGCTACTGAGTGCTGAGTTGATATTTCTTTTGAAATGTTTCTAGTTTGATTCTCAGATCTTTCTCTGAGATGATAATGACTAATTTAGAGTACTTTCCTGTATATGTTTTTTTCTTCTATATGCATTACTTTGTTTTTATTGACATTGAATTTCAGCTGCCATTTGATCATCTGCTTTCACAGCAGTATAAGATCTCTTTGTAGCTTTCACAATTTTCTTTCTACCACTCAGAATAATGTATTTCCATCAGTATAGGCACATCACAGTTCCAGTTCAGTAAAAGCTACAGCACCACAGATTCCTGGTTGATGGACATTGTGATTCCTTTTCATCTCTATTTTGTCCTGTGTGTTAGCAAACTTAATACTAAACATGCTTTACAGTTGTGCTGTTTTCTCAGTGTAAGAAAGATTACTAGATTTCAGGTTATCCTTGCCTTATTTTAGTTCACTTTTACTGATCTCCATGTTCCTTTGTAGAGCAAGTATACTAAAAGCAGAGAGAACATACCTGTGATAAGTTAATTTCGTTTAACATAAAGAAATATCACCCCCTATTGTTTGAAAAGGGGAATTTCTAAGATGGGTTGGGAATTGTCAGTATAACAGCCTTGCAGCTCCAGAATCAGGTCTGCTTTTCCAGTCTGGTGTCACTAGTCAATAGCTGTTGGAAGGTTGATCTTTATTGTAGAATAATCAGTTGACTATGCTGACCAGCATTTAACCCGCTTGCTTTCCACATTATGTTTTTTTTCTTATTCTCTTTTCCTCTTCCTTTTCTTTCTTCCCCTTGTTTTTCTTCTATAATAAAAGCTTCAATTGATTGCAAGCTGAAAGGTTATTATTATCATAAAGTGTCTGGAAATGTATTTGAAGCTGCCTATAATGTATAATATTACTTCATGCAAATTCACAAAAAAAAAAAATGTGCACTGCTTATTTACACGAATCCTTAACCCTTAACAGAACTTCTATACCTGGCAATTCGTTAGTTGCAGCTAGAGTCCTAATTCAAAACTTTACAAGTCAAGATTGTTTCTTTTCTCTTAAATCAAAACACACTGAAACAGTACAATTTTTTACCATCAGCAATGTTACAAATGATGTCACAATCTGTAAAGTGGCTGTGTAAAATCATTGACTGTGTAAAACTGAGTTTCTTGCCAAAATGACTTCTGACCTCATATCTCTAATATGGCATGTTGTCATGTTTCAAACAAGTTGATGAGAATAAAGAGCTATTTTGTCAGTTTGTTTACTTTGGGTTTTGTGTGTGACAGTTTAAAACATCTCTCTGGAGATGACCTATACAGGAAATGAAGGTTTTTTGCTTATGAAAGACATTCAAACATATTCTGGGATAAGAGATAAAAGAAAGGTTAAGTTTGGGAATTAATATACTTTAAAATATATTTGTTCCTTGTCATTCTAAAACTTTTGGTGTTTATTATTACTTTATTTTTGGTATTATTTTTTATCTATATTATATTTGTTTTTACATTTGTGTTGTAGAACAATATTATTTTAATTCTATTAGACTAAAAAGGCAAGTTTTATAGATGTTTTACAGGTGTTTCATTCTTCATTATTAATGGATTTTTTTCCACTCCTTTTTCAGATTTTAAAAGGTAAGTGCTTTTATATTAATTACTGAATTAGTGCTACAACAAGGTGTTTTAGCTTTGAAGCTTTGAAACAGAACATAAAACCTATTACTTTAGAGGCATCTTCATTCTCTGCTGCTGATAAACAAAGATTAATAGTATTTTAAATTGTAATTTAATTGGATCTAGCATATGATTCAAACAGGAAATTAGTTCATATATATGTATACTGTTAATGTATTTTAATGTCAAACTCATTATGTGGAATTATAATTTTGCCACATTTAGGGTAACTTTAAGGAGAAATACTTGAAATAGTTGTCATTTACAGCACATATAATGTCTCTGCCTTTGGGCATAGCCTAAGGCTTAGAGCATTTTTAGCAAGTGGAACTCTAATAGAATCCATTTTCATAAATAAAAACAGAATTTAAGTTATTCTTCCCAGGGATTAGCTATCTAGGGCTATTCGGGAATGTATTTATATTAGTGTTAATTTCCTTAGCATGCTAATTTGATTTTATTTTACATTTGTATGCTCAAGTGCAAACTCCTCCAGGACCATCCCTATGTCAATCAGCACATGCAAATACTTTCTTTTGGTTCTGTTAAAGCTAGTCTTGAAAGAAATTTAGAGAAGTAGATTTATAAAGTATTTCCAAGAGATTTCATTTCTCAATGGTTAGCTTTACGTTTGTTAACCATATTAACAAAGTAATGTAGTCAGATATCCCTATAAGCTTATCTTAATTTTACATATGATGTTAGAAAATATGAGGGTCTTAAAGCATTACTAAATTAGCTTACATTTATAGGTGATAAGAAATATTAGTCCCCTGAATATTCTTCCAACTATTGTGTCCTGATAGAAATCCCTTCACAATCCCATTCTCCAGTAGTGGGGGTGATTTGAGCAGGACAGTTAGTTTTCTGCCTGAACATTAGTCTGGATTTCAAGCAACTCTTAGGTTAGCAGATATATTTGATTTTAGGGGACTAGTGGTATTTCTAGGTCCTCTTTGTAAGATTATGAATAGATGATGAATGTCCCTTGAGGGAGGTATGAGAAAAGTAGTAATGGTAGAAGAAGTAACTTTTACAAAGGGTATTACGGAGGAATAGAAATTTGGAGTCAATTTTGCAGAGAAAAGGAAAGAGACTAGCAGAGGAAGAGGCAGACGGCATAATGTAAAAGACTGCCATGTTTAGAGAACCTAAGTTAGAAGCATAAAGAAGAAGACATGCAGAATGGGAAAAAAAAAACCAAAAAAAAAAAAACACCCCCCCCCCCCCCAAAAAAAAAAAAAAAAAAAAAGCAAACCAAGAAAATCCCCAAAACACAAACAAACAAAACAAAACAAAACCAAAATCATGTCACACCACAAAACAGGAAAAGGACGCAGTAATCTATTTTAAATATAGTTAAGTCAATAAAGATAAATGATGGTGTTCAAAAAAATAAGATATAATAAGTCACTGACATAAACAGGGGCTGTTCTTTCTAGAGTATTTCTGTTAGAATCCCTTAGATGCATGTGAGCTCAATGAGTGTGCAAGTAAGACATAGATTAATGATGTAGTGGAGCTAAAAGCATGGTAAGGTGAACACCAGTATTCTATTGTTGTGAACCGCAAAACATGGATTTAAAGGTATGATCCACAGAAGTGGCAGTGCAGCTATTTTAACTTTTTTCTTCAGTATTTCATTCTATAAATTCTCTTATCACTTCTTCTTCTGCAACTGGACTTGGCATATATTTTTCAAAGATCATCTTTGCTATGTACAAGTCCCCTGTGTCTTCTCTGACTATGCAGGTAATCCAGTCAGCCACAGCTTGAACTCCTGAATATGTTCCACTAAAAGTCAATCAGAACTGTCTTGTAATTTTCTGCATTATTGACCAAGACACTGCAGTTTCTTCTGTGTTGTAGTTTGTGATGTTTTTGTGATATATTCTTTTTGCAAAATCTCACCCAAAGATCACTAGTCAGCATCTTAGCTTCAGACAATAGTACAGCAGAGTTTCCTCCCAATTAATTCTTTATTTCTCACAGGACTTACAACCTAGAACATGTTCTCTATATAAATTATTACTTTTGAGTGTTCTAGGGGGGTGAGGAGGAGACTTTTTCAAAATATATTTTTAGTTCACAGGGGAAAAAACAAAGTCCTTCCTTCACATAATTTTTAAACATTCGTAAATAGATTTTAAAGATTCTTCTAGTTTAATTTCCTTAAAAAATCCTATGACTTCTTCAAAAACAGAAAATTGGATAACGAATCTCTTTATCAGTAGAATTCCAGTTCTGCCAGAGTCTTTGTTGCAGGAAACCTTTGTCTGAGGAAGCTCATGGCATTTGTTCATTAAATGAACACATTTTTTTTCAGTTAGGCTTCTATCAGTTCTGTCACTTGAAGAAGACTTACAGCTCTCATGCTGGTTTAGTCTCTTTCTATAAGGTAATAATCTTTGCTCTTTGAAAATAATGAGTGACAAAATTTCTGTGCAGTGTCACCCTAAGTATATGATAACCTTTCCTTATGTACTGCAAATTTATTACCAGAGATTTCAAGGGCAGGACAGACCCTATGCTCCAGAAATGCTTCTGCTTTAGGTATGTGTGTAATTAAGAGATCTCCTATGTGCAGATCCCATTTCCTTTGCAATAGAATACCTCTGTCTTTTCTTATACCCGTGGGATCTAAATTTCCTAAGTGGGAATAATGAGGACTTGTTTTTGGATCCCTACTTATTTTCTTCTTTTTAAGTAAACTCCCAAAATTGTTTGGGCTGTGGTTCTAATATAAGACTGGTGATTGTTGTCTGTATTCTACGAGATTGGGGTTTTTTTTCCATTTTTTGAAAAACAGGCTGAAAGAAGCCATCAGAAATTCAAAATATGCAAAAATAGAGCAGTTAAATATCTGAGAATTCTCCAAACTTTGCTCAGTTTGCAGGACTCTCCTGATTGAAGGCAACTGTAATGTTTTTATATGAAAGATGAATGGTGTGTTCTTTGAAAAATGGAAATATCTGTATGGCTGTCAGCTGCAGGAGTGTTATAATGTTCCCTTGAATCCTAACACACAGTAACTGTTTGAGATTGTGATTTGTCGATAATATTGATTACTACATTCCCATTACCATGCTTCACAGTTTGGGAGATCATAGCAGCCTGTCAATGAGTTATGAGGATTCATCAGTCAAAATGAACCAGAGCTTTTTCTGGATAAGGTAATACTAGTTTAATTTTAAAAGCTACAGTTACTTTAACACTTTTCCTACTGTCTCCTTCTTTTAGAGAGTTTTACAATTTGTGATAGTTTGTGTAACAGATTCATTATCGTGCACTCCACAGTGCATATGGGAATGTAGCATTGTAACAGTGGACCCAGTTTAACACCCTAACAGAGGACAATTAAATCTAACAGTTGTTTCTGTGGATACAGTAGCTGTATTTGCCAACTTTGTGCTCAAATCCTTCACATAAAGATTAGATGTGTACATATGCAGCACTTACAGCCTTTATTCGTGCTGCTACATTCTGATTTAGAATTCAGCATTTTAGACTTTGGCAATTTATACAACATGAGAGTCCAGAGCATGATAATTTCTTTTGCTTTTAGTTGCAGTTGAGATGACTGTAGTTGAGATGAATCTTGATGTCTTGTAGCAGACATTGTTCTTCTGGGGTTACTAGTATCCCTATTACAATGCTGGGACAAAGTATTTTACAACAGTAGATACCTTACTTAAAGAGCAGGAGGGAAGTGAAATGAACAGCAACTCAAAAGACTTGGCAGAAGTCATATATTCCATTTTCATTTATTTAAAGATTTATTACAAACAAGTGTGAAGCGAAAAAACAACCATGTCTGGCAAATCTAAAGTGTAGGAGAAAGATATAAACACCTATCTGGAGTAGTAATATGTGCAGCACTGGTGCTCAACGCTACCATGGCACACACTCTGCCTGCACAATTTGTTTTCTACTTTTTCCCCAAAAATAGTAGGTTTGTTTTGTGTCCTGACATACTGTTTCAGCTCTTTAATGTCTAAACGGAGTTTCAGTACTTAGTATATGACTGAAAACAGGTGGCACCAAGGGCACTGACTTTTTTCTAATTATCACAGCTAGTCATGAGTGACTCAAAATGTCTCCTTAAGTTTAATATTTTTACCAATAGAATTGTTTTTGTTATGTGGCATTGAGAAAATTCTGTTAATCAACTGAACCCTCAGTTAGATTGAAATGACACTTTGAAACTGCATTGATTTTCAGAAATGTTGCTCAGGTTCTTTAAGGAGTCAAGGGAGTTTGAGGGAAGGAGGTCCCTTTGTACAACATGCTGTTGCACCTCTTCACATTGCCCAGACTAGCACACACCTGAGCTCTTAACACTGTTTGAATGCAACACAGAGTGCACCCTGCTTCTTCTGCTGCCATTGACTGTAACACAAATGCAGTCAGTAAGGCAGCTGGAGCAATTTAATCAAATTTGCGTCTCATCTAACCTGTGCCAGAGGTGCCCCATAAACAGAGCAGATTTGGGCAGAATAAGAGGAATGGCAAAATCCTAGTTAAACAATTCATTTTTGAAGTCTACAGAAATGCTATTATTTCTACACAGCACTGATGGCATTAGTTACAAGGCATGAATGTAAAAATTACTGTGCTTCTAAATGAGAGTAGAATTACTATAGATTACATGAGAAAACAGCAATTTCATTGGACATGATGCAGCGCTATCCTTAGCCATTTTAATATTGAGTCTATTTAGTTTAATGCTTATACCTAAAATCTGTACCTTCTGATTGAAAATTAAAATATCCGAACAATTTTCTAACATAATATGATATTGATAATGCTATGGCTATTCAGAATCATCATCAGATGTGGCACTCAGTTTAAGTAGGAATTCCTGTTACAAGAATCCAAAAACATTTCCTTCCATATGCAATGAAAGTGAAACAGGTAAATTTGAATTTGCTGTGTTTATGGGAAAACAGATTAGGTTTGTTTCATTTTTTTTCCTTTCCTTTCCTTTCCTTTCCTTTCCTTTCCTTTCCTTTCCTTTCTATTTATGTCTCAACCTACAATGAAATATTTATTACTTAGGTTCTTTTCACATATTGTCCATTGAAACAACTACATACACCACTGTTTTCTTAAACAGTTTATTATAGACAAGTTGCAGAAAGACAGATTTTATTATAGTAATTCATCTTGAATTTCATACTTCCAAAAAGGAATGAAATGCCCTTTTAACATAATTGTATTAATATGTTCTCCATGAAATCACACTCCATGATGTGAACAGAAAATCACTATTATATTAAATCATTGCAATATCCTCATAACTGGGTGGTAAACTCAGACCGAGGCTCTTGGTGAAAGTATGCATTTAAGTAATGTTAGTTTCAGCAAACCAGCTTTTTGTTTTATGACTTTCTGTATGTGTGAGCAGTATTTCCTGAACAGTCTCATAATTTATGAGCAGTTCGAGTAATTCCAAGGAGGTAAAGGTAGAAAGAAAATGGAGAAGACAAGGGAAACCCCCATATAATAAATCCACTTGCTATTGAATGCATAGAATTCTGATGGATGGACGACTTGATGGATAAGGAATTGGCTGGATGGTCTCACTGAAAGAGTTGTGGTCACTGGCTTGATATCAAAGTGGAGACTAGTAATGAGTGGTGTTCCTCAGGGATCAGTATTGGGACTGGTGATGTTTCACATCTTTGTGGACAACAGAGACAGTGGGATCAAATGCACCCTCAGAAAGTTTGCTGGCAACAGCAAGCTGAGTGGACCAGTCAACACGCCGGAGAGAGAAGGGATGTCATCTAAAGAGACCTTGACAGGCTTGAGAAGTGGGCCCATACCAACCTCATGAAGTTCAACAAGGCCAAGTGTAAGGTCCTGCACCTGTGTTGGGGCAATCCCAAGTACAATTACAGGCTGTGTGATGAGTGGATTGGGAACAACCCTATGGAGAAGGACTTGGAGATGTTGGTGGATGAAAACCTGAATAAGAGCCAGCAATGTGCACTTGCAGTGCAGAAAGCTGATCATATCCTGGGCTGCATCAAGAGAAGTGTAGCCAGCAGGTCAAGGGAGGTGATTCTCCCCCTCTACTTTACTCTTGTGAGACCCCACCTAGAGAACTGTGTTCAGCTCTGGGGTCCCCAGCATAAGGAAGACAAGGATCTGCTTCAGCAGTTCTAGTGGAGGGCCACCAAGATGATCAAGGAGCTGAAGCACCTTCAGAATAGCTTCACAATATAAACAGACAACAACGAACAGGAGCTCAGTAGAGGACCACCATGGTGGTTTTTGCCTGGAGCACTTCTTGCCCTGTGAGGAGAGGCTGAGGGGGCTGGTCTTATTCAGCCTGGAGAAGAGATGGCTCTGGGGGAAAGTAAGAGGGCTAACAGCTGCCTACAAGGAGGTTTTCAAGAAAATTGAGTAAAACCCTTCACACCAGAGCAATGTGGGAAGACAAGGAATAATGAACTTAAGTCAAAATGGTAGTGCTTAGGACAAGAGATAAGGGAAAACATTTTTGCCCATGAGGATTGTCAAGCAGTAGAACAGGTTGCTCAGAGAAGTTGTGCAGTTTCTCCATTCCTCTCTATCCTTGAAGGTTTTCAGGACCTGACTGGATAAAGGTCAGAGCTGCCTGGTCTGACTAGAGATCTGCCCTTGCTTTGAGCAGGATGTTGGACTAGAGACCCCCATGGTCCCTTCCAGCCTGAATTAGCCTATAATACTGTGAAATCCTACCCACCTTTCTATGTGTCATCTTTGATTGTTATAGCCCAGAGTGACAAGCTCAGATTTAAACATGCTGACTTGTATAAATCTATTATTGCATGACATGAATTCCATTCTCACTTTCTGAAGGCAACAGTCATTTATCTGCAATTAGGGCTAGGTAAACTAGAATTTATCTAATTGAACTTTTAGAAAGTTTAGCACTTCCTCTGACCTCTTCACCATCTAGGTTTTGTTAATATTTACTAGGAAGAATCAGGCACCTCTGGAGAGCTCTTGGTCTCACCTGCCTTAGAAAGGTGTTTTAGAGCGTAATATATTGCCCTTGGAGAAGCTCAGCCCCTCTTATAAAAAAAAAGTTAATAAAAGTATTTTAGACTAGATGTCAAGTTTTGGATAGCTTTGAAATTTGGTAAGTCCTCCTTTCAGCCTGCTTTATTTAGCCCCACTTCCTCTTCCCACTACCCTACCCCACTAAATAGAGTCTATGCAGGAATATAATTTGAGAATGCACGCCTATAAAAAAAATGGTTTTTTTTTTTTTTTTTTTTGTAATAGACTTCACAGGTACATGAGTAGTTGTATTGCTAGTATCAGAATGGCTGTGGAAAATATACACATGAGTTTGAACAGTGTTAAAAACTAAAGTTGCATTAAAATTTTTAAGGTAAATTCTGAATAAGAATTTTCCTATCCTATACCATTTTATCTTATGAGGAAAGGAAATGTAAATGGCTGGAGTAATCCACTTAGAGTATTTTAAGGTATTTTACTTTTATCTATTAATACAGCATAGAGTATATGTAATGCAGAAGTATGAAAACAGGTTTTTAATCTTTGATTATTGTATAGCTAAGTGCCAAATCATCTTTTGCTTTTTAATCTGAATCCGAGAGTTCAGAAAATGCATAAAATAAATGTTTCATTTTGAAAGCATTTAAGTGAAATTTTTTTTCAGTTTTTATCATTATTATTTTTATTTCCTTTTTAAATAGTGTATAGGTCTCAGGAAGATGTTGCTCAAATGTGGGCAAAATAATTGTCTTAATATGGAGAAGTCCACAGAAGAAGCACAATTTGTCTTCATAACTTCAGATCCTTTGGATTCTAGGTGCTTATACCAATAAGGCATTAAAGTTCATAAACATTGAACTCTATAAATATATACATCTCCTGTAGTAGTTAATTATTAAAAAAGAGAGAAATAGATAAGCAAATGTAAGATGTTTAGAAATAGAAATGTTACTTCTCATCTTACTTTTCATCTACATGCAATTCCATATTTGAGTTTTTGATTGTTCAGCCCAGTGAAATTCACTGTGAATTCAGTGGATTAGTGCTATAGACATCTTTGAAATTATTTTCTAGTTATGAGGTTATACCAGTCACCCCACATCTCCAATGCGAGCACTTCAGAGATTAAAACATTGATGGTGCTGACATTATACTAACATTCTCTTATCAAAATAATTTCATATCAAGTGCAGTCATGTGTAAAAAGTTGCAGATACTTGACACAAAAAATATGTAATTTGATAAAACAAATTGCCATAGAATTTAAAAGTAATAATTACCTTGAATCAGATTGTCACACAAGAAATGTCATTGCTACATCCTTTTGGCTTGGAATCAATCTTTGCACTTTGTTCAGTCCTCCAGAAAGGTTTTAGGTACACATGAAATGCATATTGCAGAACTGTTTTATAACCATTCCATTATATGAACTAAATAAGACATTCTAAATAAGTATTCAAAATGTAGTGGGTTACAAAAGTTGGTCTGCTTTCTGTCATTTTTACCTTAACAGTTTACTTTCTGGATTTTAGCTAAATCTTCCTCAGAAAACTCTCATTCTTACAAGCTCCTCATCATCTTCATCAGAGCAATTTCACTGAAGGAACCTATTACTTATTAGTAGCTATATAGTGCATTCCTGCAAATGGAGAAGGATATTTAAATGGGGGAGTAAAACTGAATTTTCCTCTCTCCTCTGGCTCACATTTTGAATCCAATTTCAGGACATAATAAAAATTAGTCTGCTTGTTTCTCTTGTGGACAGCAGTCCACATCATAAAGCATCATGAATTATTCAGTTAAACTTGCAGACTTTTAGCAAGACGGCCTAAATCCTAGCCAGCAGACAATCTGATTTACTTCATAGGTGCATTTGGGAACCTGTGGACTTAAGATATTAAGTGTACTGTAAAAGCTTATCCTTTCTTATATGCAGAATAAGATGTAGATAAATAAAAGATTCTGTTTCCAACATTCATGGGTTTTTAGCCTTCATTAAAAGGAAATTCCTAAGCTCCAGGCAGGTTGCTGATCACTTTCTACTTAAGATTTACAAATTATAAAGCAACAAGGTTTATTTGAAACCTGGGTGAGATTTTCTTTTTTAATTGTTGTCTATAATGAAGCAGTTCTACAGATTATCAACTAAAAGAACATAAAAGTCTTAAGTGTGCCTAAAATGACAATTCAGGGTTTTCTTATTAGTAAAACAGTTAGTTGTCTGGTTTGTTTGTTTTCTCTGTCTTCAATTTGTCTTCACTCTGTCTCTTTCAAAGACATTGCCTTCATCTGTCTTTATAAGGGATCAAGTTGTAAGAGGTTTTGATCAAACCACAACTCTACGTGCCACTGTTTAGAAGAGATGAAAGAAAACACTGAAGTCTATAAAAGCATTAGAGCAATCATTTGGACACAAGAACACGTTTCTGTGTAAATCCCAAACAACTTTGCTATTTTAAGATGTTGCATTTAAATCTTAGAATAACATTTTTAATTTATGAAATTTTGACAATGGACCGTATGAAATATGGTCTATTTCATAGTTTGGAAGTAAGGTAAAAATGAAGAAATGAAGAGTAAATCAGGGCAAGGTCTTACTGATGAAGTAGATTTTACATGAGATGGAACTACGCATATAAAGTAGGATTGCCAGATCAGGATCATGCTGAACAAGCTACAGTTCTATGAGTGATGTTTTTTAGCTGCCCAGAAACATTTCTATTAATATTAATATTAACCACTGCATTTCATAATACAATATTGATTATTTTTCTAGAAAACTTGCTACCAAGATGATTAGACACACAGAGCATGACTTATGAAGAGAGTTTGAGGAAGCTAAGGAGAGATGTGATAGATCTTACGGAATGGGCAGTATGAAGGAGAGTTGCAGGGATGATGTGATGAAACTAACGTCAGTAGTGGCAGATTGAAGCTGGAACAGGTTACCCATCCTTAGACATTTTCAAGACTTTAGAGTAAAGCCACTGCTGATCTGGGATTGAATATAGTCCTCCTTGAAACAGAAGATGTAATCATATGACCTTAAGAGATCCCTTTCAACTGAAATTTCTGATTCTAAATGTGTCTTGGTTTGAAAGACAGGTGTCTGCCAAGGGAGGCAGGAGTCCCCCTTGGAAGGGAAAAATGCAACCCCCTCCCCTCCGAATGCTTATAATTTTGAAATTAAGGGGCTTTCAGGCAAAGATATGAGGAATAGGAATAACAGTTCTTTACTAAATATATATATATATATAACAAGGCAAACAAACAATAATAACTACGGCAGTGACAACAAACAGCACAGGGAACCCAGTCCCAACCTCTCGGGGCTCCCGGGGAGCAGGGAGGGCGCGATGGTCTCCCCGCCGCTCCGGAGCCATCTCAGTCCCCACGTGGCAATGGCCGACGGAAAGCCTGTGTCACGAACCCCCCTGGGCAGCCAATCCCGGTGTCCAGCAGGATCCTCGGGAGACAGCAGGGGTAGAAGGAAAAGCAGGAAACGCAGCAGGGACGACCTCTCTCCAAGCTGATCCCGGTGTTCCGCCGGATCCTCGGGAAGCAGCAGAGAGAGCAGGAGACGCGGTGGGGATGAGTTCTCTGCACCACGAGGGCAGCTTCTCCTCCCCTCGAATGCAGGGAGCAAAACAAGAGCCCTAGGGGATCCACCCAACCCCCTTTATTCGGCTGGCTGGACCCCTCCCCAGGTGGCCAGGTCCTTTTGTCTCTCTTAAGTACAGCAATTTACCTCCCTGACAAACAAGTATGGAAAAATTCTGTAAGGGAAGAAGGAAAACAGATAACTCCCCAAAACCCCAACAAAATGGAAAATAGCAAAAAACCAAAATCAAACCAAACAAACAAAAAAAAGAAAAACAAATAAACAAGCATGAATTTCCTGAGATGTGCAACATTTGAAAGCTGTTCAATTAGATGAAGTGCTACTGGCATAGCACACTTTCTCTTGACAGTAACCCAGCCTAGAATATTTATACCCAAGTATATGTTGTAGCACAATGGTCCTGAGAAGTATTGTCACACTATTCTAACTCATTTAGCTAAGCAGTGAAACAAATGGAATTATAAATACCTTTAATATAGATACTATACAGATATTAACTGTCTTTAAGAAGAACACTCTCTCTTTAACTCTGTAGGTGGGTATAATACTGTGTTATGTTCATAGTACTACATTAAGTTCCTCCCCCCCCCCCCCCTTTTTTTTTCCTGTTCAGTGGGACTGATTTGTTTGTTTGTCCACTTATTTATGTTTTTAATTCCCTCCCATAAGAACATCCATAACATGTACTGGTTTTTTTGCATTGTTTTTCTCAGTAGTTGCTAACTATTTTGTAGACAGGAACTTTGTTGTCAGAGAACTTCAGTGTTTATTTAATACATTGAGAGGCAGACATTCCCAGGAAAAAAAATAAAAATCACAGTCCAATGAAATTTGAGGATCAAAAAATTAAAATCTATTAATGTTTTTTTCTCACATCAGATTAGCAAAATTGAAAAAAGAGGGCAATATTTGCTTGTGCAGAGCTCATTATTGTTATGTTTCCCATAGCTGGATCTTACTTTAATCTAGCTTGAGTGTATCTGTACTACACTGCAGTGGCTTGTCTTGGTACACTGTTGAATGCTGAGCTGTGTGGTGCTCAGTGAAACTCTTAATGAACAATTATGACCCAGCTGTTTTCACAGATCAGGGTTTACCTGCTGAGCATGTGACATTTGATAGAATCACAGTGTAGAATTAAATGACTCAGGCCATCCTGTCACTTGAAAAGGGCTTTTGTTTGTTTGTTTGTTTTATGGGGGGGGGGGGGGGGGGGGGGGGGGGGGGGGGGGTCCTTTTTTATTCCCCTGTCAAATGAGATCTGTAATTGAAAAACCGATAAGTACTTATGTAATCCAGATTTATTACATCTCTTTAGAGAATTTCTAGGTTAAATGGATATTACTCAACAAACAGAATGCGATTAACAAGGTGGCTTATAATTAAAATTATCCATTCCACATTCTCTGGGCACTATAAAAAGTAAAGGAGCTGGTATGATATTTGTTCAATGGATGACAAGCCACTGATGCCACCATTCTCTATAGAGATGGCCTTAAAAACATGGGAGATCAGAAAGTCCAGGAAACAGATGGCTGACTGTTGCATATCCAGGCTCTAGAGAGGTGGGCCATAATGTGGATGACTTGCAACATCTGCCCACCAACTTCAGACCTATCAGACAGGTACAACATAATATGTGCCCAGAGAGAGGACATTTTGTGAAATGCAGTTATGAATAACATTTTGAACTGTAGATATATATATATAGTATAAATTCAGAATTTAAATTATCCTAAAGCAACAGATGTAGCAAATTGTGTCCAATCAAGTGCAGAGTAGTGGGAGAAGAATTTTGTGTTTTCCCCTTATTCTTTATGTTTCTTCACAAAGTTTTGCACTGGCTTCAACTTTAACAACTTTTATTACAGACACAAAAACAAGAAGTCAGTGTAGAAGTGCCCTCTCTTTCACTTGTAACAATGTATGATGGTCACCCAGAAAAAGTTACAGTCTATGTCTAATTGTATGATTCTTACTCTTTCTGAAGAATGTATAGTACCCTTCAGCACTGAGTTCAAGTACTGGAAGCCATATAGCCATGTCAATATACCTAAGTTATTGTCCTAAGAACCTTGTTCTTAGGGTTGTGAGGAAATACCCTGAGTGTGTGCACCCTACACAGTCAGGGTAGAATTCCGTATTCCACAGCAATGCCCTTGAAATAATTCCCCTACTTTAATAGGTGCTTGTGATTTTGTATGTCCAGTTTGAGGTAATCTGAAGGAACCTTAACTTCGAAAAAGTCTTGAATATTAACTGCCCGAACTGTATGACAAATACCAGAAGTTAAAGATCTGACTGTTGATTGGAAAGAGATTCACATTCTGAAATCATGTAATTTTATTTTTGTGCCTATATGATAATAATGCCTAGCCACTACCCTCATTCAAAATGCATAGCAGTTATATTTTAAGTATTTATCTTTAAAACACCATTAGCTAAAGGCACATGAGTTCTAAACCGATAAATTGATTTTAAGTTTTCCCTCTACATGATGAGGAATACACCTGGCAGAACTCCTTAGGTGAATTGTAGTATGCACTTCTTTCTGGTAAAATGCACCAATGCTCAGCTGTACTCAAAGTTGTTTTGATCAGAAGTGCTATGAAACAGATGCATACAACAAGGAGGTGATCCCCTAAGCAGTTTTGGGATTGCCCATGCTTAATATTTTTAAGCCTTAGTTTGGATCTGTCTTACGTACAAGACTTTCTTGCCCTTGACAGATCTGTTGCCCATTCATTCACTTAATTTTTGGTTTGGGTCTACATTAATTAGTAGGATCAGAATCAACACTCTTTCTTAGTTCTCAAATGATTTACCAGGGTTGATCATGATCTGTTCTCGGAAATTAAACAGTTTCACATAACAAAGAGTCTTTTTCATAGTTCTGCTAGTAGGGAGTGATCTTTCTTTCTAATTTTAAAAATCTTTAAACAAATTAAAATGTTAACAGGATTGAGTCCTGAGCTATGAACAGTCAGAAAAGATAATCTGAAAATGCCAGTGAGGGGGAGAGTTGACAGTTATTATATAGGTCTGCAAGACCTGAGGGAACCACTAAACAAATGTGTACCATTGGCTGATAATAACCATACGTGTTGGCACGTGTTTGCATGTAAATCTGTACAGCCAATAAAAATGTTTTAACAGGAAGTGTTTGTAAAATGGCTTGAGAGTCTAGAGCACAAATTGAATATTTACTAACAAAACATGATTACTGATAATATATATTTGCCAGTTAACTCATGTGTTTATTGTGTTTTCCTCCCAATCTTTGCAACAAATAAGCTTTCAAAACAGAGGACTGACTTATGTTAAATATGAGAGTTCTGTTTAAAAGACAGTGAGATGCAACAAGCTTGACCTGTTCTAGTTTTCTTTACTTCTACTGCATTTTTATATCAAAATTCTGTTGTGCACAAAGAAAAATTGTCTAGTGCTACAAAAAAATGTAACTGTGGCAATTGTTTATGTATTTTATGAGGGATTTGTTAAGAAACAGTCTCAGAGCATTTTTGGGGGTATTATTCTCATTTGAATTTATATAGAGAATATTCCCTATATAGAAAATACATTCAAAGTATTTTGCCCTTTTAGAATCTAACTTTCAAAACTACTAACTCGTTTGTCCCGTGACTTTATAAAGTGTCAGTGTGAAAGATAAAGTTGGTCTACACACAGATAAGGCAGATGTGAGCTCACAAATATTGTTTCATGTCCAACCATATCTGTCACATGAGGAAATGCATATGAAGGGTTTAGTTATTATTTTAATTCAGACAGTACATAAAGCACTAACTTTTTTAAATAATCTTAAGGTTATGATGGGAAAAGAATACAGATTCTTAGGAATCCTCTTTAGGAACATTTAGGGGTTTTATTATTGAAAAGTCCTTTTCTGCATCAGAACAAACAGAACATTTTCCAATTAGATTGTCTTTTAATAAAGCAGTTTCTCTCAATATTTAGTTTCTTTAATATAATAGCTTGTTTCTCCATGTTTTCAAAAAAGACATGATCTTGTCCTGGAGACATTCAAGGTCAAGCTTGATGAAGCTCTGAGCAACTTATCTAGTTGAGGATGTCCCTACTTACTGCAGGGGGGTTGGACTAGATGATGTTTAGAGGTCCCTTCCAACTCAAGCCATTCTATGATTCTATGATATTTGAAATCTCAAGAATATTTCTGAGATTTTTATGGAGCCCCATTCAGTATTTTTCAGGATCCTTATTTGACATTTCTAGTGCTTGTCTTGAGCTTATTTATTAATAGTAACAATTAATAAATATCAATGATCAATGTAAGTAAGGAAAAAATAAAGGAAAATTCACAACTGTGAATTCTGTGTGAAATGGAACTTGCTGTGTGCCTTTGTCTTCACACACATAATAGGGTAGTCAACAGCATCTGTGACACAATTGTGGATTAGAACAAGGCATTATAGGAGCATATTCAAAACAATAAATTGCCGAAACATTATTTGACATGCAACTATTTTGAATGTGGTATGCAAGAATTAATTAATAGCAGTTCCACCATAACAATTATATATAGAATGCTCACCTGAAGTGATGTACAGAGGAAAGAAAATCAATTTCTCACATTGCCCTTCTTTAAGGAGGGGGACATTTTTTTCCTCTTGATTTTTTTTTTTTTCTTTTTTTTTTTCTTCTTTTCTGCTTTTCCCCTTCCTGTCTGTTAGTGGTTTGTGTGTAGTTGCAAAAATTAATATAGCATTACAGTTTTTATTCACACTAACTAGTGGATGTTTGTAATGTATATGTTTGCTTTTTTCCCATGCTTTGACAAGCAGGAAAAATTTTCAGAATCAAGCTATTAAATTATAATAATGGTTTATTGGAAATAATTCCATACAGAGGTGAATTGGGTAATTCATACCTCTCCTAACAAATGTCATCACTTTATTTTCAGACTTAGGTTACAGGAAAAATTTGGTTTATATTTTGAAAGATTTTATTGAATCATAGTTTTTAAAGGGGATTTTGTTGGTCTTGATTTTGGTTTTTAAATTAATTCTGATAATCAAGAATGTAAGAATACAACTTAAGAAATGGTAGTATTTTTTTCTCTGCGTAAATGCCTCTACTCATCCTTAAGCTTCTTATATATGCTTTTATATCCTGTCACAATTACAAAGTTGGTAATATTTCAAGATAAAATATTTGCAGTTGTCCAAGTATTAACATTTATGTACTATTAGAGAATTTATCTAATATTACAGATCGTTTTTCCTATGTCCTAGTCAACTTGAAACAATTTCACTGTGTAATACCATCCGGTTTATGAGGTAGTCTTAGTGCATTCATGAAAATGCAGATTGACAAAAAGACAATGAAAATGGAGCATGTAGACCATTTCCATCCTATATCTCATTGACATGCTTTGAAAAGTAAAGAGATACTTTTTTTTTTTTTAATAGAGCAGACTTAAAGCACCGTTTTAACAAAATAAGTATAACCACTGTTTCATAACATCCATTGAGTAACATATCCCTTTATTCTTCTCACTTCTGTTACCCATTTTTGCTCAGTGATGCAGCTGTGAAGTTCTTTTGGTTGAATTTTAGATACCTAATGCAGCACATTCACACTGTATTACACAGATTTATCACATTCACTGGAGGGCTTTAGCTTTCAGATGCTCCATTAATTTGATAGCTTTATATACGAACTATTTAATTTTGACACTTTTGTTGACTTTTTTTTTTCCATGTACAGCAGCTTTGAATTTATCATATGCAATCAGGCTGTTGCTCACCATTTTAGTTTTTACGTTAGGTAGTGACACAAAGTTCATAAATTAAAGGAGTAAAACTAAAGCACTCTGCATTAAAAATCAGACCAGTACTTTGTGCAAGTCAGTGATCACTGTGAATTCCTTACTTCTATAATAATGTCCTTGCATTCTTTAATGTGAACTTAAATTGTCTTACATTGCACAGATATGAAAAGTCGTAGTTTTTTCTAAGATTTTCCAGTCCTTATAAAAATCTTACCCCGGTTCTTTGTTTTGCTGCTGTATGAGAGTGAATTTAGCATGTGATTGTACCATCCAATTTCACACTATTTTAGAAATAGTGGTCTTCTGTGTTCAGAAAAAAGTATATTTTCATTTTCCATGTTTTGTATAACTTGAGTGTATCAAGAAGGAAAGTATTGGTTTTGGCTTCTGACAAGATCCATTTTCTTTCTTTTTTTCTCC